>JAQJIZ010000010.1:0-354382 GCA_029873605.1 Rhodosporidiobolus sp. SP3-3/4 | reverse complement strand
CCAACCTCGCGCTCGCCCAGACCTGCCGCGCCCTGCACCGCTCCGCCCAGCCCGTCCTCCGCCGCGAGGTCCACCTCTTCACGCCCGGCCAGCTCGAGCGGCTCGTCCGGCGTCGCCAGCGAGACTTGAGCGCCATCGTCGTCTTGACTGCCGTTCTGGCGACCGCGGATCTCACACTGCAACTCGATGGTCGATGGCTAGGTCGGCACTTTAAGCCCCTCCTCGAAAAGCTCATCAAGCTTGAGGTCCTCCGTCTGCACTTTCGGCCATCCAAGCCTCTCGCTCAGGTCGATCACGGCGAAGACGACGAGCTCTGGCACGCCCTCGGCGTCAGTTATGCCGAGAGCTGGAGCGAGCTGTTCGAGATCCCGACTTTGCGAGACCTCCAGGTGCCGCTCTTCGGAGACCACTACGTCGAGGCCTACGCACCCGGCGGCGTCCTCTGTAGCCCGCCGCCGAGTCTCACCCGCCTCGCAATCGGCCACGGCGCATATCCGCTCGAACTCGCCAGCTGGATCCCCAACCCGGAGCGTCTTCCGGCCTTCCCTCGAGCCCACCTCTTCACCCACCTCTCGCTGTCATGGATACCCGTGGATGTCGGCGACCTCCTCGACCTGGTCCGACCCAAGCCGGACCTTGTCTCTCGCCTCGAACACCTCGAAGCGCACATCCTGTTTCTGGAGGACGCCAAGACAAGCGCAGAGAAGCTCACGGAGTTGATCCAGTACCTCGCACCGACTCTGCGCTTTTTGACGCTCCGCCTCAACACCCGCCGCTCCTGGAACTTCTCGCAGCGGTCTAAGATCGGCTCGGCCCTTGCTTACGCCCTCGAGGACTGCACCCTCCTCCGACACCTCGAACTAGGGTGGACCGCCAGGTGCATAGACGACCTCCTCGGCCTCCAACTTGGCGAAAACCACCCTCCGGCCGTCGACGAGATCGTCTTCCTCGTCCCGCACGCTTTCGAGTGCTTGTACAGCTACGCCGCGGAGCGCCCCGACCGCGTACGGAGCGTCAAGGTCTGCCTCCCGGCTCCAGAGGAGTGGACGTTGCAGCAAGAAGGCGACACCGAGACGGCGCGGTCGACGATCGAGTCGTGCCGAGACCTAGGACTGGACGTGCAGCTCGTTGTCAGGCCAGCGGAAGGGGCTTGGTGGGCGCGGCGTGCGCATGTAGAAGTCGCAGCGCGAATCGACTATCTTGCGCTGTCTCCCTGATCTTTCTCGCACAGGAGGGCTCTTGAGAAAGGTTGCGAGGTATACACAACAGCGCAAAGAGCCGGATAGTCTACAATCTACCTAAGCTTTCCTCCTCAGCCGCTGCCACCAGCTCGCCTTCTTCGCCAGCGCCTTCACCGGCTGACTCTCCTCCTCCGCCGGCGCCTGAACAACCACCTCCCGCAGCCCGAGCCCTTCCGCGCCGTCGCAGTGCGGCGGAGGGAGCCCGACGTACGGCGCACCGGAGAGGGAGCCGTTCCGCCGGTGGGCGTGATGCGCTCGCCGAGGGAGCGGCTTGGACGGGTCGGCCGGCAGCGAGGCGGTCGAGCTCGCGAGCGGGGTGCGCTCGTCCGCTCCGGCGTGCGGGAGAGAAGGGGAGCCGGGCTCGGCGGCGGGAGAGTAGGTCGGGAAGGCGGAGGTGGACGGGACGGCCGAGGTGTGCGCGCGGCGTAGAGGGTAGGAGGCGGAGGGACGGATCTCGAACCCGGGAGAGGCGGCGCCGAGGCCGATGGAGAAGCCGCGAGGACGGTAGGGAGCTGCAGGAGAGAGTAGCGAGGGTGAGCTGGGAAGGACGACTGGGGAGAAAAAGGAGAAGGCGCACCGACTTCCTCCTCGTCTGTGCTGCACGTCTCCTCACCCACCTCCTCCGGCTCAGCCGTCAGCAGCTCCTCTTCCTCCTCCCCGCCCTTCCCGTCCTTCTTCTCGCCCGTCTTGACGCTCACGACCCAGACGCCCGCGAGCAGCACGGCGCTCCCGAGCCCGACCATGCTGCCCTGAAAGCGCGAGAGGGCGTCGGCCTGGCGGTAGTAGATCAGGCCGGAGACGATCGAGGAGGTGTTGTAGAAGCAGAAGGCGAGGGGGCAGACGAGCGTCGGGCCGACGAGGCGGAGGGCGCGGTTCAGGTAGGAGAGCTGCACGAGGCAGGGGTCAGTTGAAGCCGGAGAAGGATGCGAAGGAGCGACGCACCTGGAAGAGTTCGCAAATGAGGAGGACGGCGACGATCAGCCAGGCTTCGACGTGCCCAAACTGCGGAGAAGACGAGGTAAGGTTCCAGACGGCGGAACAGGGGAAAGCAGGTGCGCACCTGGTTCTTCCCCATGACTGACAGAATGAGCAGCTCGATCCCCGTCTTCGTGAACAGCAAGCACAGCCCGCTCAGCGTCCCGCTCGTCGCGCCGTACGCGACTGCGACCCAGACCCGCGTCCGCTCGCAGCGTGCGAGGATCTCCTCCGGGGTCTCGAAGGCGGGCAGGGAAGAGCCGAGGGAGAGGGGCGCGGGTCGCGGCTTCGAAGGGGAGGGGGAGCGGTCAAAGTGGGCGTGCTTGAAAGGGCGAGGGGGAGAGGGCTGCGCCTTTCGGAGGAGAGGCTCGCGTTCGCCCGTTGCGCGGTAGTCTGCGGGCTTTGCCCGCTCATCTCCTCGCGCCGGAAGCCCGTCTGCCTGCACGAGGTGCACTGCTCGCTGCCCTTCCGTCGCGCCGGCGCTCCACCGCCTCTGCGCCCTGATCCGCCTCGCCACCTTCGGGGTGATCGGCGTACCGGGAGGGAGGAGGAGCGCGATGCGGCGGTGCATGCGCCATTCGGAGAGGTGCGCGAAGAGGAGGACGAGGAAGAGGGAGGCGAAGAGGAGAGCGACCCAGGCAACAAAGGGTGGGCGGCGGTAGAGTGCGACGAGCTCGGGAAGGGTGTGTGTTTGCTCGGGGACGACTGCGGGGAGGTCAAGATCGGCTGAGATGCGTTGAAAAGGTGGAAGTGGACAGGCGTACCGCCAAAGATGCCGATCAGAACCGCTCCTCCCGCAATCAGGACCGTTCCTGCGACAAGCTGCATGGAGAACTTGTCTCCGAGGATAACCTTGGCAAAGAAGGCATTCCATAGTAGCGAGACGGCGCCAAGCGGACCGAGGACGACGATGGGAAGAGCGCCGATCTGGAAGATGGTGCCTGCGGGAGAGGCTCGTCGGGCTCGCTCAGCGGGAGAGCGGGAGAAGATGGTAATGACACACCGAAGACGTTCGACAGGATGAAGATGGCGAAGCCGCCGAGCCAGAGCGGGCGCTGCCAGTCCCTTTTCCGCTCAGCGGGAGGTAGTCGCTCGTTGGAGACATGGGAGAGTCGCTGGATAGTCAGGCCTGCGGTGAAGGAGCAGAGTGAGATTCGAGCCAAAGGACAGCATGGAAAGAGCCGGTTGACGGCGGGAAAAGGGGCGAGGACGAACCGAGGGACTGAACGAAGGAGGACGCGAGGCCAACCGCAATCTGTCAGGCGAGCTTCACGGTCAGTACGCGCAGGTCCTAATCGTCAGTCTGCGTGCGCTCGCTTTGCCGCGGTCGCTCGTGTCGCGTGCGTTGTCGCTGTTCCCAGCACCGCCTCCTGAGCCAGCCCCTCGCGTCCGCCTCATTCATTGACCGCGCCTCCCCGCCAGGTCGTGTCTGAGGCGTGTAGGAGTGCGTTGATGGAGAGTAGACTGACTCCGGCGGCGATGGAGATGTGCGGAGGCTCGTCGGCCATGCTGGCGGGGGCTGGGCGACGAGGGCAGCGACCAGGACAGGGACAGCGAGGGGCAGGCGGACACGGGGGAAGGTGGTAGATAGTGCACTCGTGAACAGTCAGGCGGGGTCCAGCAGCGGTTAGCAAGGTGTGAAAGCAAGCACAAGGACCCTCCTCGAGGGGAAGGAGCCGCTTGTCCTCTTCCACCCGCTCCCGTCTGCTCAGTACCGCTGTTCGACTCACTCACGATTCAGGAGGCTCACGAAACATCCACCTGGCTCTTTCGCACCGTCTCCGAGCCGATCTACCCCCGCCACCTCGGAACGTCAACCAACCCGACCACCTCCTCCTCGACCGCAACAAGCTCGTGAGGGCTATAGGTGCGCTGAGCAGCTCAGTAGCGGATACAAGAGGCTCTGACCACCTCCTCCGCTTGCAGACACCGTCGCCACCGAGTCCTCCCCGACGTCCGCACCTCGTCCACCTCAGTCCGCCACATTCTAGTCCAGCGATCAGCTATGGCGAGCTTCAAGGCCTTGCTGGCCGAGGGGCAGGACGAGCAGGTCAGCGTCAACCAGCGCGCGCTTGTCGAGAAGTGCGTCTTTTCCTCCGCCCGCTTTCCTGCTCCTAGCTGACCCTCCGCTTGGCAGGATCCTCGCACGATACTCAGGAGAGCATACCGTCTACCGCGAGTTGCTCCAGAACTCGGACGAGTACTCATTCTCCCTTCACTTTCCTTTCACTCCCTGGCTCACCTATTGCTCCCTCTTCTAGCGCCGGCGCCTCCTCCGTCGAGCTTCACTTCCGCACCTCTGCCGGGACCGTCGGATCAAGCCCTTCTGTCGCCGACCAGCCCACCTACTCCGCCGATGCTCTGCCCGACCTCCTCACGACCAAGGTCGCGACCATCATGGTTCGGAACGACGGCTTCGTGTTCCGCAAGGAGGACTGGGCGCGGTTGACGGAGATTGCGAGCGGCAACCCGGACGAGACAAAGATTGGAGCGTTCGGCGTGGGGTGAGTCTGCCTTCTCCCCGTGGTGTGCGAAAGAAAGCTGACTCTTTTTCTCTTCGCCAGCTTCTACTCCCTCTTCTCCCTCTGCGACGAGCCCGTGGTGTCTTCTGGCGACCGCGTCCTCGGTTTCTACTGGAAGGCACGCACACCGTTTGCCTTCTTTTTCCTTTTTCCCAAGCTGACCCTTATATTCTCCTGTAGGGCGGAGGAGATCAGCTCTACGTTAGGAGCGCCTCTGATGCGTCCGGCATGTCGAACGTCTCGCCGGATGGCAAGCCATGGTCGACTTTCTTGATGGAGCTGCGCGAGCAACAGCCGATGCCGGAACCGAACGACTTTGCCCGCTGTGCGTTGTCCTCTACCGTCTTTGTGTGTCTCGCACTCACCCGCTCTCTCGCGGTAGTCCTCTCTTCCTGCCTCGGTTTCACCTCGAACCTGTCCTCCCTCTCCCTCTACTTCGACAATCACCTCCTCTTCCGCGTCACCAAGACCCTCGCCCCTTCGCGCCCGATCTCGCTCAAGCCGCAGCTGGGCAACGTCTCCCCGCTGAAGATACTGCGCCTCCGAGCAGTCGAGGAGCAGCCCTTCCAGCTCAAGGCGGAAGTGAGCTTATGGCAGCTTCGCAGCGCGGTCAAGCCCAAACCGCCCGTTGCTGCTCTCGCCGCCTCCGCCGCCGCGAGCACGTCCTCCTTTGCGTCGAAGATGCTCGCCGCCTTCTCCTCGCACAAGTCGGCCACCTCCTCGTCCTCCACCGCCTCTCCCACTCCCATCGCCACCCCTCCGCCCTCCAAGCCGCAGAAGGACCCGCTCAGCACCCTCACCGTCACGCTCTTCCTCCGCACCGTCGCCGCCTCTCTGTCCGTCTCGCCCTCGTCGCACTTTGCCGCCGAGATGGTGCGCAACACGAAGAAGTCGCTTCCGAGCACGACCAGATATCAGCTCGTGTGGACGGGCAAGGACGAGTTCGAGGCGAGCTACAAGGCGCTGCACGACGAGGCGGACGCGGAGCACGCCGAGGCGAGGATGGTTTTCTCCGGGCTGCTGTCGAACGACCTCGAGAAGCAGGGCCGCGTCGCCGTCGGGTTCTTGACGTTCCAGACGACGGGATGCGCGGCGAGCGTCGGTGCGAGGTTCATCTCGACAGTCGAGCGAGAGAGTCTCGACTTTCAGGTGCGCTTCTTCCCCCCTTTTGCCCTTCCTCCCCTTCTCCCTCCGACTTATACTCTCCTCTCTCCAGGCCAAGTACGTCGCCGACTGGAATCGCGAGCTCCTCTGGGCTGGAGGCGTTCTCGCTCGTACCGTGTACGAGGAGGAGATGGGAGAGATCGGCCGGCTGTGGGGCAAGGTCGGGCAGGAGATTGAGGCGCAGAAGCGCAAGGAGCTCGAGGAGAGGGCGTTACACCTGCTCAAGTACGTTGCGCTTTTCATCCTTAGGGGCCGCCAGAGACTGACTGTTCTCCTGCAGGTTCTTCACCTTCTCCAAGTCGACCCCGCAAGACATCGTCGGCGGCCTCACGGAGCAGACCTTCTACGCCTCCGCGAGCGGCACGTCCGTCACTCTTCTGTCGAATCTCGGCCCGACACCTTCGCATAAGCTCCGCCTGCCCTCGCCCCAGCTCAGCGGGTTCGTCAAATTGATTCCGGTCGTGCCCGCTACGCTGGCCGAGGGAGCACCGCGCTTCCTGTCAGTGCTGAGGGACAAAGGCGTCATTCGCGATATCACCCTCGATGACGGTTCGTCCTTTCCCCCTCTCACTCATTCCCTATCCTGACTTCCTATGTTGCCCAGTCTTCTCCGACCTGGGCTCTCACGCTCTGACCATCTCCGAGGCGGTCGAGTGCTTCAAGTGGTGGACAACGCTCGCAGCGAACCGAAGCTACGACTCGCGCCTCCTTCAACGCCTCAAGGACGTTGCCCTCCTCTCCGTGCCCGACCCGTCCAACCCGTCCGACGTCAAGGTCTACCCGCTCGGCGCCTTCCGCACCTTCCTCAACCCCAAGGTCGTTCCCGTCGAGATGCCCGTCCCGGAGCACACCTTGCCGTTCGAGCTCTCGAGGCAGATCTCGAACAACGACCTCCTGAGGGTGTTCCAGTTCGGCGAACTCAATCTGCTCGAGTGGACGAGATTCCTCGTCGCGCCGTCAATGGTTGGGAAGGACGCCAAGTCTGAGACGAACGTGCTGCAGTCGCCTGATTTCGCCGAGAAGGTTAGCCCCCTTCCCATCTCGCCTTCCCAGCCTCAAGCTTACCTGCTCCTTCCTGTAGGCCCTCGGCGTTATCGCCAAGGGATGGCACGGCACTCCCGCCGTAGCGCAGCGTGACCTCGTCGCCCTCCTGGCCGACAAGCCGCTCATTCCTACTCGGCAAGGCTCGAAGAAGCCGACCGAGGCCTACTTTCCCAACGTCTCCCTCTTCGACGATCTACCCGTTGTCACTCTGCCATCTGGTGCGCCGATCAAGGGCAACATCGAGAAGCTCTTCCACGCGCTCGGGCTGAGGCGGCACATCGAGCTGCAGATCATCTTCACCCGCATGTGCGTCATTTCTTCTCTTCTTCTACGTTGCTCGACAGCTCCGCTGACTTCGCTCCTTCAGGCTCGGCTCTGGCGACTGGTCGCACGTCCAGCTCCTCAAGTACCTCATCAGCGTCAAGGACACCCTCTCCGCACAAGAACGCGACCGCCTGCGCAAGACGGCGTTTCTCCCCCGCGAGGGCGAGGCCAAGGTCGAGCAGCCCGCGGGGGCGGACGGGGTCAAGCCGAAGCCGAAGGTCGTGCGCTACCGGGCGAGCGAGCTGTACGAGCCGACGGAGCAGCTCAGGGAGCTCGGGCTGCCGCTGCTTGACTGGGCGGACTCGCAGGCGAAATGGAGGGCTGGGTCGGAAGAAGGTGCGTTGAGTTCGTGACTCAGTCTTTCTGTCTCGTGCTGACCCTTCCTTCCGAGCAGCTAAACTCCTCTTCGATCTTGGCCTACTCCGCCAGCCGCCCGTCGAGCAGGTCCTGCAGCTTGCCGCGTCAGCGCCGGACGAGGTGAAGAAGGACAAGGCGCTGCGGTACTTCCTTGACGGCTGTGTTACTCACGGCTACTCGGCGACCTGTATGTTTCCTCCTCTCCATTATCCCCCATCAGAGCTGATCTGACTGTCCCGCAGACTCGCCCTCGAAGCACGCCTACGCCTTCGTCCCCGCTCTCGAAAAGGGCAACCCAGTCCGCGCCAAACCAACCGACGTCTTCGGCAACCCCGACGCCGCCCTTCTGGGCTTCCCAATCCTCTCGCCCAAGTACAGCGCAGAGGAGACGCGCTTCGGCCTCCGTCGCGACCCGTTGCCCCAAGATCTTGTCGCCGCGCTCATCTCCAACCCGCCGCTAACGGTCGCAGAGGCGAGCAAGGTCTTCGCCTACCTATCAACGCAGATCTCCTGTACGTCTCATTCGTCCTGCACTGTTAGTCAAAGACATCAACTTACTATCCCTCGATGCAGACTTCTCCTCCTCCGACATCGAAGCGCTCCGCTGGGCCTCCTTCATTCCGGTCCGCAAAGCCACCGAAGTCAAGTACGCGCCCGCTCCGCCGCTGCACCTTTACTTCTCTACCGCAGACACGACCCTCCCGTCGAGCCTGAAGAGCCTCTTTCAAACCGTCCCCGACTTTGGGCCCGCAGCGAAGCCGTTCCTCGTCGCTGTCGGCGTCAAGGAGAGTCCGTCGACGGCCGAGATTGCGCAGATGCTGATCGGGGACCCGGGCAAGTTCTACGAGTTGGCGGGTAGCTCCGAGCGTTACCTAGCTGGTGCGTTTCCTCCTCCAGCTCCCCTTCTCACCCTGCCTGACCGTTCCTTTTTGCAGTCCTCCGCCTCATCGCCGTCAACTACTCCAGCCTGCCCTCTACGCTCCGGACGAGGATGAAGTCGGCGCCATTCTTCCTCGGCACCAAGCGCATCTCGTCCGGTCCGACGTCGACGAGCAAGATGCTGCTCGACCAGGACGACGACGAGGATGACGACGAGGGCGGGACGACTACGCTCGTCTACCAGCTGGCCAAGGCGAGCGAACTTGCGGTCAACGACGAGCCTGCAGGTGTGCCACTCCTCCTTTTTTCCTTCCCTTTGCTAAACTGACCCGACCTCCTCCGTAGCTTTCGCCGTCTTCCAGGGCGACATCCTCGCTTGCCCGCAGGAAGATGTCCTCGAAGCGCTCGCAGAGCAACTCGGCGCGAACCGCATCTCCAAGCTCATCACCGAGCACTACCGCACCGTCGGCGAGCCGGACGAGGGGTCGAAGCGTGCCGTCGACCTCAAGCGAAGTGCGTCGTCCTTCTCTTTTCTCACACGCGACCCGAGCTCATCTCGACCCTTTCGTAGCCGTCGGCGAACGGACCTTCCTCTTCCTCTCCGAGCGGCGCCAGCAGTACGGCAAGGGCGAGCTCAAGCACGACCCGGAATGGGTTCAGAAGCACTTGCAGGTCGCCGAGGTCCGGTACGTCTGCCAGACCCCTTCTCTCCCTGTAACCCACTCTGACAAGGTCTTTCTCGGCAGTTCGATCGAGCTCGTGCGCACCCTCAACAGCCCGCAAGGCCTGAAGAAGAATTCGACCGTCGCCAGCGCCTGCGCCAAGACCGCCTCGAACGGCGACATCCAGCTCTTCGTTTCGCAGACCATCGAGATCGATTTCTACGAGGTTGCGATGGGGCTTTGCCGTCTCCTCCTCTCGAAGTCGAGGCCGAACGATGCGCTTCTCCTGCTCACCATCCTCCAGACAACGCTCAAGAACCTCAAGCGCCGCGGCTTCCAGGTCGACCGGTTGCTCAATGCCCGCAAGGCCGAGCGAGAGGCGGCGGAGCAGCGCATGCGGGAGGAACGTCTTCAGGCCCAGCTCAAGGCTGCTCAGGCCCTCGTATGTTCCGTCTCTTCTCTCGTCTCTTCATGCGTGACTGAGTTCATTCCCCTTCACATAGTCGCCCGACAAGCTCGAGTCCTACGCCCACCAGCTCGGGGTCATGTTCCCCGATGCGGATCCCAGCTTCCTACGCACCCTTCTCGGAACGCAAGACCCGCCGCAGCTCGACAACGCCGTCAACCAGCTCCTCGCCTCGCCGCACTACCCGAAGCGGCGCGAGAACCAGCCGCCTGGCGCTCTACCGCCTTCGGCGAGCTCGCAGGCCGTCTCGGCGCAGGGCCAGATGCAGCCGCCTTCCTCCTCCGGTTCCGGCGGCCTTCTCTCGAGCCTGAGGAAGCAGTTCACTCGCTCGGAAAACCGCGCGCCTTCCCCTCTGCCCCCTCCGCCTAGCCTCACTCCGCCGACGAACGCCCCGCCGACCAATGTCGCCCAACGCCCGCCCGGCATGACCCCTCAGCCGCACCAGCCGGCTGCTCAGCCGACCTCGACCGACGCCATCCGCGCCAACCTCACTCGGGCGATCCAGGTACGCTTCCTTCCCCTTCCTCTGGTCAAGCGCTGGGAGACTGAGCTGTTCCTCCATCAGGCTTCTCGCCCCGAGACTGCCTCGAACGTCAGCAACGCGGTCGAGCAGACGCAGGTCAAGGAGAGCGACTCGTACTGCGACTCAACGGCCGCGGCATCGCTCTCCTTCGTCGCCGAGGTCGGCGGCCTGCGCTTCTTCGCCTCGCGGGACATGCCCGACCCGTTTGTCCTCTCCTCGCGGCTCTCTCTGGTCCATGTACTGACGCTTCTCACCGGCAGGACCACGTTCGTCGGCGAGCACCACGACGCCCTGCTCCGCTTCGTCTCGCAAGTCATCCGCCCCGTCGGCGATGTCTTTGGGCTCGACCCGCGCGCCTTGCACGTCTTCCATGATCTAGAGGGACCGTACGTCTCCTTGTGCTTCCTCCCTTTGCTTCTTCAATCCACTGAACCTACTCTGCCTTTGCAGCCTCATTGCCTTCAACCGAAACGGCTCAATCTACCTCAACTCGCGCTACTATTTCGCGTGGTCCGTTTCTTCCGCCTTATGCGCTACTCACATCCTGCTGATACTGCCTTGCCTACCACAGGCACGACAAGCTCGTTGCCGACGGCCGCCTCGAGGAAGCGCTCGTCTCTGTCTTCCACACCGTCGCTCACGAGCTCTCCCACAAGTGCGTTCTTGTGCCCTTCCTTTCGAAAGCCCGCATACTCACTCCGTACTCCTCGCAGCCTCGTCAAGCCGCACGACACTCAGTTCAGCTTTTACTTTTCGTCTTTCTGCGAGGAGTACTTCGTCCCGATGGCGAAGCTCCTGCAGACCGTTCAGGCGCAGGCTTAGCATGTCCCCTCGCACCTTTCCCCAAGCTACACCTCCTCGTTATGCACGCCCTATCGCAGCTCCTTCTCTTGTTTACTGGCCGCATCGTCGTCTTTTCGTTTCCGTGTCGTAGCATTCTCCCCTATCCGCAACCATGCCCGTGTATCGCGCTGCCCTCCTTCTGGGTGACGGGAAATCTTTGGATAGCTAGTGAGGTGCGCGCTTAGACCAAGCAGTGCTAGAGACAGGGTCGAGCTGTCGTCCGCTGCCCACGTTCGTCTTTCCTGTCTTCTCCTCCCACCTCGCTGGTGCACCGCCTGCTCTCCTCTCCTCGCCGTCCGAAGGAAGCGGAACTGACAGTTTGCGTTGCGTTTGATGCTATGATGGTACAGAGAGAAACAAGGTCCGGCCGATGCTCGTCCGCCTCAGTTCAGCTTCTCCGACTTCTCCTTTGCGCCCTCCCAGAAGTTGACGCCCTCCTTCTTGACGATGTCCATCCCAGTCATGCGCTGGTTGTAGAAGATGTGGTCCTGGATGCGGAACGAGTCGGGCTCGATCTTGTCGTCAAAGTGGAAGAGGGCTGGGAAGATGAGGAGCATGCTGCGGTACGTATGGGGGGAGATCAACGGCTGCTCGTGGGTGTCGTCGAGGAATCGTGCCGGAGCGAGAATGTGCCAAGCGGGCCAGATGGGGAAAAAAGAGCAGAAGAGAAAGGAAAGGAACGCACTTGCGTCCTTCATCCATGCACAAAGTCCCACATGTCTTGCACCTCACTTTGGAAGGCAGGTGACGGCCTACTTTGCTGTCGTGAGTCTGGTAGAACGCGAGGCTGACGGGAGAGGGTCAGCGAGGCAGCAGCCCAAGGGGGAAGGTAGAGAAACGCACTGCTCGAGCGAGTCCTGGTCAAAAAGGACCATGTCCTTCTTGAATAGCACGGCGCGCTGGGACGTTGCACCGTGGACCACCTGGCACGTCGTGCAGTGGCAGCACACGGACGAGACGGGGTCGGCATTGGCCCAGAACTTGACGGCCTGGCAATGGCACGTCGCGCGGTACTTGATCTTGCCGAAGTCCTCCTTCTTGTTGTTGTACGGGGCGGTGTCCGGGAAGGGAGACTCCTCGGTGAAGTTCTGCAGGAGAAGGAAGTGGGGAGGAGAAAGAAAAGGGGGCAGAACACCGCGAAATCAGCTTCCGGCCACTCGTGCGCGATACAGAAGACTACGGACCTTGTCGGCTTGCTCGTGTGCGCCGCCCATGGTCTTCTGCTTCTTGGCGGGGCGAGGGGAGGAGGGGGGTGAGGGCGACAGGGTGGGCGGATTGGTGTTGGGTGAGCTGGGTGAGCTGCTCGGCGGCAAGAACGTCAACCGAGAGCTTGCAGACAGCTGGAAGGAACGAAGGGACACCTGGAGAGCGGGTTTGGCCTGCAGAGGCGGACGAGAGTCGGCTGAGAGATGGGGCGGGTTGAGCTGGCTGGCGAGGCGTAGGAGCACTGGCAGCGAGGCAGCGAGTCAAAGAGCTAGAAAGCGTAGCGATGGAGTGCAAGAAGCGGGAGAAGAAGCGATGCGGGCGAAAGAAGGCGAAGATCGAAGCGACGTAAGGTGGGCGGGACCGAGCAAGGGCTGCTGGGTCGCGTGCGGCGAAGAGGTTGACATCCACGGTGAAGGCGAAGCGGCAGAGGATGGGCTTCGAGGCGAGCAGCGGCAGCACAAGGTTAGCAAAGCGGGATGACAGGTGAGAAGACTGGGCTGAGAAGGTCGAGGGGAAGGGCGATTTTACTGGTCTTCCGCGCGTTGTTCAGCCCCGCCAGCCTATCCAGCCTGAAGCAGTGCGCTATGAGGTGTGCTGCTTGTGTGCTGAACCCCAACGAAGACGCCAAAGCCGAAAGAGAAGCGAGAAAAAGGAGGAAAGTGAATGCTGGCGGCTCTCCTCTCGCCGCCTGTCGTACGGACTGTACTTGCCTTGGTTCGCCCTCATGAGCTCGGTCGGCGTGCCCAACTTCGCGCGGTCCAGGCGATGCTGCTCTGACCCTGTACCGGACGCATCTCCTCTTCGTTTTCTCCAGGCGAGCACTCCTCGGCTGTCGTCTTTCCGTTCGCCTGCTGCCTCGATACAAGCCAAGTCCCTGCTGCTCAAGTGCTGGCTTCGTGACGTCCGCCAGCCTGTGCAAGACGACGATGAAAAGCGGCTTCTCCGATTCGACCCGCCGGAAGAGCAGAGGAGGGCATCGTGGCTCTTCGTAGCAGCCGGCTGAGCTTGCAGTGTCAGCAGAGCAGCAGAGACGCCCGTTATTGCCGGTTCCAATGCAAAGGAAGCGGAAGAGGCGAAGCGGTGCGTCGGAGCAACTCGCGTTCCGCGACTTGGTCGTTTCGAGGCGGGAGGCGTTCTTTCCCCCGATTCCCTCTCCCACCGCTCGCTCGCTTGCTCCTGTTCGCCCGCCTGCCCCCATCGCACTTGTGCAGGCCGTCACCCTAGCCTCTGGTCGTGCCCAGTGAGCTCTTCCACCTCTCTCACTCCTCCCGCGGTCCCCCACTCTCTCCCCGGATTCGCTCGTCCACTCTGAAGCGGTCGAATGGCCACGGCGGGCATCCTGGACAATAGCGGTCAACCTGCACACTCCCACATGCGAGGCCGCCTCGCATCCTCGAGCGCTGGCGAGCGCTGGGCGAGGTCACCGGAGCCGGCCTCTCTCTGCCTTCACGACTAACCGGGTTCGCTCGCTCGCACAGCTCGCACGCTCTCGACTGCCACACCGACACCATGCTGCGATCTGCACTGCCCCAGCGCGCCCTTGCGCCGACGCCCACCTGCAAGCGCAAGGCCTCTCACCTTTCCGCCTCGCTCTCGACTTCATCTTCCCCTCCGCCGCCGCCCATTCCCTCCATCTACGCCCACCCATCCACCGCCACCCTCTCTCCTGCAGCCGATAACCCATGCTGGTCCGACCCGTCCTACACCTCCCGCTACCGCTCTCCGTCCCGCCATGACGCCCTCCCACTTCTCCCGAAACGTTCGCTCGAGACCGCGGCATCCGCTTCCCCTCCTCCGCAACGCCAGCCTCGCCAGGCCGGCCGCATCCGCGAGAACCGCCTCGAGATGGAGCGCCTCTGGTCCGGCGGCGACTTCACCCCGCCCATCCCGCTCGAGAACTACCGCGCCCAGACGACCCGCCCGAGCCACGCCCTCCTCTTCCCCGGTTCCGGCTCGCAGTACGTCGGCATGGGCCACTTCCTCAAGGACGAGGCGGCCGTCCAGGGCGTGTGGGAGGAGGCCGAGGACGCGCTTGCCGGGTTCGAGGAATGGAGGAAAGGCTTGAGGTTGGGCGAGATGGACGGCGAGCTGGGCGAGCTTGGCCGGATGCTCGACGCGACAGAACAAAGACGTGCGAAGGAAACGCGGTTACAGGAGGTCGTTTTTGAGGGTCCCCAAGTGCGCCGTTTCCCCACTTGCCCTTTCCTTCTAGATCTGACCTCTTCTTCACCGCTACCAGGACGAGCTCACGCGCTCCTCCAACGCCCAACCCGCCATCCTCATCACCTCGATCGCCTTTCTCCGCGCCCTTGAGCGAGAACGCGGCATCCCCATCGCCTCGACCTCGTCCCTCATCCTCGGCCATTCCTCCGGCGAGTACTCCGCCGCCGTCGCTGCTGGCGCCCTCTCTTTGCGAGACGGCGTCCGCCTCACTCGTCTTCACGGCCTCCTCACGCACTACGCCCTCTCACTTCCCTCGATCGGTCTCTCCCCCGACCTCGACGCCCCTCCTGCTCTCCGCGGCCAGATGAGCGCCCTCGTCCTCAACCCGGGCCACTCGCACGCCGAGCTTACCGAAGTGATCCGCAACATCCGCGCGAACCGCCCGAAGCAGCGCGGCAGCGAAGGCACCGTCGAAGTTGCCAGCTTCAACTCTCGGACCCAGGTCGTTCTCGCCGGTAGCCGCGACGGCATCCTCCGCGCGAGTGAGGTCCTGCGCGAACTTGAGATCGCTTCCCGCGCCGCCGACTTGCCTGTCTCGTGCGTTCTTATTCACAATCTCGTCCTGGTTTCGGAGCAAAACTGATTTTCTCCGACTTGTAGCGCGCCATTCCACTGTTCTTTCATGCAGCCCGCCGCGCAGGGCATGCAAGCCGCCCTCACCTCTTCCTCCGTCGCTATCCACACCCCCTCCTCGCCCCTCGTTTCCGGCCTCGACGCCAGCCTCATCACCACCCCTTCGTCGCTCATCTCGAACCTCGTCGCCCAGATCTCCCTCCCCGTGCGCTGGTCGACCTGCCTCTCCGCCGTCACGGCGCAGCACGGCGTCCGGCGGCTCGTCTTCCTCGGGCCGGGCCAGGCGCTCGCTAACCTCGCGCGGCGGGACGCCAAGCTCGTCAAGGAGGCCGAGATCGCGGCGGGCAAGGAGCGCGCCGCGGAAGAGGACGTCGAGGTCATCAGCGTCGCGACCGGGAAGGACATGGACCAGCTGAAGGAGCGCTGGGAGGAGGAGGACGGCGCTTAGCCCGGTGAGGCGGTTCTCTCTCTCCCCTCTTTCTTTTTTCACCTATCGTCGTGCCGTGCCGTCGTTTGTTGTCCCTCTTCTTTTACAGTTGTCGTACCCCTTTCTTCCTGTCCGTTGTATCGAAGCTGCAAAAGCACAACCGAAGTTGCGCCTTTTCCACTCTGTCGGCGGGGCGGGAAGGCGAGAGCAGGGCTTGCGCGTGCTCGCGACCTTGGGGCTGCCTTCCTTGAAGAGCTTCGGCCAGCTGAAAGCCAGAGCGGAACGACCACGTCCTCCTCTTCCTCCTCCCAATCTCGCATTTCGGCCACATCGCTTCGCAGTCCACCAGCTTCCCATACAAGGCCACAGCAACGGTGTTCACGCCTGGCCGACCCCCTCTCCCGCCCCGCCGATGCGTGCTCGCCATTCTCGTCCCCTCCCGTCCCCTCCACACTGTTCCGCTTCTCACGCCCCCGTCTCGCCTCGTACCGCCGTGCGACCCAGCCCTTTAGCATCCAGACCTCCCACTCGACCTCGTACACCCGCTGCGCCAAGGCCTGCGACGGTACAAGGGGGTGAGACGGCCTCAGCGGCCTTCGTCTCACCCGCCCAAAACAGGCGGAAGTCCGCTTCTTTCCTTCGCTGTGGGGTGCAGCGAGCGCTCTCGTTCCCAGGTCGCGGGTGCGGTCTCAGCAAGCGGGCAGGCTCTTGAGATACTGAGACGCCAGACGGGTAGTCTGCCCGGCTGTCCTGCCGCTTCCGCTTCCGCTTCTCTTTCGCTCCTTCCTCCTCTGCTTCAGCTTCGTCAGCCTCGTCGTGCTTGACCAAGTCTCCCAGTCTTCACCCTCTCAGCGACGTGCGTCTCGCCGGGCCTTCCTCTGAACGACCCGAGCAACCTCGGAGACGCTCTGGATGAAGCTTTCCTGCGGTTCTGACGAGTGGACCACCTCGCCCAAGGTGCGCTGACCCTTCCTATCTTCTTCGTCCCGCTACACCCTGAACATGGCCTCACCCTGTGCAGTTCTGCGGCGGTACTGGCGGCACTTCTGGTGCCGTTTTCCAGCTTTCCTCGTCGGCACGCTGCTTTCTCCGTCCTCGTTCTCTCCCTTTCCGGTCTGCTGACCCGCGCCGTCGCTATCAGCCTCGATCTCTGGCCACTGCAGCGTAACCTTCTGCTCCCAGCCCTTCCTTGCCGGTCTCCGGTGCTCTCCCTCCCGCTTCCCAGGTCGTCGACTCTCACGCTTGTTCCCGACGTCCCCTGGATTGTCCCTACAACTCATGTATTGCCATGGCTGTTTCGTACAGCCCTCCCAACGCGGGGTTGTGAAGGAGAGGGAAGCAGGGAGGACAGGAAAGAAAAGCGAAGAAAGCGCGATGGGCAGCTGTCGACGGTGCTCGGGAGACAGGTAAAGCTCAGACAAGCTCAATCGTGTCGCTTCAGAACTACACAAAGCAGTTAAGAGGCCATTTTTCCTCGTCTCCGTCTCGTCCGCTCTTGCTTCTCCCCTCCGCGCTGCTCTCGCTCATCGGCTCAGGTACAGGCAGCAGGCCAGCCAAACACCTCTTAAGAGCGCCGCCGACTTTCGCCCCTGCCGCCAACACGCCCAGCAGTCCTCCGCACCCTCCCCACCTCCTCGTCCTCCAAGCGGATGGACCAGCGACTGTCGGCGGGCGACGGCAAGATCGTGGCTGCGCTCGATCACCAGCGCAAGGCCGGCTTCGAGGAGGTCCAATTCAGCTACCCGCTCAAGCTCATCGTCCCCAAACGCCGCTTCCTCCCTCAACTCGCCGCCATCTATGTCATCGGCTACGGCGGAGGACTCGTCGCGGGCGACAGGGTTCGACTCAAGGTCGAGGTCAAGAAGGGTACGACGCTCGTCATGCTCACGCAGGGTGCGCTTTTACAACTTCCTCCTCTTTCTCCTCCCCCTCCCGGATAAGCTGATCTGTCCCTCCTTCAGGCTCGACCAAGGTCTTCAAGACCCGCCCTGGACACTACCTCACCGCCGCGGCCTTCCAAGACCCCTCCTCGTCGACTGAGCAACTCTACCGCCTCTCTGTCGCCCCTTCCTCCTTCCTCGTCCTCCTTCCTTCGCCCGTGACCTGCTTCTCTCGCGCCCGGTACATCCAGCGACAGGTCGTCCACCTCGCCGACGAGTCGAGCAGCCTCGTCCTGCTCGACTGGTATTCGTCCGGACGAATGGGGATGGTCGACAAGAAGCAGCCCGGAAAGGAGGGCGAGGCGTGGGAGTTTGAGCGGTACCGGAGCGAGAACGAGGTGTGGCTAGGACAGCGACGGATAGCGCGGGACGTGTTACTGCTGGAGGACGAGGGAGATCCGCCTCCGCCTCCCAACGCCGGCCTCGACTCTTCCTCCTTCACCCCTTCCGGCCTCCTCGTCAACCCTTCCACCGATCCCTCCGACTCCTCCGCACCGTCTTCATCTTCCACGACCTACCTCCCGCGCGTGCACCCCTACTCCTGCTACGCCACCCTTTTCCTCTTCGGCCCTCATACCGCTCCCCTCCTCGCCCACCTCCAGTCTGCCTTCTCCTCCCTCACGCAGTACAAGCAGAAACACCCCTACTCCCTCGTCTGGAGCTACTCGCCGCTCGTCGGCCATCCCGGCGGAGGAGGGATCGCCCGGTGCGCCGGTGACTCGACGGAAGCGGTCAAGGAGTGGGTGTGCGCGGTGCTGGGCCAGGGAGGGATCGCAGAGATGGTGAGCGGGGATCTGTGGAAGACGGCGTTCAACTGAGGGTTATCGGAGGGCATTTGTGCGCTTCCCTCATCTCGCTCGTCCTTCGGCCTAAACTGACAATTCTCTCGCCCAGTGCATCGCAGTAGACGTTCTGACACGGTGTTGTAAGACCAACTGCATGGGTTCGCGGCCCGACGAGCCAGAGCGCACGGCATGAGGAACAATCGCGACCGGATCCGGACCTACCTTTCCCTCGCCTTCTCTCTTCAGCGGACGACTCGATGTCTCTTCCTTCCCCTTTCCCGCCACAAGTGACTTGATACTCTGCAGGGCTAGCGCTATCGTGCCGATCAGGCCGACCCGGGCGAGAGGCCCCTTGTCCTCGCGCCCTTGTCCTCGAGGTGACTTCGCGGCGACGGCTCAGTTTCCGCTTCCCTCTTGCGTGAACGCCCTCTTTCGACACTCGCTATCAACGCCACCAAGCAGGGCAACCAGCTGGAGACAGTACGAATGGCGGATCCGGTCAAAGTGCGTCTCCTCTCTTTCCTCCCACTTGCTGTCTAACAAAGTTCGCACAACCATCCCCCTTGCCTTACTCTACCCAGTTTGACTCCGACACGAGAAACGCCCCGCCGACTCTGCAGCACAGGGCTGCTCCTTCCGATCCTCTCCCCCTCGAGACCTCCTCCTTCCTCTCCGCTGCGGCTTCCACCCTTCCCATCCGTACTCAGCCCTCTACTCCCTCCGGTCCGACCCACTCGACTTCCTCGATCACCGGCGAGCTCACTCCGCCCGACACGCCTTCGCTCGTTGTCGACCCTGAGCCGGTCACGCCGAGAAAGTCGCCGCCTCGACCGCTTTTGACACCTCGAGCGCCTCCGCCCCGTCTTCTCCTACACAAGAGGGCGTACAGCGAGCCTGTGCCAGCTTCTCGCGGCGGAGCGGCCTCCCCTTCGAGCCAGTCTCCCCAGCGCCTTCCCCCCCGGTCCCCCGCTCCCGCCTTCCGACACGCTTCCACCGTCCATCTCGGCCCAAAAACCGCTACTCCGAGCATCATCAGCCAGCTTACGGGTGCCGAGCCATCCGTCGACCACCTTTACTCGGTTCCGAACGACCCTCTTCCTTCCTCCACTTCTACGCCGCCTGTTGACGTTCGCTCCGACCCCTATCTCCACCTTTTTCGCACTTCGTCGACGCCCGTACACCCTGGGGATGCATTCCCGATCGCCCTTCGAGCCCACAATTTCCTCCCGAACCCTGCCCGGCCTCTCCCCGTGACCCTCACCTTTCTCGGCAACTCAGCCATTCAGCCTGCACCTCCCGGCACAAGCGTTTCCGCCCATGCTCCCTCGCTGTCCCCGTCCCACACCCTCTTCTGCCTCGAAGCCACCGTCGTCCTCGACGGCCCGCTCTGGTCCGGCAACGTGACCGTCCCTTCCTCCTGCCGGTGCGAGTCGTGCGGTCGTTCGGTTGCGCAGGTACCGTGGACTTTCAAGCACGTCGACAACGCAAGCGGCGCGACCTACGAGACCGAGTTCCGCCTCGAAGCGGTCGCGGGCGAGATGAGAGCGGAGATGGTCGTCGAGGTGCTGCCGAAGGCGGTTCTTCCGCCCGACGAGGGTTGGCGTCCGCTCATGATAGGTGGTCAAGATGTTGAGCAGAGCGGGTTCGAGGGGTTGGACGTCGAGAACGTCAAGGTAAGCCCGTTTTCTTCTTTTTCTCCAGCCCATCAAGCTCATTTCCCGTTCCCAGCTGTCTTACCGGCTCGAAGAGGATCAACCCCCTCCGACGGACGCGACCGCCGACGTCTCCCTTCTCCTACAAGCCGCCGTCACCTTCCGCCAAACCTCCGTTTCCTCCTCGGCCGACTCCGCCGCTACCCTCCTCCGCCTACTCGCGCCTTCTACCGCCTCGTTCGCCCTCCTCGCCACCCTCTTTCCGCCCATAGACAATCCGCCTTTCCCGCTCGGCGGCAGCTGGACGTCCTCGTCATCGACAGACGCCTTCTACCTCGAGTACGACGGTCTCTCGAAGGTCGATGTCGTCAAGGTAACCGTGCGGCAGCGCTTGGTTGCGAAGGCCGTCGTCTTCGCCAGCTCGTCCAGCTGTGCTGGCTTTGGCGTGGGGGTGCATGCATTTTCTTCCGGCCCCCTTACCGGGAAATGCGTTGACTTCTATTCTTCCCGCCAACAGTTCCAGCTTCACTTCCGTATCGCGCTGCCGCCTACCGCCTGTCTCGTTCCCGACTACCTTCACCTCGCCGTTCCCTTCCTCCCTGCGCCTGTTCCCTCCCTCGCGCCTTCGCCAGGTCCGTCTCGCCCGAAACTACCGGCTCCGTCTTTCCTCTCCCGCAACGAGGATCCGCAACAGGGTGAGTCAGGATCATGGTTGTGCGGCGGACGGTTCGAGCGGCGGGTCAAGCGGATCGGGAGAGCCTTGCGCTCTTTCGCCTGCCTGTAGAAACTCGACGGATGCACTGTATAGTCGACAGTCTACATATGCTCTAGCAGCCATGGAACAACACCCTTGAGCCCTTCGTTCCGCTTCCTCGTAAGCTCGGGGTCCTGTCCTCCCGGTCCTCCATACCAACCGTCCGTGTCGAACCCATGTTCTCCTCCCTCTACCTCCCACAGCTTCACCTCGACGCCCTTCTCCCGCATCACCCTTGCCATCGTCCGCGACTCGTCGATGCTGACGGCGGTGTCTTGCACGCCGTGCAGGAGGTAGGTCGGCGGGAAGGAAGAGGTGATGTTCAGGTGAGGGACTACCGGCCGAGCCTCGTCCGGCACTGCAGTGGCCCTCTCCTTCATCGGCAGGTCGACGAGCTTCTTCGACAGCCCCTCGACGCCGGAGAAGACGTCCACGGCCTGGCCCGTTTGGAGCAGGTAGTAGTAGTACTCGCCGCGCTTGTTTGCCGTCCAGCCGATGTCGGTCCACACCTCGGGCGGGTTCGTCTTGGGCTGGTCGCGGAGGGCGTCGTACGGCGCGAGGTCGTCGAGGAGGGGAAGGTTGAGGAAGAAAGGTTCTGCGGCGCAGACGAGGCGTGAGAGGCGGTGAGGAAGACGTGAAAAAAACGCAGCACACCTTTCTTTTCTCGGATGTACCAGTCTAGCATGAAGTCTCCTCCTTCGGCATAGAAGGCGAGAATGGCCCTTAGCTTGATCGGCGAGTACAGGCCCTGGAGAGGCGAGGAAGAAGGGGTCAACCCGCAAGATGAAAGACTCGAGAAGGATGTTACTCACGGCATAGTACGCCACGCATCCACCTCCGGACGCGCCAGAGACCACGACCCGCTGCGGGTTGACCCGGATGCAGCCCTCTTCCTCGGTGAGTCGGTCGTTCAGTTCGTCGCGAATCCAGAGCATGCCGTCCTTGACATCCTCGATGATTTGGAAGGCGGAGTCGGGCGAGATGAGGGTGTAGTCGAAGGAGATCTGCAGAAGGTGTGATCAGAACAAAGAGGGGCGCGGAAGAAAAGCGGAAACGGACGACGACGAAGCCAGCGGCGAGGGCGTCATCTGATGAGTAGCGTCAGTAAGGATGTCAGGAAATGTGGGGAGTGAAGTAGGACTCACAGAAGAGCCATTTGCCGACCCAATCGTTGTTGAATGAGCGATTTCCGGCGCACATTCCTCCCTGCGCGCGCGACGGGTCAGACTACGGGTCGACTCATAGATACAGACAAATGGACGCACCCCGTGGTAGTAGCACAGCACCGGCGCGCCCTTGTCGCCGTGTTTTCGCGCCGCCTCCTCCTCGGGCAAGTAGACGTCTGCCCGGTAGTCGACGCCTCGCAGGCGCTTGTAGATGTAGGTGACGCGTCGTAGTTGCGCCATCAGAGGCGATCAGCTAGGTAGCAAGAAGCGGAAGCGAAAAGAGGGGTGGCGGCGGAGTGAGAGAGCGGGTGGGGGTGACGACTAGTAGGACGCGCTGTATAGGGCGAAGGAGAAGAGCGCTTCGCGAGCAGCCTCAGCCCCAGTGGGCACGCTGAGGAAGCAGGCAAAGCGGTGAGAGCAGGAGCTGTACGAGCAAAGCCCGAAAGCAGTTGCGATGAAAACGGCCAGGACAGCAGGTACTTCTTTTTGCAGCTCCGGGAGCTTCTTTTTCGTCTACTCAGCGTATAGATATAGCCGTCTTCTCCCTTCGCTTCTCAAACGCGCTCGACAACCTCGCCCTCCTCAAGCTTCAAGCTCCTCCCGACGCTCTCGGGGATCTCCTCCTCAAAGTGGCTAATAAGCACCACGGCCTGCTCCTCCCCGAGCTTCGTGTCGATGAACCGCCTGACGCGCTCGATCGTGTCCTTGTCCATGCCCGAGAAGGGCTCGTCGAGGACGAGGAGCGGCGGGCGCTTGACGAGCGCGCGGAGGAGGAGGATCAGGGACTGCTCGCCGGGTGTCAGGTCGGCGAAGGGGCGGCGGAGGAAGGTATCGGTCAGGAGCGGGTGGGCGAGGTCGGCGAGGAGGGAGGAGATCGAGGCGGCTTGGTCGGGGGTGGCCTTGCGGTAGGAGTAGACGGACTCGAAGCCAGTGACGATGGCCTGGGCAAAGATCGACATCAGCGCGTGGTAGGAGAAAAGGAGAATGGCGAGTCTCGCACCTCGTAAGCGGTGAGAGCCTCGGGACCGTATCGCCTGGGGAAGGCATTGAAGATCTCCGGCGAGACGTGGCCGATGTTGAGTTGCACTGCAGTGATGAGTTGGTAGTCAGCATTGGACTTGCCGAGATGTGCTGCACAAGCGGCAAAGGCGGAATCCGGGCGGAGGAAAAGTACGCACGGGTCGCAGTAGCCTGCTTCTCACGAGGCTTCCCGAAGAGGCGCACCTCCTCGGTGAATGACCGCGGGTGGTCGCCGAGGACGATGGAGAGGAGGGTGCTCTTGCCGGAACCTGGAAGGAGGTTAAGGTCAGCACAAGTGAAGGAAAGGCCCGAGAAGCAGAAGCAGCGCACCATTGTGACCGGCGAGAACCCATCGCTCGCCCTCCTTGATGGTCCAGTTAACGCCCTTGAGCACCCTCCGCTCGACCTCCTCGCCCTTCCTCCCGTACGTCACATTCACGTCCGTCATCTCGACGACCGCCTTCCTCTCCTTCCCCGTCTCGGCCTCCTGCCTCGTAAGCTCCTCGGCCTCGGCCTTCCTGCGCTCCTTCCTCGCCCTCATCGCTTCCCGCTCCGCCTCTCCCGCAGCAAGCAGCGCCTTTGCCTCCTCGGTTGCGAGCACTTCCTCCTTCGTGCCGAGGACGAGGTCGCCCGACTGCTTCGCGTCGACGAGGGCGATGTGGGTCACGAAGGGCGGGAGCTCGTCTTGGGGCCGCAGGACGAGGAAGACGCGAGGCGAGCGGGCCGAGTGGAGACTGGTGAGGAGCTCGACGAGGAGCTTGCGCGAGGCAACGTCAAGACCGGCTGTACGTGAGGAGAAGGAGATGAGTGTGACAAGCTAGAAAGGGGGGATGGAAGGACGTACTGAACGGCTCTTCGAGGATGAGCAGTTCCGGCTTGGCGAGCAAGGCCTTGAGGATGCGCGCGCGGCGGGTCTGGCCGTTGCTGAGCGTGATGAGCGGAAGGCTGAGGAAGCCCTCCATCTTGAGATCCTTTGCGGCCTGCTCGATCGCGGCATCGTCCTGCCCCGTGCTCGTCCGGAGGTGTTCCCGCACGGTGAGCTTGTCCTCGTCGCGGATCGAGTAGTACCGCGCCGTGTAGTCGTCGAACGCTCCGCTGGCGCCAAGACGGGTCTTGAAGCTCACGAACTGGAGGATGTCCTCGACGGTGCGGGCGCGAGGACCGCCTTCTTCCGGCGAGCGGTAGACGTCGGGGAGGGTGGCGAGGATAGGGTGCGAAGCGGATGAGGTCGGGTGGAAGCGCGCTTGGTGCTGGATGGTGGAGAGAAGGGCGCGCTTGGTTGGCGATGAGGACGAGGGCGAGAGGATGGCCCAGCAGTCCGAGTCGGCGACGGTGAGGGAGAGGTCGTTGAAGAGCGCGTGCTCGGGGTCATCGGAGGGGACGCCAAAGGGGAAGACGGCAGTGTTATTGGCCTGGAAAACGGCAGGAGGGGCGGATCGGAGGGGGCAGAAGGTCGAGAAGTGGGGGCGGAGGAGAAGAGATGCTGGTCGGGCGAGCAGGCGGCCAGGTCGGGTGACGCCGGCGGCAGCTCGTCGTGCGGCGTACATGCTGTGGGCAGCGAGGTCAGCCTGGAGGAGGGTGAAGAGGAAGAGGCAGAGTGCGTACGCCGGCCGAATGGGTGAACGAGCGAGTCAAGAAGCGGGAGAAAGAGGCCGGCGAGGGCAGCGGGTGAAGGAGGGGCGGTCGATGAGCCCAATGGAGCGAGTGAGCGAGAGAAACGAGATCCAGAGTGGGCAGAAGGGGGAGAAGAAGGTCGCTTCGAGCGAGCGTGTGCCGACGCGCAGTCGACTCGCTCCTCCTCTCGCTGCTCGACTGCTCACAGTGCTGTGTTGGTAGCGCAGGACAGCTCTCACACCACCCAGAAGCACCACCCACCGCAGCGCCAGCACCACCCTCCCTTTCTCCCACGCGGCCCTCTCGTCCCGCTCGCGCCTCGCCCCCTTTCTTCCCTCGCTACTCTCCCTCCCTGCGCCTGGAGCTGCACCACCCACCCGTCATGGCACCCACCCGACCACGGCCAGCCAAGAGCATCAGCGGCACCTCCCGCCTCGGCCGCCTCGCCAAGTTCTTCCTCTCCCTCTACCTTGTCGCCGCCATCCTCTTCACCGCCTTCCACCTCGTCCTCGTCCCCGCCGTAAACTACGTCTCCGGAGGACGCTACGGCACGTCGAGCCCAGCCGGGGACATCGCCCTCGCCGACCTCAAGGTCAACGCCGTCGGCGCTCAGGCGGGTCTCGCGAGTGCCGGCACGACCACCACCAAGCTGAAGCACGCCGCGCTCGAGACCGCTGGCGTCAGGGCCTCCGACATCCGCAACGAGGACAGCTCGGACCCGGTCTGGGCCGCGGCCGAAGCGGCGGAAAAGAAGGGCAAGAAGAAGGCCAGCAAGGACGCCGGCAAGTACGTCCGCCCCGCCGTCCTCCTCGACGGCAAGGACCTCGTGCACAAGCGCATGCACGGCTTCGACGCCGTCGACTGGGACCAGGACCAGATGATCTGGCACCACCCGTCCTCCGAGGTCGCGCACTCGGGTCCGCCCAACTCGGGCGCGCTCGGCTACCCGACGGACCAGGACCCGAAGGCGATCAGCGAGGACCACTTCCTCAGTATGTCGTTCGGGTCGAGCCTCCAGCCGAGCAAGGTCATCCCGTACTATTACCGCGCGACCGACCCCGACCGCGTCGACTTCAACAAGGAGGACATCACCATCACCACGCTCGTTACCAGCAACCGCTTCACCGTCTTTGAGCGCCTCGTCGAGCGGTACCAGGGTGCGCCAGCGTCTTCTTTCCCTTCTTCACTCCCCGCTCCTGACCTTTCCTTCCTCACGCAGGCCCAATCTCGGCTACGGTGCACGTGAGCGAGGGCAAGTCGCACGGCGAGCTGCTGCAGTCACTTGAGAAGCTCTACACCTCGTCGCCGCTCATGAAGAAGTACGTCGACATCCACCTCGTGTACGACAACTTCGACCGCCAGTTCAACATGTGGCGCAACGTCGCCAAGTTCTTCGCCCGCACCGACGTACGCCTCTTCCTCTTCCCTCGCCCTTCCGCGACTCATACTGACGAGAAGCGCCGTCCCGCAGTACGTCATGATGCTCGACGTCGACTTCTGGCTCTGCACCGACTTCCGCTCGCGCATGCTCGAGTCGCCCGAGATCATGGCGCGCCTCAAGACCGGCCTCGCTGCGTTCGTCGTCCCCGCGTTCGAGTTCCACAAGCAGAGCGACGGCGTCGACCCGATGACCTTCCCCTCGACCAAGGAGGTGCGTCTCGGGCCCCCTTTCCGGGACACCTGCTCACCTCAGCTACTGAGCCATCTCGTCTTCCTCTCGTGCAGGACCTCCTCCAGCTGGTGCACGACGACAAGATCGGCATGTTCCACAAGTCGTGGGCGCCCGGCCACGGCAGTACCAACTACACACGCTACTACGAGGCCAAGCCGGGCGAGGTGTACCGCGTGCAGGGCTACTCGCACTCGTACGAGCCTTACGTCATCTTCAAGAAGGAGGGCACGCCTTGGTTCGTTCCCCTCTCTCGCTTTTCCTTCTCTTGTCCCAGCTGACCCGGCGGCTCCGGCCCGCATAGGTGCGACGAGCGCTTCATCGGCTACGGCGGCAACAAGGCCGCGTGCCTCTTCGAGCTGTACCTTTCGGGCGTGTCGTACTACGTCCTCCCGGACGACTTCCTGATCCACCAGTCGCACGCGTACGCCGAGAAGGCGCGCAAGCACGAGCGGCGGTACAACCGCAAGCTGTACACCGACTTCCGCGAGGAGCTCTGCTTCCGCTACCTCAACCTGTTCCTCGACCAGATCGAGAGCCCGCGGGCCAAGGTGCGTTCTTCCGTCTTTCTCTCCTCCGATCCTCGACTTCGCTGTGGTCTTGCGCGATCCGTGCGCTGACAGAGGTGTGCACGCACAGAATCTTGCCAACGAGTGCAAGAAGATCAAGGGGTTCAGTACGACCGCGAGCCGCCTCCTCGCCGCCGCCGGCACATCCTCGAAGCAATGATCGCTTCGCCATTACCCTCTGTTCCCCTCGGCCCTCCACCCTCGACCTGCACATAGGCCCTTTCTTGCATACCCACCTCCGCCTCCTGGCGTCGATGCTGGCCCTCGACGCCTCTTTTCCCTCCTTTTTCCTCGCCTTCGCTTTTCCGGCCACTTCGACCATCGCATCGTCTGTCCTCACTTCACCACGTTCACCAGCACGGCCTCTCCACCTCGTTCCACCATCGCCGCTGTCCCTCGCAGTTCCTCCCATTTCGATACCCTTCCGTCGGCGCTTTTCAGGCGCCTCTGCCCTCGATACCCCTTCCTTCTCCACCCATTCCTCTCCTTTTGCTGCCCAGTACACTCTTCTATCGCTCTCTCCTGTTGTAACGCAGCCCATCACTGTCAGGACCAGCTGCAGTTCGCCCTTGCTGTACGAGGGAAAAGAGCGCGGCGATCCTGCTTCCCTCCCGGCCGCTGTTTCCCTTCTCGTGCGCCGTGCGCCCACTCGGGCGGGCTAGACGACCTAGGGAAGTCCTGCGTGCGCGAGTGCAGTCCAAGGCCAGGAGAAAGGGAGGGCCTCGACCGCCCGACAGGTGCTCTCGAAGCTGTGCTGGCTGGCGGTCGTCCTGCACCTCGCCTGCTGCTGTCGACTCGCTGGTCTGTACGCTGTGCCTTGCGCTGCCTGCTAGCGTTGCTACTGTCCATCGCCAGGCCACCGGGCGCGAGTGATTGTCGCCGTTCTCCCCGCCTCACCACCGCTCGACACCCGACGACCTCGTCCTCCGCCGCCTCGCACTCGCCCTAGGCCACCCGAGCGTACTCGTCGACTACCAGCAGCGCACTACCTCCCGCCAGTCCCCTGTGCCATCTCCTCCCGCCAGTCTTCGTCCTCTTGCCAGCCTCCCCTCGTTCCCCGCCAGACCCGACCTCGTCGCCTTTCATCTAGCCCAGCAGCGCTCTCGACGCACGCTACACACTCGAAACACGTCCTCACCTCGCCCCGACGCGCACGAGCCCACCTTCGCGCATCTCTCGCCCCCTCCTCCCTCCTCGTCCCCGGCCCTCCCTCCTTGCCCTCCCGTTCCTCCTCCTCTCTCTTTCCGCCAAAAATGGGCTGCGGTTCCTCAACCCTCTCCAGCACCGGCGCAGACGGGCCCAGCGGCCCCGGCGGCGGCGGGCGGAAAAACGGCGGCGCAGGCGCAGGCGGCGGTGGGGGCGGGTTTGGGACCGGCGGCGGCGGGGGCAAGGTCACCAAGGCGGAGAAGGAGCGGAGCAACGCGATCGACCGGCAGCTGGACGACGATGCGAAGAAGTACAGGAGGGAGTGCAAGATCCTGTTGCTTGGTGCGTTGGTCGTCCCTTTTTTCTCTCGCCCTCTACCCCGCCTTCCTCGTAGTTGAGGGTTGCTGATGTCGACACGATGCACAGGGAGCGGCGAGTCGGGCAAGTCGACAATCGTCAAGCAGATGAAGATCATCCACCAAAACGGCTACTCTCGAGACGAGATGCTGCTCTTCCGCCTCACCATCCACAAAAGTGCGTCCCGTCTGTCTCATTCCCTTACCCTTCTCGGCACTGACTCTCGCCCGTCGTAGACATCCTCGACTCGGCACAAGGACTGGTACTGGCACTGCGGCGGTTCAAGATGGATCCGATCGAGGAGGTCAACCAGGTGCGTCTTTCTCTTCCTCCGTGCGCTTGTCCTCCCTAACTCGATTCTTCCCCCAGGTTTTCGCCGACAAGATCATGGAGCACCGCCTCGAAGCCGACACGTACATGACCGCGTCGCCCGTCATGCAGACCTCTCCCAGCGGGTCCACCTCGAGCGGGAACAACGGCGGCCTGTCGCCAGAGATCGTGCGCGCCATCGACAGCCTGTGGCACGATCCCATCATCCCGAGCGTGCTGGATCGGCAGAGCGAGTTCTACCTGATGGATTCGGCGTCGTAGTGCGTTTTCGCTCCCTCTCACCTCGTCCCCCTTTTCCGCATACGAGGCTGACGGCGGTGGCGTACAGCTTCTTCGACGAGATCAAGCGGATAGGAGCGAGCGGGTATGTGCCGTCAGAAGCGGACGTGCTGCATGCGAGGACGAAGACGACCGGCATCAGCGAGACCAAGTTCAAGTCGGGGCAGCTCAGCATCCAGTGCGTTGGTCGCGGCCGCCTCTTCTCCCTACTCTTGCTTTCTCAGGGTGGTTGGAGTCCCCAGTCCGGTCACCAGCTAACGCTGTTCTCCTTCTCCAGCATGTTCGACGTCGGCGGCCAGCGCTCGGAGCGCAAAAAGTGGATCCACTGCTTCGAGGCCGTCACGTCCATCATCTTCTGCGTCGCGCTGTCCGAGTACGACCAGGTCCTGCTCGAGGAGAAGGGCCAGAACCGCATGAACGAGAGCCTGGTCCTGTTCGAGAGCGTGATCAACTCGAGGTGGTTCTTGGTCAGTCGCGGATCTGCCTCTTCTTTTCTCCGTTTTGGTAGTGCGCAGCGGTACTGATGCGGCTGTCCTTGGCTACACAGCGAACATCCATCATCCTTTTCCTCAACAAGGTGCGTCTCTCTCCCTTTCTCTCTGCGCTTCATTTGGACTCACCTTGCTCTCCTTTGCAGATCGACCTCTTCAAGGCCAAGTTGCCAAAGGTTCCTCTCGAGCGGTACTTCCCAGAGTACACCGGTGCGTCCTCCTCCCTTCACCCTTTCCCTGCGCACCCGTCCTTGCCCCTCCTTCTCCGAAACTGACGTGGCCACTGGCGAACAGGCGGACCGGACGTCAACAAGGGCGCCAAGTACATCCTATGGCGGTTCACGCAGCTCAACCGCGCTAGACTCTCGATCTATCCGCATCTGACGCAGGCGACAGACACGAGCAACGTGCGTTCGCGACTCTCTCTTGCACCTGACCTCTGTCCTGGACTCTCGTGAGACTGAGCATGAGCTGATCGTAAGCCTTGCGCGCCCAGATCCGCCTCGTCTTCGCCGCCGTCAAGGAGACGATCCTATCGAACGCGCTGCGCGACTCGGGCATCCTCTGATCGCCTCGCCCCTTTCCCCCTCGCCTACCTGCCTCTTTCTGCATACCCCGCCTTTCTTCTCTCCCGCCCTCCTCAGCCTACCTGCATGCCTACATCCCGCCGCACAGACTTCCGCTTCCTGTCTACCTCTCCCTCTTCCCGTCTTTCGCCCGCCCGCCCGCACATCGCTTGATACCCCTTCCTTACCTGCCCTCTCCCCCTCTCCCTGGCCCCGACTGGCCGCACAGACGTGCTACACTACTTATCTATCTATCACGCCCCCCCCCCCCTCTCGTCCAACCTGTCCTCCTATCCGCCGTGCCTTTCCCCCGACTCTTCCTCCTCTTTCCTATTTCTCTTCGTCGTCCTTGTTTTCCGTGCCTCTTTACCCTTCTTTTCTCTCTCGGTTGTTCGTCGTCTTTTCTCTTTCTCTCTCTCCCTCTCTCCCTTCTCGTAGCTTACTCCAGCAGTTCCGGAATCGAGTCGCCTGTCGCGCTCGTCCATCTCGCGCCTCGTCTCGTCGGAAGGAAAGAAGGAGAGGAGGAAATGCAAAGCTCGATAGTCATACAGCTGCAGGGTGCGCCGCTTCAAGCGGCCTACGGAGCGAGTGAGGGACAAGAGGGAGGGAGGGGTATGTACACGAATGCGAGGCGGTGCGATGCGAGTGGGCGAAAGAATGGGCCGAGGCAGGGGTGGTGACAACAAGCGATGCGAGAAAAACCGCAGCGTCCTCCTTTCCTGCTCCTCCTCCGGGCGACTCGTATTAGCGCCTCATCTCCCCCTGCGGCTGCACCCCGCTCAGCCACTGCTGTACGGGGTTCGGCTGCCCCTCGCGCATCTCCACTTCAGAGCGGTACGGCGGCGCGGGGCTGCCGGGGATGGACGATGGCGCGGGCGAGGGGGAGGGCTTGCGGTGCGGCGTGGGCGTGGAGGAGTGGGAGTGCGAGGGGAGGGGAGAAGGCTGGGCGGAAGGGACGGAAGAGGACGAGGGGGGAGGGTACGGGGCGTCGCCGCGGTTGATGGACATTGTCTGGGCCGTGAAGTAGCCGGGGCCTTTCCTGCATGACACACGCACGCTAGAGTCAGCGACGGGACGGAGCATGGGACGGAAGGCTATAACGAGAGGGGAGAGGGCGCACGAGGTCCGCATGCCGTTCGCTTCGGCCTCCTTGGCGTGCGCCAGAGCGGCGGCTTCGGACTGGTTCAGGCCGCACTTGACGCAGGTGGGCTGTGTGAGGACAGCGCAGACGGGCCCAGCGTGGTGGGAGAGCGGGACGAGAGGTGGGAGGGGGAGGAAAGAAGGGACGTCGAGAAAAACAAGGGTGAGCGAGATTAGTAGGGAAGAGCAGGCTCAAAAGAGGCACCTCGTCCCCGCTGTCGCCCTTTCCGCCGAGCATGCCGACCGGGCTGACGGCCGCCGCGCCTGCAAAGAATGAAAGGAAGAAAAGGGTCAGTCTGGGGACGGGAAGCAAGGGAAGGGAAACGGCGCGCACCTTCGCTAGCGGCGCAGGTGAAGATGGCCCAGCAGGGACAGCAGAGGCACTTCCCTGCTCACGAGAGACGCGTCGAGGTCAGCTGCGAGGGTCGAGAGGGTGCGAGCGAGGGGGGGAGAAAGGGGACGAGGTGGGGACGGACAGAAGGAGGAGGAGCCCTTGTCGGGGAGGCTGTAGTGGTGGTGGCCTCCTTCGTCGCAGGCGTCGTAGTGGGCCATGAGGGCGCGAGAGGAGCGAGGTGGAGCTGCGGGCGGACGCGAGGAGAGAGAGGGCGAGAGGAGCGAGAGAGAAGCGAGTGCGACCAGCGCGTGTCGGAGTGGGTTGTGCGGTGCGAGTGAGAAGAGTGGGTGGCTTCCAGAGCTGGCTAGCGGGTGTCGCAGACGAGAGAGAGCTGGTCGACGGTCGGTTGCTCCTCGTCCCACTGCGACTGCTTCCCCACCCGCTCTGCTTGCTCCCGGGTCACGCTCAGGGTCACCCGAGGTGTGTCTCGAAACCCCCTACGCGCTTTCCCACTCCAGCTAACGCGCTCGTCCCTCTCCAGCACCCACTCCATCCAGTATGGCCAACCCCTTCGCAGGCGCGCTCCCTCAACCACACCCGAACGGACTCGCCATGCAACACGGAAGCCCCATGATGGTTGGCCAGACTCCCGCCATGCTACACGGCGCCTCTCCCCTCGTCGGCGGATCAACCCCTCTCCCCACCACCGCACCCCGTCGCCCCTCCTCCTCGGCCCAGCACCCCGCCTACGGCACACCCTCGCAGGCCCTCACGCCCGTGCAGCAAGCCGCCCTCCTTCGCACGCAGCAGGGCAGCCGCCAGCAGCTGCTCACCTCTTCCTCCTCGGCCCTCTCCTCCACCCCAAACCCTCCCCCTCTCGCCCTCGCCCCCGAAGCCGGCGCACCGTCGCACAAAGTCCCCGTCCACCGCTCCTTCTCCCTCGTACGCGAAACCGAGCCGGGCGAGGCCTTCCCGTCCATCCCCTCCCTCGCAGACCAAGAGCAGGTCAAAGCCTGGATCGAGCGCGACATTGCCTACGAGGACGAGGTCGCGCAGGCGAAGCGGGACAGGACGGTCCGGGCGGGCGAGAAGTACGACGAGATGCTCCGGGAGCAGGACTGGCTCGGGCCGCTCGAGGATAGGCCACGGGGCACGTTCAGGCTCCGATGGCCGCAGGAGAAGGCGCAGGAGGAGGCCAAGGGTAAGAGGGGGCACCTGAGGATGCCGGTACCGCTGTGCGTCTCGCTCTTTTGTACTCTTTCTTCCTCTCGCTGAGCCTTTTCTTCCCGGCAGCTCAAAATCGCAACTCCGCGCGACGGCCGCAACGCCCGAACACCTCATTCCGATCCGCATCGACCTCGAGCACGAGGTGTACAAGCTCCGTGACACGTTCACCTGGAACCTGCGAGGTTCGTCTTCCCCTCTCCCTCTCCCTCTCCCTCCTTCCCCCTCTCTCCTGCTCACCCTCTCCCCCTCCTCGCGCCGCGCAGAAACGACCATCACGCCGCGCATGTTCGCGCAGCACCTCCTCGCCGACCTGCGCTACCCGCAAGAGCCCTTCCTGAAGCAAATGGTCGCCTCGATCGAAAAGCAGATCGCGGACGCCTCGCCTTCCTCGGCGTACTCGGCGCACGTCGACGCCGCGGCGTACGGTAGCGCGAGGGAGGAGAGCAGGAGGTGGTTTGAGGAGAGGGCGAGGAAGCGGCGCCGGCTGGGGATGGAGAGGGAGGAGGGCGAGTTTGGGGTCACGGACGAGGAGCTGAATGGGCGGGAGGAGAAGGCGCTGGCGTTGGCGGAGCTGGAAGAGGCGGCGGGAGGGAGCGACGAGCTGAGAGTGGTCATCAAGGTACGCCTTTTGTTCCTTTCCTCGTCGACGATGACCGCTCACCTTGCCCCGCCCGCAGCTCGACATCACGCTCGACACGGTCCAGCTGGTCGACAAGTTCGAGTGGGACCTGAGCAACCCGGACAACTCGCCCGAGGAGTTTGCCGAGACGTTCGCGACCGAGTTGGGCTTGACGGGCGAGTTTGCGTGCGTCTTTCTTGCCCGTCAGTCCGTCTTCTCAGTCTCACTCCCTCTTTGAGCAGCACCGCCATCGCCCACGCCATCCGCGAGCAGCTCGACATCTATACGCGCTCGCTCTTCCTCCTCAACTACTCGAAAGGCTCGCTCGTCAGCGACGACGACCTGCGGCGCGAGTTCCTCCCCTCCGTTCTCGACCCCTTCCGCACCGACCTCGCCGACGACTTCACGCCGCTCCTCAACCAGCTTTCGCGCGACGACGTGGACCGCAACGAGAAGGAGCACGACCGCGAGGCGCGCCGCAAGCGCCGGCAAACCAAAGGGCGCGGTGTCGTCCTGCCCGACCGCGAGCCGGCGCGGACGAACCGCACGCTCGTCCCGCGCGCGCAGCGCGGGCTCGTCGGCATTGACGTCGACGCGAGGCAGCACAAGACGTTCCACCTGCCCGAGCTGAACGAGCCGTTCCCCGTCCAGGGCCGCACCGTCCCGCCCAAGCCCAAGGACCTCGACACGAGCGACAGCTCGCCGCTCCGTCTCCTGCCCTTCTCGGGCAAGGGCGGCGGCGCGCTGCCGGGTGTCGGCGGACCCGGCGGCGGCGCAGGGTCGTCGAGCGCCCTTGCCTCTGCGGCTGCAGCGAATCGGTTCCGCCGCAACGATGCGGCGGGGCTGGGAGTGGGAGGCGAGAGCCCGGTCAAGGGTGCGGGCGCGCTCGGCGGCGGAGGGAGGAAGAAGCCGCCCGTGCTGAGGCCGAACCCGGAGGATGTTGGGCTGCACGAGCACATCGTCGACGGGATGTGGTTCTGCGCGAACTGGTGCGTCTCTCTTTTCTAGTCTCTCGCGGCGCCGACTGACCTGGCCGAATCTTTCCGGCAGTGGTTGTCCCGGTCAAGTCGCGATTGGCCGCCGCAAGGGTCCGACGGGCAAGGACAGTCTCTGCGGGACGTGCGGTATGTCCATTGTCGCTTCCTTCCCTCGGAGCTGTGAGACTGACGGCTGTTCCCCCCTCCTTAGGCAAGTACTTCCACCGCTACAAACGCCAACGCCCCTGCTCCTACACCCGCGACCTCGACACGCACCTCCGCTACGCCGCCGAAGAAGCCGCCAAGGGCAAGACGAGCCGGTCGAGGAAGGCGGCCGCGAACGTCCTCGACGCCGCCGCCAAGGCCTCGTCGTCCCTCCAGAGCAGCGCGCGCGACACGCCCGTCTCGCAGCAGGCCATGTCGCCCGCTTCTTCGGCGCACGAGGAGCACGACCAGGACGACGGCGACGACTACTCGGACGGCGAGGCGTCCGTCGCTTCGCCGAGGAAGCCGAGGCGCGGCGGGTACTACGGCTCGCCCGACACGCCGTTCGTCCAGCTCGACTCGGACGACTCGGACGACGAGGAGTCCGTCGCTGGAGGAGGCTCGCCGCCTGTCACGAGGAGAGGAGCAAGCCCTCTACCGCCGCCGACAGCACCACCCGCCTCTTCCGCTCCAGCACCTTCCGCCTTGGCACCCGTGCAGCCTCCTCCTCCTGCGGCGCCTGCAGGTCCGGTACGTCTCCAAGCTTTCGCTTGACGCGTTGCCGATCGCATCGCGCATGTTGAGGCGAACGAGACGAGGTTACGGATTTCCGGACCAAGCTGACCTTGTTTCGCTTTCGACCTCTCCGCTCGCGCAGCAACCGCTCCCATGGATGGTCGCCGCCGCCGCCGAGCTACGCGCAAAGCAGGTCGACGACCGCTTCGAGATCATCCCGCGCCCGAGGCCAGCGGATCCGAACGTGACGGAATGGAGGATTCGCTGCTTGGACTGCCCGGGCAAGGTACGCCATTCTGTTCCCTCACTCGGCCTGAGCACAATCAGTGCCAATCGCTCGCTCCTCCCGTCGTGGCTCGATGCCCTCGGTGCAGCGACTGACCTGTTCTTCCGTGATCTTCTTTCGCCCTGTTCCCGCTTCCCCCGTCGGTTCCCTCCCTCGCCGCCCCTCCTTCTTCCTTCGACGCAGCTGTACAACCTCGGCCCCGGCGAGACGCTCGACGGCTTCCTCGTCCACTTCAAGAACCGCGTGCACCGCACGAACGTAGAAGCCCGCCTCGCGAAGGAACGCCCGCAATGAGCCCAGTCCGGCCTTCCACCGCTCGTCGCCTGTCCACGCTCCTCGGCATCCTTCTGCGTCGTCGTTGACGATCAAGCGCGCGCGTGGTCGTTCGCTAGGCTTTCCGGGCTTCCTGCTCCGCTTTCGCCCGCCGAGCCTTGTGCTGACGAGAGGCGAACGCGACGACCGCCTCCTCCCGCTTTCAGGCGGCTTTCCAGCGAGCGCATCGAGCGCAGGACGGCGCCACCTCGATGGCGCGCACAGGGCTCCGAGTGCTGAGTCGTCCCTCCAATTTCCAAGAAGCGCGCCGCAGGGGACGACCCGCCCTTGAGAGATGCAGAGGGGGGAGATCTCGTACGCAGAGCCTCTGCTCTCGCTACGCAGCGAGCGCCATCGCGATCCGTCCGCCTGAGGCGGCCTGATGGCAGCGAGACGGGCTTCCTCCTCCCTCTTCCACTCTCGCTCCCTTCGCCGCATGCGGACCGCGCCCAGCCTCGCCTCGTCAGCCGCTTCTCACGCGCACGCCAGGCTTTTGCCGCAGACGTCGTTTCTGTGCGCCCGATCAGGCTCCTCGTGGGCGAAAGAAGGCGGAGATCGACCGCGCGATGCGGCGGGCAAGGCGGTTTTCTTTCCTCCTCCCCAGGCGTGGCCGGCGGCGCGCATCGAGGAGGGCAAGAGCGAGAAAGACGAACGAGCGGGCGCCGAGCAGCCCGACCTGGAGCCTCGACCGCGGGAGGTGGGCTTCATTTCGACAGGAAGGCCGGCAAGAAAACGGCGTCTCAACCCCTTGTCGCGGCCCTCAAGTCCGGCAGCTGGGAACGCGGAGCAGTGTTGCGTACAAGGTCTTGCGGACCTCCTCCAAGCGACACAAGCGACGCAGACGCTTCAGCAACGAGCTGGGACGACGGGGTCGCTGCAGGCGCTCGCCCGGCTTTACGGCGCCATGGAAGGCTGGCGCTGGCCGAGCGCTGCGCCAGCCCTGTTCCGCGAACCCTGTGCGAGCTTGTTTTGCTCTCCGAAGCTCACATGGCGGTGGAAGGTGCCTGGTCGCTGAGACAAGGATTTTCGATCGCTTGTCGCGCTGCAGCAAGAGAGACTCGCTCCTGGTTCAGCCGCTCGTCCGCTTCCCTCAGCTTCGCCTGTGCCAGGACAAGACGAGCTGGATGTCGCCTTGCTGAGCCGTCCTTGTCCACCTGGTCTTTTCCCCCTTCCGCCCCCCTCGTTGAAACGACGCCTACGCGCAACTTTTCGGACGTCCTCCTCGAGCGTGACTGACCTGCTGTCGCTCCTCGAGCCCCGTCGACGACCGCTCCCGTCCACGTCCCGCCTTTCGTTCCCGCCCTTTGTGCTCGACCGGCAAGTTGGCGACCACCATCGGCCGTTCGATGTGGCCTGCGCCGCCAGGATGGACGCCGGGACCCGCTGGACCTTGGCCCTCGACGTCGTCTGCCTCGTCGGCCGCGCCTTACCCGTCTGTCGTCGCTCAACCTCACGCCAGCTCGGTACGGACGATCCTTTTCCTTTCGTTCCCGTCGATTCGGAGCTTGAATTGCTTACCCTCTTCCTCGCTCGGCGGTCCAGATCTTCTCGCCGTACGCTCAGCCTCTGCATCCTCCACCTGCCTACCCTCGTCCGCATCCTCCTTCAACATCTCGACCCCCGCCGTCGCCGTCGATCCCGCACCAAGCGCCCAGCATGAGCGGCAGACAGCGCTCGTCTTCCAACGACGTCGCATTCCACCCGTACAAGCCGCCGAAGCCGCCGTCGTCGTCGCCGCCCCCTCCATCGGCGCCATCGAAGCCGATCCTCTTCGTCGACACGACGAAGCAGGCGTCGGGGCAGCTCGATGCGATGCAGCAATGCCGTCCGAAGCGCAAGCGGATCACGCCCGAGCAGCTCGTTCGCCTTACCGGCGTCTTTGAAACGACCGACTCGCCCTCCTACGACGTCCGCGACAAGCTTGGCGCTGTACGCCCTCCCTTTTTCTCCCTGCCCCTCTTTTCCTTTCTGATGTTTTCCTCCTCGTCGCCGTGCAGGAAATCGGCATGACCAACCGCGAGGTGCAGGTCTGGTTCCAGAACCGCCGCGCCAAGGTCAACCGCCAGCGACAAGCCGAGCTGGCCAAGCTGGCCGTCGAGCAGCAGGAAGCGCAGGGCAAGGCGGCGCCGGTCGCCGCTCCTTCTCCTCGACCGCCCGTCGAGGCCATGTCGGCCGGCCAGCACCAATGGCGGTTTCGCTCGGCATCAACTTCGTCGCAGTACGCCGCACCACTTCCAGCTTCGTACGCTCAGCCGCCGCCTCAGCCGACCTACCCGATGGGCCCGCCGTCTCCTCGCCGGTTTCCTTCCCAGCTACCCGGTCCTCCCCTTCCTCCTCCAGCGAGCCACCCTTCCTACCGCCATCCCGCTACCTCTCAGCAACCGCACTACCCGCCCACCTCTATCGCCCTCCCTCCTCCGCCCACCTCGTTCGCCTCGGCACCGGCTTACTCCCCAGGAGCGCCGATGCACTCTCCTTCGCTCGGTCACGGTCACTCGTCGAGCTTCTCGTCGACGGTCTCGCCGGCGCTGAGCGGCATGGCGACCCCGAGCCTTACTTCCCCCGGCTCGGTCGCCTCGAGCTACTTCTCCCGGCAAGAACCGCCCTTCACCCCGCTGGCGAACTCCGATACCATGTCCCCCTCGAACACCTTCTTCCGCCTCACCCTCGACTCTCCGCGCGTCGGTCCGCTGTCCCCTCACAGCAATGCCGTGCCGTACGAGCCGCCTTCGCCGAAGCCGGACGTCCCCGAGGCGCCGATTCAGCTCGCCCCGATCCGCAACCTCGAGTTCCGACCCCGGTCGTCGAAGGGAGCGTCTCGACCCCCACACCGACGTTCCATCAGCGACTCGGCTGCCCATGCCGCTTTCCTCCCTCCTCCTCCCCGTCCCGCTCCCCGCCCCGCTGCGTCCACGTCCTCTTCCTCTGCAGCAATTGTGCGCCTCCCATCCTTTCGCGGCCTCCTCAACGAGGATGTCGGCGAGCCCTCATTCCCTCTCGCCGTCGCCTCCGCCCCGACCTCCCCTGTCGATGCCACGGTCGCCCTCCCTTCCATCTCGCAACAAGCACCCCACACCCTGCCTCTCACCTCCCGACCGTTTCCTCGCTCTCGCGACCCTTCACCTGCGACCGGCTCCGTCCTCGCCCAGCCGTCGATGCCGCCGCCTCGTCCCAAGCTCATCTCGCGGTACTCGTCGCTCAACATCCACCGCCAGCCGCCCGTCGAGCGCCGCTCGCCGCCACAGGACATCACGGCGCGCATGGACGTCGACGGCCGGCGGGACGAGGAGAAGCCGGGAGCAAACGAGGAGGACGAGACGGAAGAGGAGGGAGAGCCCGAGACGCCGCTGCCGAGGAGTTCGTCTGGCCCGCCGCTCGGGCTGGGCATGCTCTGCGCCGCCGCGCTCGAGGCCGGCGCAGACGAGAAGGAGAAGCGGCTCGCCGAGGCGCAGCGGATGCAATGAGGAGGAGGAGGACCTTCCCAACCCCTCTTCAATCCCGGTTTTCCCCTTCTGTCCTTCGTCTGTACCCTTGTTTGACGTACCGTGTTGTCCGTTCGTACCCTCCCTGTCCTCCCTCGCCTCACGATCCTCTCTGTACATGTCCGTTTTGCCCCTTTTTTCTTGCTCTTCTTTTCATACGTACATCCTCTCTCCCAGAAGTACCTGTTCTAGTATCGTCTAGACAACCTCGCAATACCATCCATACCATCCTTGCTCTCTCTTCGCTCCTCGAGGAGGAGAGCGCGAGGAAGGAGTAGTGTCATCTTTGCTTGCCTTGCCGAGGGTGCTGACCGAAGCGAACTCCGAAGCCGCCTCTCTCCCTCCTCCACTCTCCTGCTCTTGCATGCTCTCTCGCGCCCTGCGCTCCCTTCAACCTCGACTCGCCACCACCCGCACCATGTCCACCGCCGCGCCCACCAAGGAGATCTCGCTCGAGGTCACCTCGGATACGTGCGTCCAGTCGCCCTTTGCGCCACCGGGACGAGCGAGGGGGAAGGCGGATGCGCCTTGGAAGAAGGAGATGGAGCGCGCAAAGCTGGCCGTGGGCTGCGCGGTATCATCGCTGAGCGGCCGAGGAAGGAAATCGCGCCGGCGGTGAGGAGGGCCGGACGAGATCAGCGAGGAGGGACGGCGGCCGTATAGCAACGCAACGAGGGGAGCAACGCAACGAGGGGACGGTGGCGATGCTCGGCTGGTTCCCAGGCTCGTCCCCTGCCAGCGCGTGCTGACCTTGCTCTTCTCCCCCTCCTCGACTTCCACAGCGTCTGCCCCTTCTGCTACGTCGGCTATTCGCGCATCAACCAGGCCATCCGGGAGCTCAAGGCTGAGGGCGTCGACGCCGACTTCAAGCTCCGATTTGGTACGTCCCCCTCTTGTGCCCTTTCCAGCGTCTCGCAGCCGGAACGAGACCCTCCCTGACCCCCTTCTTCCCCTGCGCAGCCCCCTTCCAGCTCGACCCGACCCTTCCGCTCTCTCCCGGCGAGAGCAAGCGCGAGCGGTACGAGCGGCGCTTCGGCGGGCCGGACAAGGTGCGCGTGATGGAGCAGGCGATGCTCCAGCGCGGCCGCGAGTGCGACCCGCCGATCGAGTTCTCGTACGGCGGCAACGTGAGCAACACGAAGGACAGCCACAGGGTGCTCGAGAAGGCGTACGAGGTTGGTGGGGAGGCGGTGCAGAGGAAGGTGGCTGAGAAGTGCGTCCTTTTTCCTCCGCTTCCTCCATCTTACCCTGTCCCCTTCCCCCCCTCTCGCCTCTTCCCGTGTCTTCACCGTACTGAGTTCTCCCTCGCATAGGCTCTTCACCCTCTACTTCGAGAAGGAAGGCGACATCGGCTCGCACTCTGCGCTCGCCCAAGCCGGCGCCGAGGCGGGCGTCTTCGCCTCGCCGGAAGAGGGCCTCAAGTTCCTCGCGTCGGACGCGCTGAAGAAGGAGGTCGAGGCCGGGTTCGTCAAGGCGCAGATGAGGGGCATCAGCGGTGCGCCTTGCCTTTCCTCTCCTTCTTCGTTCTCCCCTTCCCGGTGCCCCCCCTCTCTCGTTTGCCCTATCCGCCCTCGGATCACCTAGCCGCTGCCCTTTGACACAAGTACTGATCCGATCCTCTCCCGCACAGGCGTCCCCTTCACCATCATCAACGGCCAATTTGGCCTCTCGGGCGCGCAAGAAACCGAGACGTTCAAGGAGGTGTTCCGCAAGCTCGTCGAGGGCAAGCTCGAGACGGAGTAGGCGAAGCAGTCGCTCGAGGTGGGAGGAAGGGAGGGGAGGCAGTACATAGAGTGCCGAGGATGGTTCTGTACCCGCGAGTTGTTCTTTTCTTTGGCTCCCGCGCCTCTCGCAGAGGGTGTCAAGACAAGCTGATGAGGAAAGGAAGGGTAGAAACAGCTATGAATGTCCATTACGCCGCTCCCTTCCGCTCAATTGACCACCCAGCCGTCTCTACAACTCAGCTCGGCGGCGGGGGGAGGGAATGAAGGGGGGGAACGGCCTGCGTTTTTGTGCTTGGTATCGTCGACGTCTCCTCGTGCCTGCACACTTCTCCCTCCGGGTCCGCTCAACCGGGTCACCCTCGCCCTCTCAAGCCGGGAGCTCGAACTTCTGTCCTTGCATCACTGTGGACAGGAGGACAATGGTGTCAGCGCGCCATCCCGAAGAAGAGAGGAGAGGAGAGGGAGAGAGGGAGAAAGGGAGACGGATGGGAGAAGGGAGAAGCGAGCGGACCCTTGGTGAAGTAGAGATACAGGAAGTCCGAGTAGACGGCGGTCTGGACGAGGCCTGCGCAGACGGCAATAGGGTCGACGGTATCCCTGCGAACGAGAAAAGGGTTGCAGAGAAAGAGGGCGAGAAGAAAGGAGGGAAGGAAAGGGAGGAAGAGGGTCGTCAGTACGGAGATGAGGATAACCGCGCCCCTAGCGATGGACCACCGCGACACGACCGGCGGTCGCAGCGCAGAGTGGACAGCAAGCTCACTCGGTGAAATACCTGATGCGAAGAAGAGTTAGTACAGGCAGTCCGGAATTAGAGCCGGAAAAGGCGAGAAAGAGACGCACCGGTACACCCAGTTGGGCACGTACAGCGCGCGGTACGCGCCGAGGGCAAAGATGTAGTGCGTCGTGATCGTCTCGGCCTCGCCTGTGCGCTGGAGCATGAAGAGCTGCGGCAGGATCGCAACCGCCTCGAGGTAGATCGAGAAGGACCAGAGGATCTCCATGATGGTGCTGATGCGGGGGAAGAAGGTCAGTGGGCTTCTGGCATGGCAGAGGAGCGGGTGCGACAAAGGGCTGGAGGGAATGGGTAGGGCGAGACGAGATGAGACGCACAACTTGTAGTTGAAGATGAGGGCGAGGACGGCGCACGGTCCGACCAGGTATTCCAGGCGGAGAGTGTCGATTGCGGGGTCTTGCGTTGGCCTGTGTATCCGCCACCAGCCGTACCATCAGCTCGACTCCCCCACAAGAGCGAGAAAGGGGACAGAGGGCGAATGGCGACGCACCGGAAGCGCACGCGCATGAGGTAGAGGACGTAGGCGGACGAGCCGATGAAGAAGAGCTTCATGGTCGTGTTGTAGAGCGAGATGTGCGGGCCTGTGAGGAGGTCGACATAGCTGTAGTCGGGCGGGAAGTGGGGAAGAAGAGGGAGGAAGGGAGGAAGGGTCAGTACGGCCGTCTGCGGGCGGGAGAGTTGCGCCAGTCGCGTGTTGTGCTCTGCTTCGTGGTGTGCACACGCCTGGCCGCGCCTGGCTTGACCTGCGAGAGAAGCGGTCCCTCCCCTCCTCGAGTCCGCCTAGCCGAATCTCGCGCCCCATCCGTGCTCCGCGCGCGCCACCTCGCCCAGCGTGCTTCATCATGCTCGTCGTCCACCTGCACGCGCCCAACGTGCCCTGCAACGAGGTGCTGCCCGCGTTCAAGTTGGAGCGTCATTCCGCCCGCGCAGCAGGTCGTCGAGTTCGACGTCCGCCTGTGCTGGTGGAGGGGCTGGTGGAGGGTGTCGAGGGTGGGGTGGAGGAGGGAGGAGAGGGGCTGAAAGAGTGTACCGGGTGAGGAAGACGACGAGGTAGAGCAGCTGGGACTTGAACGAGATGCCGCGCACGGAGCGGGACTTCTGGATCTTGTGGACGAGGATGAAGATGGAGGCAAGGTGGGACAAGTCGCCCAAGAGGCGGAAGATGTTCATGGTGCGAGGGAGCGGGCGGGAGGAGGTGCGGAGGCGGAGGAGGAGGAGGAGAGGGACGTGGAGAAGCGCGACGAGCGAGCTGTAGAGGGAAGGGGACGCGGAGGGGGGTGCGGGTGGTGCAGGCGGTGCTGAACTGTGCCTGTGAGCGTGTGTAAGAGCGGTTGGAGCGAGAGGGACGAGCCCAAGGTCGCGTCCGACTTCGAGCTCCACTTTCCGCCTCCTCTTCCACTCGTCCACCTCTCATTCACTGCTTACACCACAACAGACAGCGCGTGGGAGGGGCACCATGCCATCCCACTCGCCCTCGCCCTCCCCCTCGTCCCGCCCGACCCTCGCTCCCCTCGTCTTCCCCACCGCTTCGTCCTCCTCTCCGCCCACCTCGCCCCTTCGCTCGCCCTCGACAGCTCGCATGGACGAGCACCGCCCCTTGCTCCGCTCCGTCCACTCCTTCGGCCCGTCCTCCCTCAAACGCAAGTCGGCCCGCGTCTCCACCTACCTCTTCAACCACTCGGGTGGGGAACTCGACCCCTCCCTACCGCACACGCCTCTCGACCCCGTCCCGCCCAGGACCATCTACGACTCGGACTTCCAGCGCGACTTCAACGACGACGGCGGAAACGGCGTCAGGAGCTGGTACGGTCCGTTGCGCCTCCTTTTCTTCCTCTTTCTCCTCTCGGGCCCACTCACCCTCTCCCCCTCGAGCAGACAACTTCCACACGATCGACTGGCTTCACGACATTGTCAAGCACTCGACGCGCCTCCGCCGCCTCCGCCGCCGCAAGACGACCGACGGCCTGCGCGGCGCGCTCGCCAACGCCTGGGACGGCCTCCAGGGCTGGCTCCTCGTCACGCTCGTCGGCGCCACGACCGCCTGCATCGCTTTTGCCGTCATCAGCTCCGAGATGGTCCTCTTCGACCTCAAGGAGGGGTACTGCTCCACCGGCTGGACCACCGCCAAGCGCTTCTGCTGCCGCGCTGCGGCGCCCGTCGTCGCTGCAGGGGCGCAGAAGCAGGCGCCGTCGTCGATGGGAGGCTTCATCCTACGCGGCTGGGCCGCGGCGGGCGACGATGCCGCCGAGTCGTGCGCAAACTGGTGGACGTGGGCACAGGTTTGGGAGGCTTGGACCGGTCAGGGCGAAGGAGCAGGAACGACCTTCGAGATCGTGGCGTTCACCGTCATCGCGGTGCGTCTAGCCCGCTTTTCTCCCACTTCAATCCCTTCCAGGAAGAGACGACACTCATGAGGAGCTCTTCTGGAGGTACAGCTATCCTTCTCCACCCTCGCCTCTCTCCTCACCCTCTACTTCACCGCCTCGACCTCTGTCTACTCCTCCAAAGACTCGCCCTCCGTTCCCCACCCAGGCCTTTCGCCCGAGTTTGCCTCGTCCCTCGCGTCCTCGTCTCGCCATGGCAGCCACGCTGGCAGCGAGGACGGCGGCAAGTACGGCGCAGTCAGGAACGGAGGCGGGTCTGCGCCGGTGCAAGCTCAGGGATTGGGAGGGGAGGAGCCGCTTCTGAAGCAGAGGCCGAGGAAGACGCTCTACTTTGTGCGCACTCTCTCTCCTTCGATCCTCCCTTTTTATCTTCTCTGGCGCCTGGTTCCACCGTCCCCCTCTCCCGCCCACGAGACGTTGCCCTCGTTCAGCTCTTCTGACTCTGACTCTCCCACTCATCCAGGCCGCCGGCTCCGGCATTCCCGAGATCAAGACCATCCTCTCCGGCTTCGTCATCCGCGGCTACCTCGGCTCGTGGACCCTCGCCGTCAAGGCCGTCGGGCTTGCGCTCTCGGTCGGGAGCGGGCTCAGCTTGGGCAAGGTGGGCTTCGCCAGCTACCTCTTCCCGCCAATCCCCCGTTTCCGCCGAGCGAGGGCTGACAGGTACTTGGATGTGAACTGAGCAGGAAGGCCCCTTCGTCCACCTCGCGTCGTGCGTCGCCAACATCTACTCGCGCTTCTTCCCCAAGTTTGACCGCAACGAGGGCAAGCGCCGCGAGATCATCTCGGCCGCGTGCGCCGCCGGCGTCGCCGTCTCTTTTGGCGCACCGGTCGGGGGCGTGCTGTTCTCGCTCGAGGAGGGTGCGTTGACTCCCCCCTCTCTCTCGAGCCCGGTCCATCCAACCGGACAAAGCTGAACTTGCCGGGGCCGTCCTTACAGTCTCGTACTTCTTCCCGCCGCGCACCATGCTCCGCTCGTTCTGGTGCGCCATGGTCGCCGCCATGTCGCTCAAGCTCCTCGACCCGTTCCGCTCGGGCAAGATCGTCCTCTTCGAGGTGACCTACGACCGCGTCCGTCTCTTTTCCCTGCTTCACTCTTTCTCTTTCTACTCGCCTGCATGAGAAGACTGATGGAGATGCTGCTCATGGAATGCGGACAGGACTGGCACCTCCTAGAACTCGTCGGCTTCCTCGGCCTCGCCGTCTTTGGCGGCGTGTACGGCGCCGTCTTCTGCCGCGCCAACATTGCCTGGACGAGGGCCGTCCGGGCCAATGGCAAATTCCTCGGCAGGCACCCCATCGTCGAGGTCGCGCTCGTTACGCTGTGCGTTTCTTCTTCGTCTCGCTTGTTCTCCCTTCCTGCCCAGACCGGGAGAAGGTGGATCGCCACTGACGAACGTGTGCACGCACAGCCTCACGACCCTCGTCTCCTTCTGGACCCCCTGGACCCGCATGGGCGGCACCGAGCTCATCTCGTCCCTCTTCTCCGAGTGCCACGCCTCGGAGCGCGACCTCTCGGGCCTGTGCGTCTCGTCCCCCGCGGCCGCATGGCCGCTCGTCCGCTCGATCCTCCTCGCGCTCTGCATCAAGGCCGCGCTCACGGTCGTCACCTTCGGGATCAAGCTCCCCGCCGGCATCTTCATCCCGACCCTCGCGGTCGGAGCGTGCGCCGGCAGGGTTGCCGGCCTGCTCGTCGAGGTTGCGAACGCGCGGTGGCCGACGAGCGCCGTGTTCGAGGCGGTGTGCGTGCCGAGGAGCGGGGAGAGCGGGCCTCTTCCGTTCGGTCAGGCGTGTGTTCTGCCGGGCGTGGTGCGTGGTCTTCCCTCTCGTCGCCTCTTCTCCTCCCCCTCCGTACGAGGAACAGCGTTGAAGTGGGTCTCAAGTACAGTGGGCCATGATTGGTGCCGCCGCCACCCTCGCCGGCGTAACGAGGACGACGGTTTCTCTTGCCGTGATTGTCTTTGAGCTTACGGGTGCGTCCCCTTCCCCCTTCTTCCTTCTCCCCGTGCGCCTCTCCCATATAGCTGACAACGCCCGCCCGCTTGCAGGTACTCTCACCTATTCCGTTCCGACCATGGCAGCGGTCTTGCTGGCAAAGACCGTTGCGGACAGCATCGAGCCGCGCTCAATCTGTGCGTTGCTTACCTCTCCCTCTCCATGTTCCATCTCTGACTGCATCTTCCTCACGCAGACGACCTTGTCATCGAGTCGGCCACTTTGCCCCCTACTCTTGCTACACTTTCCCGGCTGACCTTCTACTCCGACAGACTCGCCAACCTGCCCTACCTCGATGCCAAGACCGAGTACATCCACGACTCGACCCCGTCCGACATCCTCGACGCCGACGCGCCGACCATCTCCCTCGATGCCGAGAACACAGTCGGCTCGCTCCGTTCCCAGCTCGCCGCGCTCTATGCGTCCGGCACCGCGAGTGGGTTCCCCATCGTCGCGCTCACGCAGGACGAGCCCGCCGCGGTCGGCCGGCGGCTCTACGGCTACCTCGCCTCGAAGGAGCTAGAGCACGGCCTAGCCCTCGCAGCTGCGCGCGGCCTGCCCGACTCGGCGCCGCTGACGTTCCGGGCAGCGAGCGCGGCGGCGAGGGGCGTGCCGAGCTCGGGTGGGATGGTCAGCAGGGGGAGGAGCGGCGCGGTCACGCCTCTCACGGCTGGAGCGGAGGAAGGGATGGACCTCGGCTGGTTGACCGACTCGGCGCCAATCGTAGTTAATGTGAGGAGCCCGATGGAGCTCATCCACGAGGTGCGCTGCACCCTCACCCCTTCTCTCTGTTCTGTCCAGCCGGACTGACTACTTTCCCTTTTCTTGCCGTCCCCTCTCCCTTCTTCGTCCCGCAGATGTTCATCAAGCTCGGCGTGCGCTACGTCATCGTCGTCGACGAGCGCGGCATCTACCTCGGCTCGCTCGAGAAGCTGCGCTACCTGCGCTACCTCCACTGGCTCGAGCGCCGCGCCGCGCACCCGGACCTCGACGCGCGGTACAGGTCGGGCCGCGAGCGCAGGCTTGACCTCGAGCGCACGCTGTCGAGGGAGGTGAGTGAGGTGCAGGCTTGACGGACTAGCAGGACGGAGCAGGAGGAGAGCTCGCTCAACGAGGAGCGGGCAGGATACCCAGCTTTTTCACGACCCTTTCACGACCACCCTTTCGTTCTTGTTCCCTTCTCGCCTCTCACGACCGCACGATATCCAGCACCGCAAAACCCATAACCCAGAACGTCCACCACCTTGCTGTTGTCTCCCCCTCTTCCGCACACTCGTATCCCAACTTTGCCCTCTCAACTCTGCATGTCGAGCCCTCCCAGCGTCTTTTTCCGGTCTCGTGGTCGCGCCTCGGCTCGGCCCTTCTGCCTCGCTTCGCAGAGCGCGGCCTGGCAAAGTCTGAGAGCGCGACGCTCCCACTCCCCAAGCCGACGGACGAGGGCTTCGAGAGGATGGCGAATGCCCTTGACAGTCAGAAGGAGCTTGTCACGCTGCTCTTATCCGGAGCGTGCGTCGCCTTTCATTTGTTCTCCTGTCCTGCCTCGTCTTTCGCTTGCAAGCTGGGACATCCAGCTTACCTCATGCTGGCCAGCTGCAACGTCCATTCCGTCAAGTCCCGCAAGGCGCTCGGCTGGTCGCCCAAGGTTTCCGACGCCAAGGAGGTTTACAACGAGGTGCGCCGCGAGGGCGGCGAGGCGGACTTTATCCTCAGTCAGCTCAAGTAGATGGAAAAGCGAGAAGATGCGGAATGCACACAGAAAGCTGTTTCCTTCTTCCGCCTCCGTCTCGTGAACGATCGACGGGCAAGCGCGTGAGTAGAAGAGTGTCTGTAATGTTCAGCGGACAACAACCGACAGAGGGTGGGGGAAGTATCCTGCTACGACTGTACAACCTATTCATCACTCCTTCTTCCCTCCTTCAAGCGGTCGTCCCGGCCACGGCCGTCTGCGGCCTGCTCGGCACGTTCTCGTCCCCGTCAACCTGCATCCTGTGCTGCTCCTGATGCTCCTGCTTCGGCACAGTCACCGTCGCCGCCGAGGACGGAGATGCGCGCTTTGGCAGCTTGACCGCCGGTTGGACGGGCAGGCGGCGCAGGTACTCCTCGTAGTCGTCCGCGGCCGCGGCTGCGGAAGGGGCGGGCGAAAGCGAAGGAGTAGGCGTGGCGGCCGAAGAGGCGCCGGGCGGGACGAGCTGCTTCGGCGCCGGGGTCGAGTGCGAGGCGGTCGGCATCGAGATGTGCGGGCGAGCGGCGGCGGAGGCCGAAGAGGCGGGGGAGGGAACGCGCGGCTGGAGTGGCTGAGAAGGGCCGGGAGCAGCGGCGGCGGGCTGAGCGGGCTGAGAAACCGGGCTACGAGCCGCAGCGACGGCGGGAGTGGCACTCGCCGCGGCGGGAGCAGGGGTCCCAAGCGCGGCGATCGCGGCCTGAGCCTGCGCATGCGCCTGCGCCGCGAGCTGCTGCTGGTGCGCCGCCCCGAGCGCGTCGTCGAGGTGCTTGACGATCCCCTCGCCGCGGCGGATGAAGGCGTCCAGGCGGCCGATGTGCTCCCTCGCCTGACCGAGCTCGCCGTGCAGCGCCTCGCGGAGGATAGCGAGGTCGCGAAGGGAGAGCGAGGTAATCGGGGCGGAGAGGTCGAGGCCGGCGGAAACTGCTCCGGCGGGAGCAGCTGCAGCGGGAGCGACGGCGGGGCTGCCGGGAGCGGGGAGGAGGACGGAAGGGGTGGTGTAGTGGCGGTGAGAGGCGTGGGCGTGGTGAGAATGGGCATGCGGGACGTGGTGGTGGTGATGATGAGGGTGAGCCGGAGAAGGCGCGTGAGGGTGCTGATGCGCCGCGGTCTGCGAGGCGGTAGCGGGAGTGGCCGCTGGCGCGGCGAGCGGCGAGGCGTGGACATTCGCCTGCGAGGCGATGGCCGCCAGTTCGGACAAGCTGTTCCTCGGCGAGCCATGAGGGCCGGCGGAAGCGGCGACGGCAGCAGCGGCCGCGGCTTCCCGCTCGCGCTCATGCTCCTCCAGCGCGCCGGGAGACGCAGTCGCAGCAGCGACGGCAGCAGCCTTCTTCGAGGTAGTCTTGCGGCGCTTCGGAGCGGGAGGAGCGGGAGTGCCGCCCTCGCTGTCGAGCTGATCGACGTCGGTGCCGGACGGCGGCGACGAGGCGCTCTCGGCGTTGTTGCGCTGCTGAGCTTCAATCATGGCGGCGCGATTCTGCCGGGGGAAAGGAGGATCAGCTGGAGGAACCGGGCCAGAGAGGTGGGGTAGGAGACGAACCTGGGCGGCGGGAGCAGCAGGGACGCGTTTCCTCCGCTTGATCGTCGGCTTCTTCATGTTCACCGGGCGGTGGAAGCCATGCAGCTTGTAGTAAAGGCCTGGAGAGGCGACGATCGCGAGGTTGAGGGAGAGGAAGCGGCGCGGGTTGAAAGGGATGGAGAGGTGCGAGCGGGGCGGAGGTGGGAGAAGGGGCAAGGAAGTCGTCAGTACAGCCGTCAAGCTGCGCTCTCGCTGCTGAAGAGGCAGAGGGGTGAAGAACAGGCAGGCGATAATCTCCCGAACTCGCCCGATCCACCTCGGCCTCATCACCACCACGCGACTTTGTCCATTTTTTCCCATCTGCACCTTGGACCCGCTCCGCCGGTACGGCGCGTCTCCGTGACGCCGGAACCCGCTCCCGGACATGGCAGAACGAGGAAGAGGAAAAGAAGACTCACCACAAGCGTTGCAGGCAACTCGTCCCTCGCCATCGCGACGCCAGAGCGGCGTAGTCCCTGCAGAAGGATAGAAGAGAAGCGACATGCGTTAGCGAGCCAAGCTCCACCGGCCTCGTCCTCCGCCTCCTCCAAAAAAAAAGAAAAAGCAAGCGCACTCGTCCCGCAGTTGTGGCACTCCATCACGCCGACCGTCCCGTCGTCGTCCTTCCCGTTCCCACTCTTGCGCGCGCGCTTCTCGCCCTTGGCGTTCGTGCCGTACATGACGCGGTTGTTGTACGCCGGGCAGCCCTCGCAGCACGTCTGCCCGCCCGAGCCGTTGCACACGCCGCCGCCGGGGCACGAGCCCGCGGGCGGGTCGTCGTGCTGCCGAGACGCGACGGGCGGGACCGCGACCGGCTGCGCTTGTTGCGGCTGTTGCGGTTGAGCCGGCGTGGGCGCCGAAACGGCGGCGGCGGCGGCGGGTTGGGGCTGAGGTTGGGGCTGAGGAGCCTGAACCGGAACGGCGATGACGGTCGCCGCGCCGGGAGGAGGAGTGCCGGCGTTGGGGTGAGGCGGAGGGAGGACCTGGTAGGCAAAGGCTTGGGGGAAGGTCGGGTGCTCGGCGGCGGGAGGAGCGAGACCGGGATGAGGACCGGCGGCTTGACCGGCAGCGGACGACGACGGGCCCTGCTGCTGTGCGAGCATGCCGGCGAGGGCGGCGTAGTGCGCCCATTGCGGCGGGACGACGCCGGGCGGAAGGTAGTAGGCCTGGGGCTGAGGGGCGGCGACTGGAGCTGGTGCCGGCGCTGGAGCTGGCGCGGCAGCTTGAGGACGACTCGCAGGCGGAACGCGAGGCTGACGGCGAGCCTTGAGGTAGAGACCTGGGCGTAGCAAGGAAGAAAAGGTCAATTCGGTCCGGAAGAAAAGGGGCCATCTCGACTCACCACAGGCGTTGCAGATCGTCTTGCCCTCCGGATCCCTCCTCCACAGCGGCGTCGTGGTCGTCCCGCACGACGTGCAGACGTTGCCGGCCTTGCCGCTCTTCTTCGGCTTGGTCTGGGTCGACTTGGCCTTGGACGTCGAGGCTCCTCCGGCCGGGTTCGCCTCGTTCGGCTGGTTGTTCGCCGGGGTCGGGTTCTTGCCGTTGTAGTAGGGGATGGGCTTGAGGGCGGGCTGGGCCGGACCGGGCGCAGGCGCCTCTCCGGACGAGCCGGGCGCCGTTGCCGACGTCGAGGCGGCGGGTGGAGGAGGCGTCGCAGTCGAGGTCTGGAGCGGAGGGGAGCCGCTACCGGCCCTGGGGAGGGAAGTGAGGATGGCGGCGACGGCTGCGTCTGCGTTGGGGACGGTCGAGGCAGGTTGAGGCGGCGGAGACGGGGCAGACGGAGTGCTCCATCCTTGCAAACGGGGCGGGAAGTGGGACTGCTGAAGCGGGGGTTGCTGCTGGGTGGTGAAGGACGAGATGGGCGGGAGCTGGATGGGCTGGGCGGGTGCGATCTGCTCCTGAGCTTGAGGCAGGACGCGTGGAGCAGCGGCACCAGACGGAGGAGGAGGAGGGGGAGGCTGTGGCGAGGCAGTCGTCGGCGCAGGAGACGAGGGAGTGCTCGGGGCGTGTGCGGGCGAGAGGATCGACTCGAAGCGCATCATGGCGGCGGGTCGAGAGGGAAGAGATCCGGGTGCTGCGAGATGCGAGATACGACTGGATGAGAGGGAAGAGGGGGACAGATGCGAGGAGAGGGGGATCGAGGTGGCTGAATGGGCCAGGGGTAGTCGCACACGGTCCCAGCGGATCCTGCGAGGAGGGCAGAGAGCGAGAGGCGCTAGATGGAAGGCGAGCCAGAGGATGGGCGAAGAGCGGGACGAGCGAATCACTCGCCTCCCAACTCGTCCTCGCTTTTCTCCCTCCTGATCGCGGTCGTGGCTCTTCCTGCCCCGCCAGATCCACCAGATGCACTCTCTTCCTCCACCAGCCCACCCCTAGCCTCAGCTCGCACCGCGTTCTAACTCATTTCACCACCCCCCCTGCCCCGATAAAAATCGCCCCGCCTGCCTGTTCCATGGCTGATCCTGGCTGTCAGCTGGCTGCTGCACCACGGCGGCGTCGTTGCTCAGCTTCCGGCGCCCTGTTCGCGGCTCCTCACCGCCTCCTCGTCCTCCTCCTCTCGCTGCTCATCGCTGCCCGCGTGTTGCTCTCATCAGCTCGCTCGATCGCCTTCCCTCCTTCTGGAACACGCAACTTTTCAGCCGACCGGCAAGGCCGGGCGCACGCTCCTCCTCCTTCATCAGCTTCCACCGCTTCCAAGGCTTCGAGATGCGCTTCAACGAGGCCACGACGCTCGTCAACAGTCGACTGGTTCTGAGGCCGTATCGCCGCTGGCACGTCCCGCGGTACAACGAGTGGATGGGGAGCGAGGAGATGAGGGAGGCAACTGCGAGCGAGCCGCTCACGCTCGACGAGGAGTACGAGATGCAGCGTGCGCTTGCTCTTTCACCTTCTCTCGACTGCCTCGTGCTTCCGCTGACCCCGATGGCGCGTACGATGGCGTGGACGAGCAGAGTCGTGGAGGCTGGACGAAGACAGTGCGTTTCCTCGCTCTCCTCACCCCGTTCAAGCCGTACTCACTTCCTCCTTGTCCATAGAGCTCACCTTCATCGTCCACCTGCGCAACCAGTCCGCCCCGCCTCCCTCTACCGACCCGTCCGCCTTCCTCTCCGCTCACAACGACGCTTCGACCATGATCGGCGACGTCAACCTCTTCCTGCACGACATTTCGCCCTCTTCTTCCCCTTCCGAGTCCTCACCACCACCTTCCGCCGTACCCCTCTCGCGGCGGGCTGAGCTGGAGGTGCGCGGCCTTCCTTCGTGTCCTTTTCCTCCCTTCCTTTCTCCCTGTCCAACCCTATAATTCGCCGCATCGTCTCCTCCTCCAGTTTCGTATCACCGCGACGTACTGACACCCGCTCCCTATCCTGCAGATCATGTTCCCTCCCTCCTCCCTCTTCCCAGCCCGAAGCGGCCTCGCCCTCCTCACGCTCCAAACCTTCCTCTCCTACGCACGCGACCTGCTCAACCTCCCACCCCGCGCCTTTTTCGCCCGCATCGGCTTCGACAATGCCGCAAGCATCGGGCTGTTCACGAAGCTTGGATTCGTCGAGGGCAAGAGGGTCGAGGTGTTCCGCGAGGTCGAGATGGTGTGGGGCGGGGAAGGGCGGCATGACGAGCTGTGGCCGTGGGAGGCGCAGGAGGGGTGGAAGGTGGAGGAGGTTGAGGACCCGCGGGATGAGAAGCGGGATTGAGCAGGAGGAAAAGCAAGGCTGGTCCTTTCTTCCGGAGTGCGTCCTGTTCTCGACCGCCGCGAGCTTTCCAAGAGCGGAGAGCGTCGAGAGAGCGGAGAACACGTCAGTAGCCAAGGCAGGCAGGCAGAAGAGCGATCCGAGCGTTGCAAAGGGGAAGTGTCCGTGTGTGCTGTAGGTGATTCCGAGGCAACAATAACTATCGACGGCGAAGGAGAGGTATGGAGTCGCTGTGCAGCATAGATGAAGGCAGAAGGGGATAAGAAGGGAGAAAGAAAACCGGCACGACCTCGACCTCCTCAGCTCGCCGGCGTCGCCACGACCGCCAGCGCCCCATCCGCCCTGGCGCACGTCGCCTCCAGCCTTGCAACGAGCGCCGGAAGAGGTGGCGCCGGCCGCCGAGGCTTGCGCCCGTCGCCCGTGCTCGCCGACCGGCGTGGCCGAGTCGAACTTGTCGAGGGCGAGGTTTCAAGGGCGGGCGAGGTTGAGGGCGGGCGGGATTTGCTCCGCGTGTGAGGAGGACGGCCGGGGGAGCAAGGGAGGGGAGGAGTAGGGGGAGTAAACTGGGAGGGACGGGGAGCGGAAGGGGAGGATTGGCGCCGCCGCGCAGCGGGCCGAGGGGAATGGTCCGAGGTGGAAGAGGACGACGACGTTGTCGGCGCGAAGGCGAATCCTTCGACGGCGGCAGGAGAAGCTGCCGTACCTGCGTCGACGGAGGGTCGTCGCGAGGAAGGGCTGCGTTCGGAGACTCGTCGCCGGAGATTGGGCGACCGACCCGGCGAAGCGCCGAGGCCGGACATGAGCTGCTCGACCGACTCACTGCGCGCGAAGGCTGAGCGCGGGGTGAGGACGGGAAGAGGCGGCGGGGTAGGCGGGATAGGGAGGGCCGGAACCGGAGGGACGGATTCTTGCCGGGACAGGCGGAAGGCGCTTCGGAGGGACGAGGTCGACTTCTTCAGCCTGACGAGGCCGCCGCGCAGACCCGAGGAGGACTTGGTTCCTTCCGGCGCTTCGAGGTCGGCGCCCGTCTTGGTCCGCGACCGGGCGCGGCTGCTGAGTCGAGAGGAGGGGCTCGGAAGCGCGGGGGCCGGCTCGCTGAAGGTGCTCAGCGCGTCGGTTGATGCACCGGAGCGGGAAGTGCAGAAGGAGGGGCGGGCGGAGATGGAGCGGCGGGGAGGTGCCGGTGAGAGGGCGGAAGAAGAAGGGGCACCGGCGGACAGAGGCGGGCGGAGGGCCAGCTCTTCCATGGAGCTCGCGGGCGTGCCGCCATACTTGCCTCGCGCAGAGAGCGATGCCTTGCGCTGCAGCTTCCTCGGCTGGTCCTGGCGAAGGAGAACGGGCGCGGGGGCGGAAGGTTCCGGCGAAAAGGCTCGAGCGGGAGGTGGGCGGCGAGAGTTGGACTCGGCGTCGCTGATGGGGATGAGGTTGGCGAAGGGAACCGAGGGGCGGCGGGTGAAGACGGGTTCTTTGGTCGGAGAGGGGAGGGAGGCGGAAAGGGCTTGGGGAAGAGGGCTCCTCTCGCCGAGTGAGCCGGTCGAGGACCGCCGACGTGGGAGAGACGGGACGATGGGGATCGAAGGCGGCTGGCGAGCCTTGATCGTGTCGTGGCCGTGTTGACTGTCCGAGCGGGCCGAGGGATAGAGGCTCGATTCGTCCGAGAAGCCGGACCGAGATGAGACGACGGTGGGGGCTCGCGAGGCGAGAGAAGAGGTCGAGTAGATGAAGCCCGACGAGGAGAAGATGTCGTGTTCTGTTGGTGTAACAAGCGGATCAGCCAGACGGAAAGAGGAGGCAGGAGTCGACGCCAACTCACGGTCATCGCTGGCTGCCTCGCCGTCGAACGCCAGGTCGGCGCCACCGTGCCCATCAGCGCTGACCGTCCGCTTCAAGGCCGTCACTGTCGAGCTGACGGAACGAGCCGGAATCGCTGGTTGTGATGCGTTGGACTGGCGAGAGGTGGCTAACCGGCTCGTCTCGGACTTGCGCCGCCGCAGCGGGACGGCCACGACTTCAGCCGGCATCGTCGCGGCGCAAGTTGGAGGCTGGGCGGTAGAAGGACGGCGAAGAGGGGCAGGAAGAGGAGGAGCCGAAAAAGAAGGAGTGACCGGTAGGCCAGCCGCGGTCATCAGGAGAGAGAGCTGGCGCGGACGAACGGTACAGGAGGTGGAAAGGCGGCAGTAGGTGGGCGCTCGCGAGGAGGAAAGGGAGAGAAGGGGTTGGAATTGGTCCTGTCGTAGGCGAGGGAATGCGAAAGGCCGGCGCAGCGGAGAGTGGAGAAACCTGGGTTGGAGCGAGTCACCGACCGGCGGTGAGAGTCTGAGGAGGGGTAGGAGCGGGTCAGGCAGGGCGAGGGAGGATGAGGGAGCGGGCTCACCAGGTCTCGACGGCGTGCAGGCGCGCTAGGCAAAGGTGGCCAGGAAGAGGAAAGCGGGAAGCAAGCGTGTGTGAGCCTCGTCAAGCTCGGTAGCCTCCTCGCTCTCCTCTCTCACGCCGAAGAGGAGGCCAGCCTGATGAGGCGGGGTGATCGCGAGGCGCGGACGCAGGAGAACGAGCAAGTTGGCACCTCTTACGAAGCGGGAAAGCACCGGTGTAAGCAAGAGCGAACGGCTGGGGAGAATGAGCAGGAGATGCGAAGAAGAGGAGGAGGGGTCGAGCGGTGCGAGGGCAACGGCAGGGGCTCTCTGCCCTTTCCCGTCAAGTGAAGCATGTAGGGCGTACAGTAGAGCTACAGTTGCAGTGTGCGGGTAGAATGCAAGCGGAAAGAGACAGAACAACCGAGACAGAAAGACGAAAAAGCGCGCTCGAGAAGACCCCAGGCTGGACTTCCCCTCACCACTCGCCATCAACTGCGAACGGAGCGGAAACCAGTTTAGTGCCGCACGTCAAGATGGAGGGCAGGGCAGGAAGAGGAGCGAGACGCACAGCGATCCAGGGTCGCAACGGCGTCGACCGCCTCCTTCTGCGCCTTCTTGCGCATGTAGAAGATCGGGCAGTCCTTCGAGGTGCACAAGACGTCCTAGAGTGCGAGGAGAGAGATGAGCAAGCGGGCTTAGAGGGGAAAGCGGCAAGAACAACGAACCTGGTGAAGGGAGCCCTGGCAGCGCTGGCACTGCGTCCAGAGGCGGGCGAAGGCGGTCTCGGCTTGAGCGGCGAGGGTCACCTAGGTTCGAATGACGAGTGAGCCGAGGAGGCAGGAAGGGATAGGAGAGGGAAGAAGCGCACCTGCTTCGAGTGAAGCTCGCCCGTCCTGCCACGGCAGTTGGCGCAGACGGCTTGGTCTGCGGAAAGAAGAGGCGACCAACTCAGTATCGAGGGCGACTCGAGGGGTAGACACCAAGGACTGACTGCGCGATCCGGGCTTGAGCGGCGTCTTGCAGCCGAGGCAGGTGACGGTCTTGACGGCGAACTTCATGAGACCGCCGACGGTCGGCGCGACGATGGAGACCGTGCGGGTGTGGTCTCCGGCAACTGCATATGGCGCAAGACTCACAATCAGTCCTATGCTCAAGGCAAGAAAGCGAGAGAGGAGGAAGGAAAAGGCGACCGCAACGTACGCAGCGAGCTCGCCCTCTCCCCCATGATCGGCTCGAAGATGCGCATCAGCGGCTTGGAGAGCTGGTTCTCGAGGTAGTACTTGGTGTCGATCGGGATGTTGTTCTCGAGGACGTAGAGCGGGTCTTCCGACTTCTCGTACGCGCGGGCGTCCTTGGTGCCCTTGATGATGACGTCTGGAGAGGCGAGAAGCATTAGCCCGGGAAAGAGGAGTAAGCTGGAGAGGGGGGACGCACAGGCAACACGGTCACCCATCGCGGGCGCAGAACCGGCGTCGCGCTTCTTCATCCTCTCGGCGAGCTCGACGTGCGCCTGCTTCGCGGCGTAGTCTGCGCGACAAGTGCGTCAGTAGTCGGTGAGGGGGAATGACACGGAACGAGCTTACCGGCCTTGGCGAGCGCCTTGGTGATGACCAGCTGCGACAGGTCGACCTTGTTCTGCAGCAAGTCCGAGATGACCTGCTTGGCGTAGTCCTCCGCGCCCTTGACGTCGCGCTCGATGAGCATCTTGCGCAGGCAGGTGTCGATGACGGTGACGACCAGGCGGCAGTTGTCGCGACGGACGGTCTGTGGGAGGAAGAGCTTCAGTCGGGATAGAGAAAAGAAAAGAACGGGAGCGGCAGGAACGCACCTCGATACCCTTGGTGTCCATCTTGTCGTACTTCTCCGGCTTGGTCCAGTACAACCCGGCGTAGCGCTTCTTGCTGATGAGGAGGTACGGGAAGTAGACCTTTTCGAACTCGAGCTTGATCGGCTTGATGAACTTGCTCGTCACAAACTCGGCCGCCTCCGCGCCTGTCCGAAAAGGCGACTTCAGCGAAACTTCATAGCACGAGAGGGCGGGAAGACGCACCGAGCTTCATCGCCGTCTCGAGGTCGGGGCAGCCGAACCGCACCATGACCGAGTCAGTGTCGCCGTAGATCACGGTCGCGTTGTAGTCGTAACCGTTCGCCGTGTTGTAGCGGTCCTGCACCTCCTGTTTGGGGGAAAGAAGCTTGGTGAGCGCTAAAACAGAGGAGAGAGCGAAGAGAAAGACGCGCCTGCCTCGTCCTCTCGATCATCTCACGACCGTACGCCGTGACGGACATGGAGATCGGAAGACAGGGAAGCTTGCCGACGGTAGCACCGGTGAAACCGTAGACGGAGTTGGCGGAGACCTGCGAGGAATACGGTCGGTCTCCGCCTGAAAGGGGGCAGACAGTATAAAGGAAAGCTCACTTTCAGTGCGAGCTGACGACCGTCGAGGACGGCGCGCTTGAACGGGTCCTTCTCGTTCTTGAGCTCGGCACGAGCACGCTTACGAGCCGACAGAAGGTCCTCGAGAATGGTTGGGAGGAGACCCTTGCGCTTGTGCTGCTTGACGAAGAGGTCTGTGGAGGCGCAGGAGGTCAGTCAGCTGGAAAAGTACAGAAGAGGGGAAAAGAAAACGCACCGCCGTTCGGGGTGCGGACGTAGTCCTCCCCGTCGACGAGGTTGAGGCTCTGCGCGATCCTCGCGTCGAGGAGGGTGGTGTAGCAGAGGTTGTGCGCCTGCATGATCGACGGGTACAGCGAGGCGAAATCGAGCGTGGCGATGGGGACGTCGTAGTAGCCCTGCTCGGGCTCAAGGACAGTTGCGCCCTCGTACTGCTCGTCCGAGCCCTCCTGCTTGAGCGCCGGGATGACGTAGCCGTCCTCGAGCGCCTTGCGGTACAGCTGCGAGATGACCTTGATCTGCTGGCCGCGGGACAAGAGGTAGTTGAACGGGATGCCCGTGACACGCGACATCTCGATGTAGTTGATGAAGCACATGAGCTTGTCCATGAGTCGTTGGGGAAGGTAGGCATCCTGGGAAAGGAGGAGAGTCAGTCGCGGGCGGAGGAGAGGGGCAAGAGGGGACACTCGCCTTCAAGCAGTAGACGGCAAGACGACGCCGAGTTTCGGCGCTACCGTTTTGCAAGTCGGTGATGACCGAGTGGTGCACGTCCTCTTTTTGCTCGCCTGTGCGGCATCAACGCGAAGGTCAGTCAGCCTGCGACCAGGATACCTCGAAGGCGGAAAAGCGATGCGGCGACGTACCGAGGAAGTGAGCGCAGACCGAGTTGAGAGTGTAGGAACGGAGCTTGTAGTCGCGCTGCATGACCTGGAGGATGTCGAGCTGGAGGCGGCCGTCCATCGAGGTCTCCTTCGAGTTGCGGTCGCCGTACGCCTTCGACGAGAAGTGGGTGTCCTTGACCTCGGTCTTGACGTCTGAGTGAAGGAAGAGGCGAGTGAGCACCAACCAGTCGACAACCGGTTCACGAAGACGGGTCACAGTCGTTTCGAGAGTGTCGGAAAGGCAGAGGAAGGACGCGACTCACTCCGCAACCTCGAGAAGTACGGGAACTCGGTGACCTTGAGCGCCTTCGCACGGTCCATCAGGTAGGGCAAATCGAACTGACTCGTGTTGTAGCCGATGATGAGGTCCGGGTCGACCTCCTCGACGAACTTGCGCCACGACGCGAGCAGGTCGGCCTCCTTCTTGAACTCGAGTACGTCTGAGCCGACGATGTGCGCGCAGGTGTTGAGGGTGAAGACGTTGCGGATGAAGGGTTTGGACTCGCCTGCGAGAAGGAAGGAGAATCAGCTCCTGCAGCTCGAGTAGCTCGCCCAGTGAGGACGACACGCACCTTGCCTGGTGACCATGTTGGCGATTTGGATGACGGGGTCGACGTCGGGCTCGGGGAAGATGCCCTTCCTGCCGGCGCACTCGATATCGAAGGAAAGGATGCGAAGCGGCGCGACGTGGGACCACTCGCCGACCGGCTCGTGCGAGATGAGCGCGGAGTGGCTGCACGAGGACGATAAGAGAGAGCATGGGACGGAATAAGGAAGGGAAAAGACGCACTCGCACTCGACCTCGTACTGGCAGTTCGACAACCTGTTCGACTTGTGCTGCCACGATCCCGCCTTGAGCTCTAGCCAGTTCATTCCGACGATCTGCGAGACAACGACGTGAGCGAAAGGGGTGGGAAGGAAGGGAGCGCAGAGGCTTACGTGGTGGTCGATCATGAAGCGGAGCGTGTAGGCAATGTTGCTCTCGAAGGTCATGAGCGACGACCCGTCGAAGAAGTCCTTGTAGTTGATCTCGCCGCGCTCGAAGGCGTTGCGGACCTTCGGGTAGTGCTTCGTGTCGACGATAGTAAGCTTGATGAACGGCGAGACGGCGTCGCCCTTGTAGCCCCACAGGGACCGCTTGTTGGCGATGCTGATGGACGAGACGGGGCGCATGCCGTTGAAGTAGGAAGCCTGTAGAGCGAAAACATCAGGGCGCAAACATCGAGGTGCGAGAGGCAGGAGAACGCACATTCAGGTGCTCGAGGAGAGGACCGCAGTCTGCGTTGGTGAACCCCCTCGGCGCCGCGACCCAGAAGTACGGCAAGAATCCCTTGACGTGTAGCAGCACCGAGTTTCCCGTCTATGCGAGCGACCAACCGGATTTAGGCGTCAGCTGAAGCTCCTCGAAGGTTTCGCCTCGACTTCTTCTCGACGGCAACGCACCTGGGTGACACCGAACGCCCTGATCTGCGGTCCCTGCCCCGGCGCCGAGTGCTCCTCGATATCGATCTGCTGGAAGACTGCGAGTGAAATGGGGATGGAGGGGTTAGCTGGCAGTCGGAAAGAGGTGGGGCAAGAAAGGCAAGCAACGCACCGAGGTTGTCGCGCGCCGGGTTGAGCTTCGGCGCCTGAGGTCGCGGCCAGTTGGACTTCTGGTCGTCGGCGGCACCTGTCGGGGCGAAAAGAGGCTAAGTTGGGGCGGGAAAGGGAGGGGGAGGTGATGAGGAGAGAAACGCACCGTCGTTCTTGAGCCTGGCGAGCATGGCGGTGAAGTTCTCCTTGTCTTCCTCGTCAACCTGCATCCTCTGCTTGCCCTTGCCCTTGGCCCCACTGTCGGCCTTGACGAGCTTGCTCTGCTGAGGGCGCTTCTTCGGACTCGGCGGGGTGAAGAGCGCCGAGAGCGGTTTGGCGTGCGCGCCGGCGGCTGACGAGGGCGGAGCGGCGTGGTCCTCGTCTGGGACGTCTTGCGTGGTCTGCCCCTGTCCCTCTGGCGGTGGGGAGGGGAGGATGGCGTCGGCGGTGGCCTGTCCAGCGACGGCCGTCGGGGCGCCGTTCGACGGCGTAGACAGGCGAGGGCGCTTGCTGGCGGGCTCAGAGGGGCCGTCCATCGTGTGCACAGTATATGGCAGGAGCAGCGAGTGGTGGGAGAGCGAGCTGCCTGAGGCGCGTCCACTTCGCGCTTCGCGTTCCCCAACTTTGGACGCGCTCTCCCTCGCCGGCGAACCAGCTGCTCGACAGAAGGCACTTCTAGCTGCTCGACAGAAGGCACTTCTATTCTTTGCATACGGCGAGTTTGAGCTCGTCTTTTCTGGTCTGGGAAGACCCACCTACGCCAGCATCTTCTCCACCCGGGCAATCGCGTCGCCAATGACGGGGTCGACACCACGCTCCTCGCTGTCCTCCTCACCCTGCCCGAGCTTGACGACCGCGACGTTGACCTCGTCCGTCTCGTGCGGCTCTTGCAGCGTCGCGAGCTGGCTGTCGAGCATGCTCGCCTTCATGAAGTGCCCCTGACGGTGGCTCATCCGGTTCAGGAGGAGGGTGCGGGTGCCGTGCACTGCAGGAGAAAGCGCCGTTAGTTGGGAGGACATGAGTTGGAGGACATGCGAGGGGAGACGCTGGAAGAGGGAAAGGGAAAACGCACGGTAGACGAAGAAAGTCTCGATGTGCCGCTCGAGGTGCTTCTCGCTGACGATCTCCCGCCCGTCCGGCAGCTTGAAGCGCGCCTCCTCGCCCCTGAGCAAGTTGCGGTACTGCACCGTCAACGCCGAGCACGCGACGACGACGGCCTCCCTCTCCCGCTTGTGGCCCTGCGCCTTCTTCTCCCGCCGTGCCGCGAGCGAGTCCGGGTGCACGTGCAGGAGCGAGTTGATCAGCTCGTGCGACGCGGCCTGCGACTCGACCTCCGAGGGAGAGGGCTGCTCGGGTCGGTCGAGGGCTTCGATGCCTTCGGGCGAGGTGAGGAGGATACCGGTGCGGCGGACCTTGTGGAGCCAGGGTATGCGGTCCTGAGTACGAGATGCGTGAGCGAGTCCGAGGAGGGGTTTGACAGGGAGACGGGCGCAGGCTTGAAGAGCAGCCGCGGGCGAGAGAAGGGGAAAGGCGCGAACCTCGTCGTCCAGCGGGCGGCCCTCGCTCATCTTGGCGACGTTGGCAGCAGGGTGCAGGTCATCTCCGTCGACGAAGGGCGCGCCGAGCGCTTTGGCGATGCCGAGTCCGACGGTGGACTTGCTGCCGGTCGATTGTGCCGGTGGAGGGAGAACAGGCGAGGGAGGTTAGCAAGGGAGTGGAAGGTGGGGGCAAACAGACGCGAGAGTGCTCACCCGCATCCGGAGGCGCCCATGACGACGATCAAGGCGGGCAGGGGAGCCATGTTGTGTGGGTCGGGAGATGAGGTGGATGGTAGGGACAGAAGAGCGAGTGGGGCGAGGGGCGGTCGGCGTGGGTGCTCAGGCTGGAGAGATGCAGCTACGGGAGCTGGTGCGCGTGTCAAGTGGCTGGTCTGAGCAGTGGTAGAAGGAGGAGAGGACGCAGAAGGTGGTTCGGGCGAGTTGAGGTGGGAGAGCCAGAGCTCGCCTCTCTCGAGCTGCGGGAGGTTTCTGGATCGTGCGATGCAAGCAGACAGCAGATTAGAGAGCTCATGTGAGAGCACATCCTCCAGCAAGGCCGTCGAGGCGGCATCGTGGTCGATCTGCTCTTGTCCTCTTTCTCCGCTTGCACGCTCTCCTCTTCCTTCCCCTTACTCGCTTCTCCTTGCCGCTCACTAGATCGCTCCACACACAGCTCATAGCCCTCCGCCAGCCCAGAGCACATCCTACCAGCGCCTCCACCGCTTGCTCCCTCTCCACCTTCTCCCCACACCTTCTCCCTTCTATCCTCCTCCTCCCACCCAACATGGCCGACGCTCTCCCGCCTCCGCGCCTCGACCTCCTCGTCCACTCGCCGTCCTACCACTCTTACCTCCCCGTCCTCAACCAGCTCCTCGAGCCCTCCCCTCCCCTCTCGACCCTCCTCGCCCCCCAGCTCCACCTCGTCATCTCCTCCGTCCCAGCCGCCGACAAGCCCAAGACCTACCACGACTTCCTCGACCTCGCGCAGAAGACCGTCGAGGGCTGGGACGTCCAGGACCAGGCCGAGTTCCTCGCAGCCCACCCTCGCATTGGCGAGACCAAGAACCTGAGCAAGGCGAGCGAGGGCGAACAGGCGCCGCAGGCAGGAGCTGGTGCGACCCCGGGCGTGGTGCTCAAGCGGTTGCAGGTGCGCTAGCTGCCCTCTCCCCGCTCCCTTTTCCGCGTGAAAACGACAAGTGACTCGCCCATTTCCCCTTGAAGAACCTCAACTCGCTGTACGAGCAAGCCTTTCCCGGCCTCCGCTTCATCACCTTTGTCAACGGCCGCACTCGCGCCGAGATCATCCCGGAACTCGAGGTGCGCCTGCTTCTCCCTTTTCTCCTCTCCTTCCCTCTCTGTCTGCCCTTCGCTCACTCGCCCTGCCTATCCGCAACAGTCCCTCCTCTCCCTCTCCCTCCAGCCCCCGTCCCCTTCATTCGCCGAGCCCAAATTGGGCGACCTGCGCACCAACCTGCGCGTCTACCCGACCGGGTCCGCCCCCTGGCGGGCGGAGCTCAAGCGCGGGCTCGGCGACATGTGGGCGATCGCGCACAGCCGCGTCGACAAGTGGTAGACCCGCTCGCGCCGGAGTGTGAGGAAGAGGAAGAGCTGTTGTACGTTTTCGTCTTTTGTTCTTTGGTGTAGACAGGGTTGTATCGCAGAATTCTTTCAGATCCTCCTCTCGAAGGCGATGAAGGACTGCGAAGAGACAGAAGTTGCATACGGAGGAAGCGATACATCTCTAGGTACCGACAAGGGGACGGAAGGTTGCGATGCGAGGGGGAAGACCTAGACGAAACAAGGGGGAAACAGAGCGCGCCGGCGGCTGCGAAGACTAAGCTACGAAGAGTAAGAGGGGGAAAGGAGATGCAGATGCGAAAGACGAAAGGAACGGAAGAAAAAGGAAGGAAAGCGCCCGCCTAGACGACGTACGCCGGCGCCGTTCGGAGGGCGTCCTCGTACTTCGGCGGTGCGCAGAGCCACGCGCCCTCGGGGCCCTCGCCGTGCTCCCGGCTCGGTTCCTCGCCGCGCTCCTCGCGCGCCTGCCGCTCAGCCCGCCTCGACGCGCTCTCCGACTCGCCGCCGCCGAGGCAGGCGAGCCCGGGCTCGGCGACGGACCCGATCGTGACCGGGATGAAGAGCTCGCGCAGCTTGCCCGGGAAGGGGAGCGAGCCGGCGGGGGTCGAGGCGGCGGGAGAGCCGCGCCGGGCGCGAGGGGACGGGACGAAGAACGGGTTGGAGGTCGACTGGCCGGAGAAGGAGGAGGTGCGAGGGGAGGAGGCGGCGGTGAAGGAGTTGGGGCGGGGCAGCTCGAGGTCGGGCGACTGCTCGCGGAGGTGGACGAGGGTTTCGCGGAGGGCGGGCGAGGCGAAGCCGATCTCGATGGAGAGGAAGAAGCGCGACGAGACGTGAACGTGGCGGCCGTACTCCTTCGCGACCGGCGGGCGGGTGCGGAACGCCGGCGAGAACCAGGAGCACTCGCCGTGCGTGGCGGAGGGCGTTGCGGTCGGCTCGAGGTCGATGGAAGACGAGTAGCCGTGGGTCCAGCCGAGGCCGTCCGGTCCGCAGAGCGGGAGAGCGATGTCCTTGATGACGACCTCTGCCTTCTCGTTCGGGTCGGCGCCAGGACGGGACGAGTAGGGAACCCATCCCCAGCGCGAGACGAGCTCCTCCTCCTCGCGGCACCACGGCTCGACGATGGTCTCCTCCGGGTAGCCGAGCGCGGCCATTGAGACGCCAGGACCGAGACCCCACTCGTCCTCGATGGCGGCAGTCAAGGAGCTCTGCGAGGACTCGCGGACGTAGACCTTGCGGACGAGGGCGAGGCGGATGTAGAGGTCTGTCGGCTCGAGTGGCCGGTCGACGATGCGGAGGGAGACGGGAATGGAGGCGTGCGCGCCAGGCGAGAAGTGCGAGGTCGGAAGGGAAGGGTAGACGATGTGATAGCCCATCTCGGTCGGTTTGGGGGAGGAGAAGGAGAGCGCCTGCATGACGGACGCGAAGACGCCCTTCTTGTGGTCGTGCGTGAGGACCGGGAGTTCGGGCGAAGGAGCAGGGAGAGTCGAGGGGAGGACGTGGAAGGGGAGCGAGAAGACCTTGAGGCGGCGGGGAGTGCCGTTGGCGTTCTTCGCGGCGGAGAAGAGGGCGATCGACATGGTGTACGAGATGCGGAATTGAGAGCATTCGAAGGATGGAGGACTGCAGAAAACCGGGTCAGACTGAGTCAGACAGAAGAAGAAAAGAGGACGTACAGCCTGTCCGAGTTGGGCACCTTCATGCTGAGCGGGAGGACGTAGGTCCCCGGCGGCAACCGCGTGTCGCCGTCGTCCTCGACGTCCACCCGTCCGAGCCTCTGCGCCGCTGCCTTCCTCGACGTCTCGGCATCGCGCTTCCAGATCCGCAACCCGCTCGAGAGGTCGATGCAGAAGTCGGCGATCATGCGCTTGTTCTTGACCGTGCCGTCCTCGTTGAGCGTCTCGCACATACCCGTCACGCCGAGGTGCATGCCGCCGAGGGAGGAGAAGGCGAGGCCGTCCTGCGAGGTGATGCGGAGGCGAGGAGCGAACGAAATGCGCTGGGAGGGGAAGAACGCCGGCGGGAGGCTGTGGTCGGCCTCGACGGTGGACAGGGACGAGTGGGACGACGTCGTTGGCGGGTTGCCGGAGGTGAAGAGCAGCTTGAGCGAGAAGTCGGCGCCTTTCCAGGGGTCGGACGAGGTCGACGCGACCGGAAGAGCCGGCGCCGAGACGGTTCGCGGGAGAGTCGCCTTGGGAGGCGTCGGCGGAGGAAGGAGGGCGGATAGAGAAGGCAGGGACGCGGAAGGAAGGAGGGTGCTGGTCGAGGCGGCGGCGGCAGGAGGCGGAAGGCAGAAGGACCCGGCGGAGGAAGAGGGGGTCATCGGGCAGGACGTCGCGTCCGAGAACGGCGAGCTGGGCAGCTCCGGCGAGCCGCACGACGACGGCGACGACGGACACTCGGCGAGGTCTTCACGCTCCGCCCACGGCTCGATGGTGCGCGGCCGTGCCATGGCGGCCGCCGCGACGTCCGCGAGAGAAAAGGGCTTGCCGAGTGCTGCTGGTGCCGGAGGAGCGATGGGCGCGTCGAAGGCGGCGCGGTCGCGCGAGGAGGAGGGGAACATGGCCGACGACGAGGAGAGTTGGGAAGGTTGGAGGGAAGAGGAGGAAGAGGAAGACCAGTCGGCGAAGGAGGGCGCGGTCGGAGGGTGGACGAGAGGAGCGGGAGGAGGGTGAGCGGGACGAGGACGAGTGAGAGCGGCGGAGGGGACGAAGGTTGCCATCTCTCCAACGGAAGAAGAGGGCGGATGCAAGGGGGTGTCGCTGTTCGCGCGGGGTGGACGCGTCGCGGAAGATGAAAGTGCTCGACGAGGACGAGCAGAGGGTCGACGGGTCGGGTGAGCGGCGAGAGGCAAGTCAGGCGAACGAGCGAACAGAGCGGGCAAGCACAAGGAGGAGAAAGAGACTTGCGAGGACAAGGTGCCGGCGCTCGCTCAACGAACCGCTTGCACTTTACACGTCGCGTCGCCAGCGAGCACACGCTCACCGGCCCTTGTCCTGGCTCGCCCGCCGGCACCTCCTCCCGTCGTCTTCTTCCTTGTCCTCTTCCTGCCGCACGAACCCCTTTTCATCGCGCTTGGGCCTTCGCGGCCAGCGCAGACGATTCTGACCAGTTTCTTCACCGCTCGCAACGCGCCGCGACGGCTCGCCAAACAAGCAGCCAGACCTGCTCCTTCGAGGAGGAACAGGTTCAACCGGCCAGACCGCGACCGCCCAGCGACACGCCGTCACAATCAGCTTCTTCCTCTCGTCAGCGACCCGCAAGAACCAGCACCGCTTGTACTGAGCCGTGTGCTCGATACAAAGGCCTCGTCAGCAAGTCGAGGTCAATGACTGCCGTTGATCCCTTTGTTGCAAGCGGTTTTCTCGAGAGGTGACGAGGACAAAGGCGCCGTCCAACACCGCTGCGAGGCTCCTGCGGCGTTCTACAGCCCTGGCCCGGACCATCTGGCAGAGCGAAAGAAGCGCAAGCGCACGCAGCAGGCAAGCAGGGAGCGAGGGCGGGAAGAGAAGCAGGACGAGGTCATCTCCTTGCTCCTGCACGGGCGGTCGCCGCTTCAAGCCCGGTTCCGCCCGCGCCAGGTAGTTCTAGCGAGCGACGAGGCGGATCCTGGGAAGCGTATCCGGCGACCTCGAGCGGCAGAGCAAGGCGTCGACATCGGGAGACGAGACGGAAGCTTCTGCAGCCCCGAGGCCGCGATTGTGCAAGGGTGGGTCGGCCGGCTGGAGAGTCGAGCTTGCACAGGGAAGGAAGGGCCGAGCCGGTGCGCAGGAGGAGGGTGGGAACGGGAGCGAGTGAGCTGCGACGGAGAGAGGCGAAGGGGGGAGGTGCTGTGTCGCCGGAGGGGGGCGGTGAGCTGTCGACGGGGTGCATTGCGGTGCAAGACGAGCGCAAAGCGGGAGGAGGGCAGGTCAAAAGCGCCAGGCGGGAGGACGAGCGCGACCTTCTCGAACGAGGCGAGATGGCTTTCTCACCTTCCTTGTCCGTCCCTCCTCCCGCCGTCCTCGGGAGCCTCAATGGGCGGGCCATCTCACCGCGCCTTCTATCTCGAGCAAAGATCGGGCCTTGTTCAGCCTGCCCTCCTCGCGCCCGTGTCTCGTCGAGGGCGACCAGCAGCCTCGAGGGGTCCTCCCTGCTCGCCTGCTCTTGCTCTCTCCTGCTACCAACGCTCCTTGCTGCTTCTCGCTTCCCAACACGGCGCCGCGGTCGACTCGTCGTCCAGTCTCCCTGTCTCGTTTCCCGTTCCCTTCTTCCCCCTTCATCCCCTTCATCCTCGGTGCGTCCCTCCTCCCCACTGCCCCTCATCTCCCGAGCGATCGTAGCTGACATCCTGCTCCTACAGCTCCACCATGCACCCGTCGACGCCGGAGAAGAAGCTACTCCCGGCTTTCTCCCTCAATCAGCACCGCCGTCGAGTCTCCCTCCCGACCACCCCTCCCGAGACGCCGCTGGACGGTTACTTCGGCAGCGACGCACGCAAGTCCGTCTCGCTGGCGAGCGGCAACTCGCTTGCTAGTTCGATCTTCCCGGCGAGCCCGCCTCCGACCCCGACTCGCGCCCTCCCCGAGAAGGAGCAAACCCTCCTCCCTCCTCCCTCTGGTCACCGCAGTCGCCCCAGCCGCGCCTACGCCCATCACCGCCGCACCTCCACTGCCACCCTCTTGCGCCTCGCTGTCGCCCGCCAGGGCATCATTCTCACCCCGTCCAAGGCGATCACCCTTTTCCTCATCATCTTCTCTGCCACCTATCTCGCCTCCTTCCTTCCCGGCCCTCTCTCCTGGATCCTCCCGCGTCCTTCTCTCCGCGTCCAGCCGGTAACCTACGCCCACCCCTCTTCCGCCGTCTACGTCCACAACAACCTGCCGGCGCGCGGTTCCCAGATCGGCGACGCGGCGCAACGACGAGAGTGGTCTCAGTCTTTCCCCTTCCGCATCCCGCCCCAGCAACACGTCGTCCCCGTCAACGAGGCTGGGGAGGCCGCTGAACCCGAGGCCTCAAGCCTGGACGGCGACCTGATGCGCGCCCACCCGGAGCTGCTCCACAACCAGGAGCGACCGGCTCGCCGTCGCCCGCTCCGCCTGCCCAAGGAGGCACCGGTCGTCAACGTCGGCGGCATTGTCCCGCCCAGCCGCCCTTCCACCGACGACTCGTTCGACGACGCCTCGCGCTCGCCTCGCCAGCCGCACCAGGACAAGGGCCGCAAGGCGCAGCTCCAGCGCATGAAAAAGGTCGCCGCCGCAAAGGGACAGAACGCCCGCGTCGTCAAGCACGTCCCCGTCGACTCGTCCGAGCTGCAGGCGGCCGCGAGGGCGGAGCAGGAGCGGGTCATCGTCGACGATGGCAGCTCGACCGGACGGCGCAAGCTCCGCAACGCTAAGGGCGTTGACGCGGTCGTTGCTGCGGCTGCAGAGGAGCGTCAGGTCGCGCAGGTCGCGGCCAGGCAGGGGCGGAAGCACGTCGAGGCGGTCAGGGAGGTGGAAAAGAAGGGCGAGGCCGAGGTCGTCGCCGCTCCCCCTTCGTCCCGCTCGTCGCCGGTCGACGAGGACTGGATGGGGAGGGACGATGCTGACGAAGGCGACGAATAGACGGGTCCAGACAGGCGTATTTGTCCATAGCCGTTCGTTTTCCTCAGTCGAATAGAAGCAGTGTTGTTCCGTGCCGCCTTCGCTTCGGTTCTCCCGGTGTGCGAACAGATGAACGGCCTCTGTCGACCGCCCTGAGCGACGAAAGAAGCATACCCAGCGGTTGGGACGACTTCGCATCTCGAGCAGACGGACACCGCCTTTCGCAGGCGCTCTCGCGGCTTGCCCACCTCCCGCTCTCGCTCGTACGCTGCTGCCGAGTGCACGGCTGCTCTTCGATACTCCCGTTGTCCCTACCGACCATCCAGTCGTCCCGTCCAGCTGGTCCCCGCTGAGCCTCCCTCGCACCCCTCCCCGTCATCTCGACCGCTCTTTCGCCTCGACCACCGCCTGCGCCGTCCAAGAGGCCGTACCAGCCAGACGCCCCTCAAGAGGCCCGCACACCGCCCGTTTTCCAGCCATGTCCTTGCGGAAGCAGCAGTCCCGCGCCTACTGGAGGGAGCCGACTCGAGAGGTGCGCCTTGTTCCTCGTCCGCCTAGTCCTTGGCGCTGTTCTCGCTGACGCTCACCACCTTCCTCGCTCCTTCCGCACCCTCTTGCGCTTTTCCCGATGCTTTCTTCACTGGTCTGCTCGTCCTCCACGACACCCTCCCGACTCCTTTCCCGACACAGGACCTGTTCCGCGAGGCGTTCGGCCTTCCAGATGAGGAGCAACCGCTCGGCGAAGTGCACGCCATGCTGATGATGAGCGGCAGGGAGGAAGCTTACGTCCGTCTTTCCCTCTTCCACCCCCACTTCCTGCATGCGAGCTGACCTTTTCCGCCCCAGTCCGGCAAGCTCTACCTTTCAACCTCCTTCCTCGCCTTCACCTCGCTGGACCGGCGGTCGTGCCGCCTCACGCTCCCGCTCGCGACCATCCGCCGCGTGGAGAAGCTCGGTGCGGGCCAGGAGGGAACCGCGGTCGGCGCTTTTGCCTTGGCGTTGACGCTCTTTCACGGCCTACGCATCGTACGCTCCTTCCTCTTGTAGCTGTGCCCGAGACTGACACTCCGTCTCTCGGCAGGTCGTCCAACTCAACTCGCTCCGCCCTACGAACGACCAGTTCTGCAACAACCTGCGGAAACAGCTCAAGGCCGCTCTGCCGATGATGAAGTCGCTCAAGCCGTTCGCCAACACCTTCTTCTCCGAGTGGTTCCTGTCGCCCGAGCGCGAGCAGGAGGAGATGCGCAAGAAGCAGCAGGACGCCAACGTTGGGGAGCTGATCACGCTCGACGACAACAAGGGCAAGGGCAAGGAGGTGGACGAGGAGCGGCCGTACACGACGGAGGCGGGCACCGACGCGGGCTACCACATCGGCCTGTGCGTCCTTCCGCTTCCGCTTTTCAGTAGGAAGACTGACTCTTCTCACTGCAGCGGCATGATCTTCAAGTTCCCCGGCGACCCTCGCAAACTGCGCGAGAAGAGCAAGATGAAGCTGTGGAAGGAGTATCTGAAGAGCAAGTCGCATTTCCCGCCCTACATGCGCCGGACTGTCCCTGACGCTCCTCCCGCTCGCAGACCACGGCCGCAACCTCACCCTCCTCCGCTACCCGTCCTTCACTCGTCTTGTCCTGGTCGGCCTTCCGAACCGGCTGCGCGGCGAGATGTGGGAGTTGACTTGCGGGTCGATGTTCCTCCGCCTGCACAACCCGGGCGTCTACGCCCAGATTCTCAAGGACAACGAGGGCCGACGAAGCGCCAGTACGGACGACATCGAGAAGGACCTGCATCGCTCGTGCGTGTCTTCTCTTTTTCCCAGCTCGAAGGTAAGCCTGACCTAGCATCCCATAGCCTGCCCGAGTACTCCGCCTACCAAAGTCCGAAGGGCATCGACACCATGCGGCGGGTGTTGACGGCGTACGCGTGGTCGAATCCTGCGCTCGGGTACTGCCAGGTGCGCCTCACATCGCTGACTTTCCCGCTTGATCGAGACTGACCCTTCGCCCGCAATAGGCCATGAACCTCGTCGTCGCGAGTTTCCTCATCTTCATGAGCGAGGAGCAGTGCTTCTGGTGCTTGACCGTGCTGTGCGCTCGCATGCTGCCCGGCTACTACAGGTCAGTCTTGTTCTCCTTTTCTGCTCCATCTCCGCTGACTTGAGCCGCTTTTTCAGCCCTTCGATGTACGGCACTGTCCTCGACCAGCGTGTCTTCGAACACCTCGTCCAGCGCTGCCTCCCTACCCTTCACGACCACTTCGTCCAGGCCGACATCCAGCTCTCGGTCGCCTCTCTCCCTTGGTTCCTTTCTCTCTATATCTCCTCGATGCCTATGGTCTTCGCCTTCCGGTACGTCTTGGGTTCTCGTCAATGTCTCGCATGGCGCTAACGAGTTTGCCTACAGCATCATCGACTGCTTCTTCCTCATGGGCCCGAAGGTCCTCTTCCAGGTCGGCCTTGCCATTCTGAAGCTCAATGGGCCCGAGCTTATGCGCACGAGCGACGACGGCGCCTTCATCAACGTCCTCAAGGCCTACTTCGCTACCCTCGGCGACTCGGCTCACCCCGACGCCGCCGACCCGCGACAACGGCAGATCACCAAGTTCCAGGAGCTGTTCGTCGTCGCCTTCCGCGAGTTCTCGATCATCACGGACGACACCGTCGCTTCGGAGCGCAAGCGTTTCCGCGCCGAAGTCCTCGTCTCGATCGAGACGTTCGCCAAGCGCACCGCGATCCGCAACCTGAACACGACCAAGCGCCTCGACAAGGACCAGCTCGGGCTCGCGTACGACCACTTCCAGCTCGCCGTGCTCAAGCAGAAGGAGCGCGAGCGCGCCGACTCGAGCAGCACGCCCCGCAGCCGGTCCTCCTCCTTCAAGGCGGCCGTCTCTCCTCGCTCGCCTGCCTTCTCCTCCTCCCCCAAACCTGGCGACGTCAGCCCGGCATCGAGCGGGGCCAAGCCGCCCAAGGAGGAGACCCGGCCAGAGGACCGCATCGACCGCGAAGCGTTCGGCGGGTTCATGGCGGATGTCGCGACGTGGGCAAGGGACGAGAAGGTCGTCAAGAACGGGTTGCTTGAGCACGTCGAGCGGACGCCGGCGGACCACGCTCTGATTGACAAGGTCTTCGCCGCGTGGGACACGACCTTGGCTGGCTCGCTCAACTTTCAGGTCCGGCTTCCCTTTCCTCCCTTTCTCGACATGAGCTGACGCCTCTGATGTCTTCCAGGACATCGTCAACGGTCTCGACGGCGTCCTCTTCAACGACCTCATGCTCAACCTGCAGTGGCTCTTCAACCTCTACGACTCGGACCGCGACGGCTTCCTCACCAAGGACGAGATCTTGCAGGTCTCCGAGGCACTTCTCGTGCGTACAGAGCCTGTCTCCAGCTCTTCTCCCGTCTTGACGATCTCCTCCATGCAGTTCATCTTCCGCAACGAGCCAGGCGACCGCTACCTCGGCAGCGTTTCAAATCTGATCCAGAATCTCTTCGAGTTTGGCGAGTCGACCAAGCCCGAGCACTCCGACGCCGAACTTTCTCCTGTCGCTGACGGCGAGTCCCCCGTCGACGTCTCCCGCCCCTTCCTCTCGCTCGCCACTTTCCGCATGTGCATCCTCGCCGACGCGCTTCTCGAGGACTTCTTCGAGTCCGACCTGACGGGCAGCTGGCGGCTCGAAGTGCTCGTGCCGGAGGAGAAGCCGAAGCCGCAGACGATCGCGGGCGGCTGGTGGAGTGGGCTCGTCAACGCCGTCGTCACTGACGAGAACAAGGTGCGTTCCTCTTGTCCCTCCCTCCTCCTATTACTCTCTGACGTTCTCTCGGCTTGCAGGAGCGCTTCAACCGTCTCGCAGACGAGGTCGGCAAACGCCTCGACATTCAGACCATCGAGCAGCGTGCGTTCTGCTTATCCCTCTCCCGCCCGTCCATCTCGCTAAAACCGTCTCACCCCGACAGGCCCAAGTATCGGCAAATTCGACGCCGCTGCCGCTGCGATCGAACCCACCGCGCGAGAACACCTCTTCTCAACCTCGGCGACCCGGACCAAGTCGCCTCCCGCCGTCGCCTCGCCCGAAGCGGTCAACCCGCTCTCCGCCGCTGCGATGCGCCAGCCCGCCTACCCGCAACCGCAAGACGAGAACCCGTGGGCCGAGATGCGGAGTGCGCTTCCCTCGCCTGCGGCCCAAATGCACGACATCGACGTCCAGGCGCTCGCCCAGCAGGCGATGCAGCGGCCGCAGTTCGCGGCGGACGAAGCGACGGAGGGTGTCGAGGGCGAGGACTACGGCGGAGAGGCGGACGAGGGCCTGCTGGGTCAGGTCGACGCTATGCTCGAGGAGGAATCGGGGAGGAATAGTGCGTCTTGCTCTGCTCTCCTTCTCTTTCCTCGCGGCGGACAAGCTCATTCCTCTCTTTCCACAGGCATGCCTGGTCGTCAGGACGACACTGACCTGCTATGAAGATGATGCTTCGTTCCTCAAGTTGCACGTTGACCATTGTCAGCGGAGTCCGGCTCCCGGACCTCTTTCGGGCAACTGCACAAGGTTCAGGTCTAGGCCTGTCGAGGTAGAAACGTACGAGGAGCTGTGTCATCGCGAGAGAAGGGGCGGGGAAGGAGAACAAGGCGACGAGGGAGGAGGAGAAAAAGGCGGACGGGCAGCACGGTGTCCGAACGACCCTGCCTACCAGCGATCCTGCAGTCAACCAACCACCTCCTTTCTTCGCCCCTCCGCTCGACCTCGCTTTGACCGCCCGGGGCCCAACCGCCGCCATCTCTCGTCCTGCCGACTCGCTCTCGCTCCTTGTTCTCGCTTTCCTCGCCAACTTTCGCCTTGCCCTTATCCGGCTGTCCCTCCTTGACGCTGTGCGTCGCCCAGGATCGGCCACACTTCCCCTGCCTCTCATCGGTGAGCCCCTCTCTTCCCCCACCTTCTTCTCTTCATCCATTCCGCCCCAACTCGCTCTCGCAGCTGATCTTTCGCCTCCTTGCCGCTCCCGCAAGCAGATACACTCTCCTAGTCGCTTTCCCATGTCCCATCTTCCTTACCACCACCGTCCGGCCTCTCCGCGATCTCCCTCTCTCGGCCGTCCTCCTTCTTCCACCGCTTCTTCCTCCCTCTCCTCGGCATCTTTCGCCTACGGCACGTCGATTCAGCCTCAGCCCATCGTCGGAGCCGCAGTCGGAAGGAGGGGCAGCGTGAGCGCCTACTCGCCGGACGGTTCTTACTCCCGTCGAGGGAGTGTGGGCCTCAGCGCCTCGCCGACGAGCTGGTACAACCAGACGATGCAGCCGCGCACGTCCGTCGACTCGGGCTACGCTGCCTCGCCACCGTCGTACGGCTTCGGCACTCCGTCCTCCATCGGTCAAGCCGCGCCGACTGCTCGTCGACTTTCCCTCGCCTCTCCCTCCGCCGCCTCGTCCCGTCCGCTCGTCGGGGGAGCCCCGCTTCATCAAGTACAAATGCAACCGGCTCCGGCAGCGGGAGGAGGTGGAGGGGTCAAGCCGCCGCAGCCAAGGCGCGCTTCGGTAGCGAGCGCGGTAAGGCCTCTTTTTTCCTCCACAGGTCAACGAGGAAAACCAGTCGCGGGCGCTGACTTGGTTCTCTCCCCCTTGTCCACAAGTCTTCCCGCCGTCCAAAGACCCCTCCCGACTGCTGCGCCGTCTGCTCCGCTACCGAGACGCCCGAGTGGCGGAAGGGCCCCGCTGGGAACCGCTCACTCTGCAACCGCTGCGGTTTGCTCGCCGCCAAAAGAGCCAAGGACCGCGAGTCGCAGGGTGCGTCCCGCTTTTCTCCCTCCGTCTCTCTCCTTATCTCCCTCCGTCTCTCTCCTTTTCTCCCTCCGTCTCTCTCCTTTTCTCGTTTGCGAGCTAGATAGCACTACTCTACAGGCTACGCTCACCCGTCCTCGCTCGAGGAGATCGAGCACGAGCTCCAGCAGATCGGCCAGGATCTCTTCAAGTCCGCCTCGGGCCGCCATGTCCTCCCGGCAGGAACTCGCCAGCGCATCCTCGCGACACAGGAGCGTACGAGGCAGCAGGAGGCGCAGCTCCGCCCGCCGGCCGGGAGGGGCAAGCCGCGCTCGAAGCTGGCTGGGCAAGAGACGAAGGATGCGGCGGCGTCTTTGCTTGGCTTGCGGCGCGGTTCGTCACTCCTCTCCTCTTCTCTCGGTAGCTGTACTGACTGGTGCACGTCAACAGGGTCCATCAGCACCGAAACGCCTTCAGCCTACGCTTACCCGTCGGCGATGGCGCCGCGCTCGCCGCCCTCTTCCTCACGCGGACGCCGCTCCGGCTCTCTCGGCGGCCCACAAGACTCGTACTACCCGACCAACGTCGGCGCCGGTGGCTCAGGTCTTCCGCCCTCGTCCTCCTACATGTACGGCCCGCCGGGCGGGCCAACCTCGACTTTCTCTTTCGGCCGTCCTTCCCCCTCGCCTTCGCCCTACCCTCGTCCGCCTTCCCCGGCCTCGAACTACACCCTCCTTCCGCCGATCAACCCCGGTCTCGCCCGCCCGCCTTCTCCTGCCCCTGCCCCTCCGGTCAGCTTCGCCCGTTCGCCTTCGCCAGGTCGCCCCATGTCTGCCCTCACCGCGTCGACGAACCGCATGAGCATCGCGCACATCACGTCGCCCTCTCTTCGTACCTCTATGCAACCACTCGCGCCAGCGCCGACCTCGTCCGCCGCGAACAGCCTTCTTTCCCCTCTTCCGACTTCAGGTGCTGGTCGGCGCCGGAGCGTCAATGTCGCCCCGTCGGCAATGCGCACTTCCTCACAGTGACTGTGCGCTCATCCTCCCCTGCCTTATTCGCCATATCCTCTTTTCCTCCTCCGCCTCTTCCTACTCGCCCACCTTTTCTTTCCGACCTGTATCTGGATTTCCTTCCCCCCTCCTTTCGTGTACCTCCTTCTCACCCTCACGAACATTCTCACGCCACGAGCTCATTGCGAGCTGGTCTCGCCTGTTCCTCCTCCTCGATACCCGTGCATTTTCCTCTTTACCCGCTTACCTTCCCCCTCCGCCGCCATACGCAGTCCCGGTCCTTCCTCGTAGCCATAGAGTCAGCCAGTTCCTGTTCGTAGCATGAGTCAGTACTTAGCAATCGCTCACTCGGCATCCAGTAAGCGACGACTTCGCGGCGCCTTCGGGAAAGGCAAGCCGGGTTCGTTCTCCTTCCTCCTCACCCACACGCTCGCTACACCGCTCTTGATGGCTGCTGTCGCTGGATCGTCCGCTGCGTTCGCCGCCGCCCCCGTCGACACGGCCGCCAAGCTCTCCGCTCCGTCGTCGTCCTCGTCCGCCTCCGCCGACAGCAACAGCGTCCCGCTCGCGTCGCCGTCCCTGCCCGGGTTCCAGCTCGACTCGGTCGAGGATGCGCTCGAGGCCATCAAGCGCAACGAGTTCGTCGTCGTCGTCGACGACATGGACCGCGAGAACGAGGGCGACCTCATCATCCCCGCCGCCAACATCACCCAGCAGCAGATGGCCTGGCTCATCCGTCACTCTTCGTGCGTCTCTTCGCTTTCACTGACAGCTCTCCCACCCGCTGATCAACTCGCGTGCACCCGCAGCGGCTACGTCTGCATCTGCTTGCCGAAGCAACGGCTTGAGGAGCTCGACATCAAGATGATGGTCGACGAGAACAAGGAGAAGCACCGCACTGCCTACACCGTCACCTGCGACTACAAGCACGGTGCGCGCCCGCTCTACCAGCTCGCCCGAGGCCGTTTCGCTGATCCTGACTCTTTCCGCCGATCCTCTCACTCTTCTTCTTCCCCTTTTCTCGGTCCCCTTTCGCAGGAACAACGACCGGCATCTCGGCACACGACCGCGCATTGACAGCACGCAAGCTGGCGGACTCGAGCAGTAAGGCGGACGACTTCACCCGGCCAGGACACCTTGTCCCGCTGCGAGGAGTGGACGGCGGCGTGCTGGTGCGGCGAGGACATACCGAGGCGTCCATCGGTACGTCTTATGGACGTCTTACGCTCATACGCCTTCCTTTCCCACCCCGCACCTCCAGCTTCACGGCTCACTTCCCTCCCTCATTCCCTCTTACGCAGACCTCTGCCGCCTAGCCGGCTTCCCCGAAGCCGGCATCATCTGCGAGCTCGTCAAGGCTGACGACCCGAACGGCGACATGGCACGGCGGGACGACTGCTTCGCGTTCGCGCGGCAATGGGGGCTCAAGATGATCAGCATCGAGCAGCTCGAGCAGTACCGCAAGGAGAAGGGCTTGTAAGAGGTAGTCGTGGGGAGGATTGGCAGGTCCAGCAACTCGCAGCATTCTCGCAATCTGTCTTTGGAGAGGCGTCGTGCTGCTCATCTCTTTCGGCGGAAGAAGGCTCCGTTTCACCATCGCTTCTTCTCATGCTCTTCCTGCAGCGCAGATCAGCATCACATGAACACGAGGCTGGAAGATCCGCGACGAGGACTCACCTTTGAGCTTTCCTCTCGCTCATCTCGCACGATCAAGAGAGGACGCGACTCAAGATGGAGTTGCCCATTGCTCGAGATCGTTCTGATCGAACTCTATGCCTCCTTTGCCAACCGAATGAACTCGCGGATCTTGTCGAGGTCCTTCTCCCCGGCCGTCTCGACACCTCCGCTCACGTCGACCGCAAACGGCCTGACCGTCTCGATGCCCTCTTTGACGTTCTCGGCGTTCAGCCCGCCCGCGAGGACGATCGGCAGCCGTGCGCCGCCGTCCGGCAAGCGGGACTCGACCAACCGCCGCGCGACGGACCAGTCGAAGATCTTGCCCGCGCCGCCGGAGAGCGCGCCCTTGGCCGCGCCGATCTTGGTGTCGAGCAGAGGGAGCGCGTGGAAGCCTTCGCGCCCGGCCTCGGACAGGAGCGCCGCCTCCTCCGCGTCCGCCTCGGCCTTCTCGTCGACGTGGAACGCGCGGATGACAGGGACGGGGACGAGGCGCGCCCAGCCCGCGGGCTCGGAGCCGTGCAGCTGCACGAGGTCGAGGTTGAGCGCATCGACGGTCGCGAGGATGGTCGCGAGCGGCGCGTTCTGGAACACGCCGACGAAGAGCGGCTTGCGCGGGTGCGCGGCGAGCCGGGACGACGTGAGCGAGAACCAGGTCGAGGGGTCGAGCGCGGCCGCGGCGGTCTCGGAGGGGGACTGGGGCGGGACGGCGGCGCGCACGGCGGAAATGATGCCCGAGGCCTGCGGGATCGTGACGGCGCGCTTCGAGCCCGGGACGAAGATGAGGCCGAGGAGGTCGGCGCCGGAAGTGGCGGCAGTGACGGCCGCTTCGGAGGTCTTGAGCCCGCAGATCTTGACAAGCGGGCGGGAAGTCGTGGTGGAGGACGAGCCCGTGAGGGCAGAGGAAACAGCCGTAGCGGCAGAGTGGACGGCCGAGACGGCGCCACTCAGCAGAGAGGCCGAGGAGGTCTGGAAGGCACTCAGTCAGCTGGAGAGTGAAGGTAAGGGAAGAGAGAGCGCACCTCGGGGGAGAGGCCGAGAAGCTCCTTGACGAATGCACCCTTGTCGTGAGCCCGCATGAGCGACTCGCCGACAAGAACCGCCGAAACGCCCTGCTGCTGGTACTTGACGACGTCCTGGCGGCCGGTGATCCCGCTCAGCGCAATGAGGATGACCTCGCCGGCGCGTTCGGGGTACTTGTCCTTGATCACGTCGGCGATGCGGCTCGTGGTGGCCATGTCGACGTTGAAGTCGTGCAGGTTGCGGTTGTTGACGCCGATGACCTTGGCGCCGACGGCGAGCGCGCGCTCGAGCTCGGCGGCGTTGTTGACCTCGACGAGCGGCTCCATGCCGCGCAGCTTGGCGTGCTGGTACAGCGCGAGGAGCTGCTCGTCCGACAGCATGGCGACGATGAGGAGAACCGTGTCGGCGCCGTAGACGCGCGCCTCGTCGATCTGGTACGGGTCGAGGATAAAGTCCTTCCTCAGGATTGCCGGACGGTTCGGCAGGGCGTCGACCGCGGCGCGGACGGCGCGCATGTCGTCGAGCGAGCCCTTGAACCACTTCGGCTCCGTGAGGACCGAGATGACGGACGCGCCGGCGAGGGCGTACGAGAGCGCGATGGCCGGCGCGGAGGGCGACGAGGCGTCAACGATGTCGCCCTTGGACGGCGAAGCGCGCTTGACCTCGGCGAGGAGAGCCATATGCGGACCGGCAGAGGTCGGCGCCGAGGTCGAAGCGAGGGAAGGCTGGAGACGCTGGTGGAACGAGATGAGGGGCGGCGGGACGTGCAGGTTGATGAGCGAGGCGAGGTCGGAGGGCTTGTAGCCCGGAGTGGCCTTCGCCTTGGCGACGTCGAGGATGCGCTGCTGCTCGATTTTCTGAAGGATGGTCGGAACGGCGTTGGGCGCGACCGGGGCGGTCTTGGTCGATGGAGAGGAAGAGGCCGAAAAGTCGCTGACCGGGCGAAGGACCTCGGGGATCTCGGTCCACTTGCCGCCCTTCCAGCTGAGGAAGTTGGCGAGCATGATCTTGCCCTCCTCGGACAGAATCGACTCGGGGTGGTACTGCACGGCCTCGACGGTGTACTCCTTGTGGCGGAGGCCCATGATGATGCCGCCCTCGGTGCGGGAGGTGATCTCGAGGACCTCGGGGAGCGAGTTGATGCGCGCCGCGAGCGAGTGGTAGCGCGTGCCGGCGACGCCCTGGATCATGCCCTTGTAGAGGCCCTTGCCGTCGTGCTGGATCGCGCTCGTCTTGCCGTGGACGTACTCGCCGGCCTGGTCGACAACGCCGCCGTACTTGACGGTGATGCACTGGAGACCCATGCAAACGCCGAGGATGGGGATCTTGCCCGCGTAGGCCTCGATGGCCGGGACGGAGATGCCAGAGTCCTTGAGCGGATGGCCAGGACCGGGCGAAATGACGAGGTGGGTGATGTCGGGGAACTGCTGCTGGAACTCGTCGATGCTCATGGCCTCAGAGCGGACGACGGTGACGTTGGCGCCGATCAGGCAGAGGTACTGGTACTGTGAGAGGCAAGAAAGAGGAGTGAGCGGGTGGTGCCGAGGAAGAAAAGTGCCGGAAATTCGAGGTACCAGGTTCCAGGTGAAGCTGCACGTCGGGGAAGTATCCGAGGTCAGTATCCGTCCGTTCTCGTGTTTTCAAAAGTCCCCGGCTAGGCTGGGCGGGCGTAAGGCGGTGGAAAGCGGCAAGAAGCTCACCTGTCGTCTGCGGATGCGAGCGAGGGTCAGACCGGGTAGAGGGCGTTGAGGAGAGGTCAGGGGACGCACAGTTGTCGATCATGACGACCTTGTTGTCCTTGCGGACCTTTGGGAAGTGAGCCGAAGCGAAGTGGGAGGTGCCGTCGGTCATCTTGAGCTCTACCGCACCGCCGTCGAGCGGGGACTGCTGGAACGCCATCTGTGGTAGTGCTGCGTGCGAGTGAGCTGGACCAGGCAGCGCAAGCGAGGAGAGCAGGCGAAGGAAACAGGACAAGGACGGGTTGACTGGGCCTTTGGTCCATTTCCACCCACCTTGCGCACTTGAGCCACAAAGTAAGCCCACCAATCCATTTCTGCGACTGCTGTTGACCCCAGCCGCACTCCAGCACCTCGTCCGCCGCCCCTCTCCCCCTTCCTCGTTGCTCTCGCCGTCGCATCCTCTCGCCGCCCTCGCGCTTCAACACGACTCTCCAGGGCGCCGGGACATCTTCCTTCGGGCTCTGTGCGTTGCGGCCGTGACCTCGCTTCCCTAACAGAGGTTTCTCTCTGTTCCAAGGTCAGTCGTTCTCCTCCGCCCCATCACCTTGGGTCTCCGTACCCCCCTTTCCTGACCCGCTTTCCCTACAGATCGTCCCGCAAGCACAAGTTCAACCGCGTCTCATACCCCGGTGAGGCCATCTTCCGGCTCGACATCCTCTCGGACGTGATTCTCAGTAAAAGGATTGAACCGCCACGCACTCTCGCCTTTCTCGCGCCCTCTCTTCCTCCTTCCTCCGGTCGCACTCAGTTACAGCGACTCTCGCACCCTGTTGCACCGCCTACAGAGGGCCGCTGTGTTCAGTGCGACCACATCCACCCCTCCTTCCCTTCCCTGTCCGCCTGCACCTCGTTCGCCGCCATCCCCTTCTCTCCTGCGCCCGAACCGCCTCAAGGGCTGCGTTTAGCCAGGGTGTGAAGGGAAACGGCCCTTGTGCGCGCCGAGGAGCACCGGGCAGTGGAGGGGGGGAGACCGCTCTATTCTGCCTCGCCCGCCGGAGCACATGGCGGCTGAGGAAAGGCTGAGCATACACAAGACCCCCCTCCCTCTGCCCTCCGCCTTCGAGCCGTCGATCCAGGAGGGCACGAGGAGGGTGGAGAGCCCTTCGCTAAAGCCAAACCGTCCAGCTTGAGACTCCCTGCTGGACGCGGTGACCAGCCATCAGTCGGGGAGGCCTAATCACCCTCCTCCGGGCACAGCATCCAGCGCCAACCTTTCCCAGCGGGCCCGCCGCAGAGCCTCAGCGGTGTGGCCCGAGGTGGTTCGGCCGACAACCCGCGGAAGGAACGAGGAGGGCTTTGCGAGGCGCGAGATGCGAGATGCGGTCTCGCAGGCGAGGGTGCGGTTTTGAGAACGAGCGTCGCTGCTCTTCAACAGCTTCTGATCCGAACAATCAGCACGGTTTGCACTCTTCCCTGAACAAAACTGACCTCGCCCCTCTTCCCGCTCGGAACAGGTTCCCCTAGACGGCCATGGCGGGCGGCGGCGGCCTCTCCTCCCACCTCACCTCGGTCCTGTGCTGGTCCTTCCTCCCCGGCCTCCTCACCAACTTCACCCTCTCGACCTTCTACCGCCTCTCTCCCTCCTCCCGCCCCGTTCTCCCTCCCCGTGCCTCCCCGCCGCAAGTCCTCGCCGCGAACCAGCGCGCGCAGAAGCACCACCGCCGCGCCCGCATTGCCCTCCTCGCTGCATACCTCCTCTACTCGGTTCTCTCCGTCTACTGGGCGCAGTCCCGCCTCCCCGCGGCCAACTACTACGCCCTCCTCGGCCTGCCCCGCGAGCTCGTCGACGCCGCCGAGGACGGCGGCGCGAGTGTGGTCAAGAAGCACTGGAAGAAGCTCGCGCGTGTGTACCACCCGGACAAGGTCGGCAAGCAGGGCGAGGCGCTCTTCGTCGAGCTCAAGAAGGGCGTCGACGTCCTCCAGGACGAGAACAAGCGCTGGGCGTACGAGCGCTTCGGGCCGGGCGTGACCGGATGGGGCGGAGGGAAGCTCGTCACCAATCGCGAGTTCCTCAACCAGGGGACGCTCCATGCGCTCATCTTCTGGGGGAGCGCGGCGCTGTCGATCTTTGCGTTCACCTTCTTCCGCAAGAGCGAGAAGCAATACAACTTCGTGGCTCTCCTCTTCCTTCCCCTCTGTCCCCTCGCCCGACTCACCCTCTTCCTGTTGCACAGTGGCGCTACCTCACCCTCTGCCTATCCTTCGCCCTCGAGCTGCACTTCCTCCTTCGCCCCTTCCCCTCGCCGACCTTCTCCCTCCTCTTCCCGAACCGCCTCACGTATGAGCACATCGCCATACTCCGCCAAATCTTCATCTCCACCTCGATGGCCATGAGCCAAATCGCGCCGCTGCTCTTCCCGGCCGCGACCGCTTCTCCTGCCGCCGAGGGAGGTCCCGAGGAGGAAGCGATGGCCCGCGCCTTCGCCGATGCCGAGCAGCTCAAACCCGTCCTTCAGCGGCTTGCGCAGCTTACCGCCGCGGCCGAGGCCGAGACCTTCGCGCTGCAGCAGCTCGAGCTTCGCCCGCTCCTCCCGCCTCCCCCTCCCCATTCTGCCCAAACCTCCTCTCCTCCCTCCGAAGCCGTCTGCGCCTGGAAGGACGAAGAGCGCCGCGTCCGTGCCGAGCTGCACGAGCACATGGTGCGCACGTTCGAGGACTTGCAGGTCAAGGGCAACCCGGCGACGTCGGCGGTGTGGAGGCAGGCGATCGAGAAGGGGTTGGCGGAGGCGGCGAGGGCGGAGAAGGAAGGAGAGGGCAAGGGCAAAGCGGGAGGGAAGGACGGGGAGGGCAAGAAAAAGCGGCGAAAGAAGAAGGCGGTCGATGGCCAGGGGAAGGAGCAGGCGAATGCTCAGGCCGCCTCTCCCCCTTCGACCGGCTCTTCTTCTCCTTCCACCCGACCTTCTACCGACTTCGTCACTCCTCCACCCACCCTCGACGCCGTCTCCATCCCTCCCGCGGTCACCCTCCTCGCCTCGCCGCCCGCCTCGCCCCGCTTGGGCTTCCCGAACGCGGCGATCCCACTTCCTTCGCCAGAGGCGGTCGAGGAGGCGGAGAAGGCGGAGGTGTCGCTGGTGGGACAGAAGGAGGCGGAGCGGAAGGAAAAGGGGGCCGAGGCGGAGAAGGAGAACGATAGCCGGCTGCCGACACCGCCGCCTGAGTAGCTCTTCTTCCCTCTTACCGCAGCTGTACCGTCCCTCTCTTGCCCTATCTCTGCAACCTCGCATTGATTTTACTCTGAGCGCTTTTCTCGGCGGTCCCAGCTCTTCGAGGTGCGTGCGCTCGAAGTCGCGGATAGGAGGCTCGCCCACCTTCTGCCGTCACTGACGCTGGCTGTTCTTCCTCCATCTTGACGCCCAGAGCACGCACAAGAAGCAAGAGAGGCTGCGATGCCCCTTCGCAGGCGGTTGAGACCGCAACCGGTTTCGCTCCTCCTCTTCTCGCTCGTCGCCCTCACCGCGGCCGCGCTCCCTTCCCCTCAGTCCGCCCTGATCCACCCTCGCTCCGACAAAGCGAACGCACCGACGACAGAAGCCACCTCAGACGGCTCCGGCTCATCCCCCTACACGGGGGAACCGCAAAAAGCTTGCACCAGCTTGGTAGGCAAGGCTTGATCTGACTTGCCGAGAGCAGCTTGACCAGCCTTGCGAGAGAAGCGGGAACAGGCTGGTCGGCAAGACTGGCTCAGCCTGGGATGGAGGGAGCGCAGGACTTGTGCAAGTCTGGCGGGCAAGACTCAGCCAGCCTCGTCCTGGGGCGTCCAACAGGCTGTACCAGCCTTCCAAGCGAGGCTCGTGCAAGGCATGCATGAAGCACTTAGACGCTCAGAGCTGTCGTCCGTCCGTCCTCGTCCCGGTCGTCCCGCCATCGTGGGAAGCGGAGAGAAGAGCGAGAGCCGCACGGGTCGGCCGCGGGGCGCACAGCAGCTCTCAACGAGGCTCTGTGAGGGTGTAGAGCCGACACTTGAGCCAAAACAACGGGGCGGGAGAGCATGTCGAGGGCCAACCTCGGATCGACCTCTCTCTCCCTCCTCCATCTCACTCCATCTGGCTCAATCGCAGCTGTGGCTTGCTTGAGCACCTCCAACTGACTCACAGCACCCTCCAGTACATTCACAGCCGCACCGCACCGCTCGTCTCGACCTGGGCGTCTCTCCCCCTCCCTCCCTCCACGTCGCTTGCTGCCTGAGAGGCTCACACAACCACGCAGCTGACCTGTGTTCCTCGCCCGTCTCCTCTACAGCCTACTTACACGCTACATGCGGGCTCTCCCTCGCCCACGCCCTCCCGCCGCTTCAGCCTTGTCCGCCCTCCGACCCCGTCTCGCTCCTTCTCTTTCGCCTCGCATCGCTTGTGAACAGCTCGGGGCTCCACCAAGACCTCAGACGAGCTCACTGGTACGTCCCCGCGACTCCTCTGCTGAGCTGGGCAGAGGCGGTAGACTTTGGCGTATGGCGCTCAAGAGGGGTGTCTGGTTGGCAGTTGTGCTGGCCTGAGACGGGACAGAGCAGGGTCTGAGGGTCCTCTACAGCATTGAAGCTCTGCGCTTGCCCGTCTTCAAGCTGTGCTAACCCCATCCTCTTCGCGCAGAAACAGCTCTATACGCTTCTTTCCCTCGGCCCGCTTCCAAGTCCAGCCAAGTGCGTCCTCTCTCTCTCTCTCCCTTCCGTAGGACGCTGCGCGGCTGTAAGCGACTCTGGTTGTGCTTCCTTCTTTCGGTCGACGGGATGGCGGGTGGACGCCCTGGTCCAGGAGCGAGAAAAGCGGGGGGTAAGCGAGAAAGCCTGCAAAAGCTCGCCCTGGGACTCCGGGAACAGCCTGAACAGTCTATCGAAGAGCCTTGGGCAAGCCTGCAAGCCCGCCTGGTCAAGACCTGCACGGCAAGCTGGGACAAGCTGGCGGGGAAAACTGGGCCAGGCTGGACCAGCAGCTTGTCCGCTCTCACCCACGCGTAGGCTAAGCCTGATCAAGACTTCCCAGGGGGCCCTCCGCAAGTCTGTACGAGTCTGCGCTGGCCAGCTGGAGCAAGCTTACCGCCGTCCCCCCGTGGTACCTTCACTCGCCCTCCTTCCTCCTCTTCGCCATCGAATCCGTCCTTGTCGGCCTCTTCCTCCTCCTGTACGGCCACCGCGGCTGGCGCGTCACGACGGCGCTCGGGACGGGCCTGCTGCTCGAGTTCGTCGTTTGGGTCGTAATCGCCAACACGCTGCCCGAGGGAGGGTTTTCTTCCGCCTCGAGAAGCGAGACGGGCATCATCGTGTGGGCGGTGGTGTCAGCTGGAGGGGTCGTCGGGCTCTTCGTCGGAGGCCTGTGGTGGAGGGCCGGCGTCTTCGCGACGGGTGCATGTGGGGGAGTCGCTTTCGCTCTTCAGGTGGACATGATGGGCGAATACGCGCTTCCGCCCGTGGCAAGGTGAGCCATTTTCCTACCTTCTTCGTTGCTTATACTGATCTCCTGCCCGCAGATGGGTCATCCTCGGTGTCCTGGCCGCCTCAGGACTGGTTCTTCTGCCTCTCTTGACGAACTCGGTCGGCATGGCGAGTCCCTTTCCTCTGTTCTCCCCACCTACTTTCTGACCTTTTCAGTCGCAGGTCATCTCTACCTCGCTCACGGGGTCTTTCCTGCTGTTTCTCGGCGTCGACTTGCTCGTCAACAAGGTAGACGGGATGTCGCTCGGCCTTGTAAGTCAGGTTTTCGCTTTTCCTCCCTGGTATCACGCTCACCCTTTCCCGAGCCAGCGCTACATCCTCGACGGCAACTCGGCGCATGCTGACGAGCTGCAGAGCTATCATCCGCCGGTCACAACTCGCGTTTTCCTCGCCGTCTCTTGGTCCATTGCGTGCGCTGTTTTCCTCTTCTTCCCGCAAAACCGCCTGACGTCTCCTGGCCAGCACCGTCGCCATGGTCTTCCAGGGGTATCTCTACCTCCACCGCCAGCGTCAGCCCTTCATCCGGCAGGTCTTCCAGATCAAGTCGACCGGTTCTCCGTCTTTCGCCACGCCCGACCACGACCTCGCGCCCGATTTCGCTTCCGACTACCGCCTTCCAAACCTTCCTCCCGGACTCAGCGACGAGTTCAGCGTCTCAGGCGACAACTACAGCCCGACGGGCCAGGAGGAAGACCACGACTCGGTCGCCTCGCAGATGCAAGAGCGGTACCGCATCGCTGCGCACGACACGCCGACACCCGAGCCGTACATCGCCGATTCACGCGGCGTCTCTCCCCTGCTCCCAGTCGAGACGCTCCGCAAGATCGAGGCCATACAGCGGCACCCGCGCGACCTTTCCCACCCGGATGAGCCGCCGTCGCGCCCGGCGAGCGTGCTCTCCTCCACATACGGTGCAGGGTTGAAGTCTCGCCCGCCGACCTTCTTTGACGAGCCGCTGCACTCGCCAGCGCTGCCCCCGCCTCCGCTGCGCCGCAACCCAACTCCACCCCTTCTTTCTTCCGCCCCTCCTGAAATCGCGCAGCCAGTCTCTCCCGCTACCGACACTCGCTCCTCCACCTTCGTCTCGCACCAGATTCCCGTCGTCGCTATCCCACCTTCGCCGCACTCCTCGTCTCGCCGCCCTTCCATCCCTTCGTCCGTTCCGGTCGGCCCGCTGTCGGAAGACGGCGCAACCATTTCGCCCACTCCGTCCTCCTCGGACCGCCGCTTGAGCAGCAACGGTCTGACCGTCGGCGGACAGGCGCACGCCGCGTTCGCGAGGGGCTTCGAGACGGGCGAAGCGGCCAGCTTGCCGGCGACGGCGAGGACGCCTTCTTCCGGGAACGACGTCTCGACCCTCCTCGGTGGGGGCAAGTTCTCGTCGCCGCCGACCGGCCCTAGTGCGGCTGCGCTCGCGGTCGAAGCGACTCCCGCGGCGGCGCAGCGGCCCTCAACGGAGACGAATCGCAGCTTTGCGACGGCGCAGGACGGCGACTCGACCGCCGAGTGGAGCGAGCAGGGCTTCCCGTCGACGCCGACGAGCGCGAGGGCGATGACACCGCCCGGACTGAGAAGTCCGCTCGAGCGGGAGACGCCCGAATGGGGGAAAGAAAAGGGGGACGTAACGGAGGAGCTGAGGTAGACGAAGAACACACCCGACGGAGGACTCGCTGGCTCGAGTATACCAGTATATGTCGCTCTTTATACCCCTTCGTAGGCCCCTTATGCACACTATGCGTCTCTTGCCTGCCCGCGAGTCTCGTCTTCCGCTGGCTTCGTCGAAGTGTCGAAGACGTTGAAGAGGTCCATTGCAGGTCAGGCCAAGGGCGTAAAGATGAGGCATCGTGCTGAGCAAAGTCCGTATGTGACGAGAAAGGGGAGGAAGAACAGGGAAAACGAAGGGTGTCTGTGCGAAATACGAAGGAGGATTGCAAGAAACAGGAGAGCGAAAGGCGGTAATGCGAGGTGAACGAAAAGGCACGAAAGAAGGAGAGAGGGACAGGTGCCGGGCTAAGTCGCCTTGGGAGGCGGGAGGCGACGAGCGGCGACGGCCCACGCCGGCGGGGTCTTCTTGTTCTCCGCCTTGCCGACGACGTCGTTGAGCTTCTCCAACCAGCCACGCTTGATGTCGGCGTTGTCGGCGTAGAAGTCGATCCGGTTGCCGTCCTTGAAGACGAGGCGGAACGAGTGCTCCATCCGGCTCAGCGGGTCGTCGTCCTCCGGGTAGTCGGTCGTGCGGGTCGACGAGCTGCCCGGCGTGGACGGCGAGGGGACGTTGAGGTCCGTGACAGAGGCGACGAGCGAGAGATCGATCTCGATGTGCGATTTCTTGGTGACCTCGGAGTACGGGACCAAGGTGCTGCCTCGAAGCTTGATCTGCCGACGGCGCCAGACCTGGGAGCGTAAAAGGGTCAGTCAGGCCTCCTTGACGAAAGCATAACGAGAGCACGTACCGAGCAATCACCTCCAAGCTGCGTCAAGACGCTCTCGTGGGTGATCTTGGTCGCCCACTCAGCGAGCTCGAGACCCTCGACGACTTCGTCCATCGACTTTGGCAGCTGCGCCTTCGCGATGTTGATGAGCGCAGGCACGAACAGCAGCTCGACGACGAGCGAGCCTGCGCACGAGCGGGGCGAGCGCGCCGCCTTGTTGCCGAAGGGCACGATGATGCGGCTCTTCTTGAGGCGGCACTGCGAGGCGACGTCGGCGAACACGACCTGCGCCGTTGCGAGCTGGCCTTCGGGCGAGATGTAGTCGTAGAAGGGGTCGGGAGTGGGAGGCGGAGCGGTGGGAGGAGCGCGGGAAGGGGTCGCGACTCGCTTCTTCGGGGACGAGAAGATGCGCAGGCCACGCTTGGTCGGCGATACGGGAGGGGTAGGGGCGGGAGTGGGCGCAATGACGGGAGGAGGGGGAGCGGGCGGGACGGAGAAGTGGATCGAGAAGGTGAGGCCCTCGGAGCAGACGCTGTAAGGAGGATGTTAAGTCAGCTTCAGCTCAAGGCGGAAAAGGGAGGTGGCGACGTACAGCTCAAACTCCTTCTTGAGCGAGATCTTGGAACCCAACTCGCGAACAGCGGCATCGACCCGCTGGCGGCCATTGTCGAGGGTCGCAGTGACCGAGACGCGCTGGCGAGGCATGGGCATGCCCTCGAAGTTGACGTCGCGGACTACGAAGGACAAGTTGTGGTGAACAGGGTCGAAAAGGAGTGAAGCAGAGAGGAAAGCGTACGGTGAACGAAGAGCTGGCCGGAAAGCTCCTTCGCCCGGCGGGCTTGCTGCGAGCCAATGCTCATCGTGCTCATCGACCGGTTGATCTCGTGCTGCTCAACAATAGTCAGTCAATCGCGCTGTCGAAGGGAGAAGGGGCGGGGGAGAAAACGCACGACGTTGGACGGCCGCTTCTTTCTCCACGCCCGGCCGGGGTCGACGTCGCCCGCCCTGCTGCCCTTGATGTCGCTGACGACAACGAGGTTCTTTGACTCGCGTACGCGGTAGGTGCGCTGCAACACGAACAGGGGAAGGGTCAGTCTCGGTGGAAGGCAAAGCGAGAGAAGGTAAAGCCGCACATTGCGCGAGTTGTAGATGTCGTCGAGCGACTCGAGGACGTCGGTGAAGCCCGTGTCGCCGACACGGTGCTGGAAGCCAAGCTCTGGCATGGTGTGCAGCGCCTCCATCGGGACCTGCTCGTCCGGACAAAACACTTGTCAGTCGCGCACGGAGGAGAAAGAGAAGATGGAAGCGTACCGAGGAGGTCTCGGCAACATCAGCGTCGCCAGTCGAGCGGCTCCTCCTCCTGCCCTTGCCCTTTGCGCCGGAAGAAGGCGGCGCAAGCCCGTTCTTCTCCCTCCGCTTGGCAATGATCGCCCGTTCGCGCTCCTCGAGCGCTGATCCCGCCGAGCCGCTCCGAACCATCCCCAATGCCTCCTCGTCCTCCTCCTCGTCCTCTTCCTCCTCGCGGAGCTGGCCCATGCCCCTCGTCCTCCCCTCGGCGATCTCGTTGACGCCCAGCAAGCTGTCCCCGCTCCTCCAGATCCCGACCTCGCTCCCCTCGCCTCCCTCGCCCTCAAAGCGGGACGCAACGCTCGGGTGCCCCTGCGCGCCGCGCTGCAGGCGCTCGAGCGGGCTCTGCATCTCCTCAGCGACTTGAGGAGTGAGCGGGTCCCCGACCGAGACGGCGAGCTGCGAGCGGTGCGGCGACGCCGCGATGGTCGGCAGCATCGACGACGAGAGCGTCGCCGAGCGCGCCTTGGGCGCCGGGCGTGCCTCGATCGCCTGTGCCTGCGTGTGCGGGGCGGCGCCGGCGGTCCCTGCCGTCGAGGAGGAGGGCACGGCCGGGAAGGCGCCGAACGAAGCGATCGGGCTGCTGCCCGGCGTGCTGCCGAGGCTGGTGTTGCTCCCGAAGAGCGCCTGGTGCGCCTTCATGCGCTCGTCGAGGCGGTCGCGGCCGAGGCGGACGGTGCCGCCGCGGAGCGAGCCCGAGCCGTTCGCGGACGAGCCGTACCAGGACATGGCGGACGAGGCCGACGCGGTCGAGACGTCCGTGCCGATGAGGGAGGCCTTGCGGGACAGGGCCGGCGAGAGGTCGGCCGCGGTCTTCGAGGAGGGACTGGCGAAGATGGAGGTTGGTGCGGTCGAGTCGCTCACGCGCGACAGGCCAGAGAGGATCGGCGAGTCGGCGATGGTCGAGCGCGAGACGGCCGAAGTCGGCGTGGACTGGTGCGGCCCGTCGCTGCTGCCGCTGCCGAACGAGTTCTGGCGAGGCGTGTGCGGCTGAGGCTGGAGCGGCCTCGTGGTCGGGATGACGGGCTCGCCGCGGTCGTCGAGGGTTACGACCGACTCGGCGGCGCCGTCGTCCACGAAGCCGAGGAAGGGCGACGTCTTGGGCACGTCCGGGAGCGAGTACTGCGACTCGGACTTGACGAGGGGGCCGAGACCGAGACCGGCGTTGGCCGGAGCGGAAGAGATGGGCAAGGCGGGCTGGAGTTGCTGAGCGATGCTGGTCGGCGGCGAGGGGAGCGGTCCGCGGCCAGGCGAGCTCGGCGCCGCCTGCTGCTGCTGGTTGTTGAGGCTCGCGCGGGCACGAACAAGAATCTGGTCCCGCGCTTGCTGGACGTGCTCGTCGTCGTCCTCGTCGCCGTACGAAGAGGTAGAGACGACGCTGCCCTCATCTGCGCCCGAAGCAGTCGAGACGCTGAACGCGCTTTGCGGCGGCGGCACACGCGGCGAGATGACGCCGGGGGAGGAGTAGCCATCGGTGGTGCGGTGCGAAGGGAGGTCGGGCGAGTCCGAGAAGGACGGGATCTGGGAGGGGGAGAACACGTCCGCGGCGTTGTAGGCCGGGCCGCTGTCGTCGCCGTCGTTGTCCTGGAAGAACGAGTCAACCTGGCCGATGAGGTCCTCGACGCCGGAGCTCGCCGCCGAGACGACCGAGTCCTCCGCGTCCGAGTCGCCGCCGTACCCGCCGCCGCCGAGCGACCCGTCGCGGTGGTACTCGACGCTCCCGCCCTCCTCGAATGAGTAGCTCGCGTTCCCGACGTGGTGCGCGTACGGGTCGTCGAGGCCCTCGTCCTCGTCGGACGAGTACTGCCCGCCCCCGTAGCCGTGGTAGCGCCGGTCGTCGTCGCTCGCCGTGCTGCTCACGTCGCTCATCATGCTCCTCCTGCGCTCCTCCTCGACCTCAAACTCGAGCACCTCCTCCGTCTCGGCCCACGTGACCGTCTTGTTGCTCGGCTGGCGCCTCAGCGTCCGACCAAGCGGGTGCTGCGCCTCCTCCCGCTCCGTCTCGTCGCCGTCGTCCAGCGCCTCCTCGGCACCGAGCGGACGCGGCCCGCGCATCCCGCGCCGGATGGGCGACAGCGCCGACCCGGTCGGCGACTTGCTCGGCGGCGAGTTGGGCGGCGGGACGGCCACGCCGCCGATCGCGCGGCTGGCGGAGCGCTCCCCCGCGCCCGGTCTGGCGCCAAGTCCGAGCCCGGTCGAGGCGGTGGAAGAGGCGAAGGAAGAGGCCGCGTCGAGGTCCGGCGACACGCCGCCGTAGTACGGGTTGAACGGCGCCGACTCGTGCGCGAGCGCGCCGATCTCGTACGGCGCCTGCTGGAGCTCGGGCGACGGGACCTGCGTCGAGGTGGACGTGAAAGGCGAGGACGAGACGAGGCCGGTCTTCTTGAGGAGCGCGAACCCGGCGGATTGGCGCCGGGGCCCGTCGTCCTCGACTTGCTGCTGCTGTGGCTGGGGTCCACGGCGCACAGGGGAGGCGGTGCTGAAAGCGGGGCGAGAGGGCTTGAACGGCGAGTGGTGGGAAGGCGTCGGGACGGAGGAAGAAGAGGAAGTCGAAGGAGGAGGGGCGGCGTTCCTAGACGGCTTGAACGGCACGCTCGGCGAGTTGCTCCGCCTCGTCAGCGACGAGTCGTCGTACTCGCCCTTCGCTCCGCCCGTCGCAAGATCGACGAGCGAAGGGTTGCTGTTCTCCTTGACGGGCCCGCTCGTCTCGGCGCTCGCCCGCCGCGCGCTCCCGCCGCTCGTCTTCCTCGTCCCGCCGCCCGCGGCAGTCGGGATCCTGGACTCGCCGCCATACAGGCCCTGTTGGCGGGACTGCAGCGAGGAAGGCTTGGTCGGTGAGGAGGGGGGTTGCGGTTGATGTTGAGCGACGGTGCCGAGGCGCTGGGCAAAGGGCGAGTTCTTGACGAGGTTGCCGGTGCTCATGTGCTTGAAGGAGCCCGAGTTGCGCCTGCGGGCGGTGATGGCCTCGACGCCACCTTCTGCGCCACGGACGTTGTGGATGAGGACGGAGGGAGGGCGGGAGGAGGAGGTAATGGTGGAAGGTTGACGGGGGGAGAGCGGGGAGGTAGTGTCGAGCGAGGGTGGTGCGTGGTGTGCTGGTGGGGCTGGTGCGGCCATGCTGGGCCTACAAGATAGAGCGAGATGGCGAGTTGGAGCTGCGGGACGAGCGAGTGTTTGGTCAGTCGAACACCAGCGACGACGGCATGGAGAGGGCAGGCACGCACGCGTGCTCGCTCAGAGAGAGTGCACGGGAGTCTACGAGCAAGTGCACCAGCGGTCGAGCGAAAGGAGCGAGAGGACGGCCAACAACCGCCTCGTCGAGGTTGAGTGATCACTACAACGTCCTTCTTCGGCCTCTTTCTGCTTCAAACGCACTTAGAAGACACTCTATGAAATGCAGCGGCAGGTACTAGTATGTACAACACTCGTCACGGCACAACACCCCACTCTCCTCTCACGCCGACTCGCCCTCGTGCTGCCCATACACCCGCACCGGGATCATCGCCTTCTTCTCCTCTGCAGGCGGGAGCTCGTCGACGCCCTCCGGCAGGACCGCCTTGAAGCCCGACCAGCCCCGCTCGGCCCACTTTGCTCGGCGCTCCTGCATCCTGTGCGAGCAAGAAAACGGGTCAGGATTCGCTCGATTTGGCGGACGGGAAACCAAAGGACGCACAGCGTGACGGCCCACTGCTTGACGACGGGGTGGAGGATGCGCGGGATCGTCGTCTCGAAGAACTCTTGCAGCGTCTTGCACCCTTGAGCTGCACATCCAGCCTCACATCCCGGTCAGCGCTGCTCCTCATCGAGACGGAGGAAAAGAGAAAACGCACAATTCTCGTACTCGACGGCCTGCTGGCACAGCTCGTACAGGTCGAGGTCCTTGACAAACTTGCTCTCGGGCGTCTCCCGCGCCTCGTACTCCTCCCACAGGCTCTTGAGCCGCAGCGCCGGGATCGTCGACGAGCCAAGGAGGCCGTAGATGCGCTCCATCGCTTTCTGCCAGTCAGGAAAGGGAGGGTCAGGCTCGGAACGGCAAGAGAAGGAGAGGGAAAAGGGACGGACCTCCTCCAGAGCGAGCTTTGTCGCCTTCGAGACACCCGACGCGTGCTCAGGAGTGATGTCGCCGACGTCCGCCTCGGCGATATCGTGGACGAGCGAGAGCATGATGCACCTACGAGCGCGAACCGGGTCAGCATTGAGAGGGTAAAGAGGGAGAAGGCAGAAGCGCACTTGGAGATGTCGAGCGACTGCGTCTCGGGGAAGGCGAGGCACATCATCGCCATACGGTACTGGTGGTCTGCGATAGACTGCACATCGGGAGGTACGTAGGTGGATCGGGTGGGAGAAAAGGGGAAGAACGGGTCAGCGAGGGTGAAGAAAAAGGGTCAGACGATCCGCGACGGCTTGGGTGGACAGCGCGGAGGGAGCGGGTGCGTACCTCGGGGAGGCTCATGCCGTGGTTGACCCATCCGGTGCGCTTGTTGGTCTGCGAGGCGGAAAGCGGGTGAGCCGAAGGGAGGTCAAGTCAGTCGCGCGAGAAGGGGGGCGCACCTTGAGTCTCTCGAGGGTGTGGAAGTAGCCGAGAGTGCCGTGCTGGCAGTCCTCTGGGACGGGCGGTGCGGCGGGGGTGCCGTTGAGCGGGTTGGGCGAGGACGAGGAAGGGAGCGGAGCGGACGCCATGGGGACGGGTGCGGGCGGGGTGTACGGGTAGGGAGTGTCCGTAAAGTGTGCTTGCGTAGGAGACGAGCCCGATGCAGCTGGGGAGCGAGTGTGGGTGGAGCGAACGGCTCCTCTTCCGCGCGGTCGCTCAACTTGGTCCACCTCGACTCGCTTCCACTGCTCTGTTCAGCTTGCTCGACCTACTCACGCACTCGCAATTCGTCTCTCGACCCCTCTACGAAGCGAGAACCCGCCCCTCGCTCTCTTCTCTGGTCCTCGTCCACCAATCCTCGCCTTGCTCTTCTCGTTCACCGGCTCTCTTCCATCGTCCAGAGTACGCCTCGAATTCGCTCGGGACCTCACAACCGTGCAAATCAGGCTGACTCGCTCTCTCCCGCAGACATCGCAACCGCCGGCGTCCTCTCCCGCTCCCGCTTCTTCCTCGCTTTCCCTCTTCCCCCTCCACCACACCGCCATGTCCTCTCTCAGCGCTCAAATGGCCGCCCCCGCAGCCGCATCTCTCACCGCCCGCACTACAGCCGACCAAGCCGCCCTCGCCTCCTCTCTGCGCCTCTGCTCCACCTCCCCCTCTTCCTCCTCTTTCCTCGCCCTCGCCCGTGCCGCCTCCCAACTCACCTACCACAAGCTCGCCCTCCTCGCCCTCGCGTGCGTCTGGAACCTCTCCGCCCCCTCCTCGCCTGAGCGCCCAGACGCCCTCGAGCAGATGCTCGACCACGGCGGGAAGAAAACGGGCTGGGGCACGACCTGGACGGCGCGCGAGTGGCCGCAGCTCAAGCTCGTCGACGAGCCGTTGCGGAGCGAGCTGCTCGAGCCGTGGGGGAAGGAGCTGAGGAGGGCGGTGAGGGATCGGGCGGGAGGAACGGGGCCGCCGGAAGCTGAGGCGGGGCGGTTTGGCGAGCAGATGCGGTTCGAGAGCAGGGACGTCGGACTGCTGGGATTCACGGTGCGATTTGTTATGTCTCTCTTCACGGGAACTGCAGACTGACCCGCAGTCGCAGAGCTGGATTGTCCCCTTCTTCCTCCTCGCCTCCTCCCGCCCTTCCTCCGCCGACCTGCCTAACCTCGCCTCCCCCGCGCTCGGCATCAAGCACATCATCTCCCTCACCGAGTCGCGCCTCGCTTTCCTCCCCTCTTCCTCCCACTCAGGGGTGCGCGCCTCGCACATCCCGATCCGCGACTTTGCCCCTCCGACCTTGGGCCAGATGCAGCAGTTCCTCCGCCTCGTGTGCGAGTCGGCGCAGCGGGACGAGGCCGTGCTTTTGCACTGCGCGGGCGGGAGCGGCCGGACGGGCACCATGCTCTGCGCCTACATCGTCGCGTTCGGCTTCGCGCCGCCGCCGAAACCCATCGAGAGCTGGCGCGGGCCCGCCTACACGGCCGAGGAGGCAGTGCGCTTCCTACGCGTCACCCGGCCTGGGTCAGTCGAGACGAGCGAGCAGGAGGAGGCGCTCGCGGCCTTTCACGACCACCTCGTCAGCGCCGCAGCACCCTTCCTCCGTTCCCCTCGCCCCCCGCCTCCTTCCCTTCCGCTCCGCCTCCTCCTCGACCTGCTTCTCCTTCCGCCTCTCCCCCCTCGCGCACATCCTTCGGACTTGAGGACGACGACGCCCCATTCGCTTTCGACGACTGAGGCGGAGGCGGGAAACGGGAGGGCTAGACAGGTGCGCTACTCCTCTTCACCTCTTTGTTCTTCGACTGGAGTCGCAGACTCCGTCTGAGCCACTTTTCCCCTCAGGCCATGCAACCTGACTCGGCTTCGCACCGACCCTGACTCGCATTCCGGCAGGTCCGACTTTTCCTCGCTCCTCCCGCTTCCGCTTCCGCTTCCGCTTCTTCCTCTAAGTACTCGTTCATTCCGCAAGAACGGCATCATGGCGGACCTCTCGGTCAAGATCGACAAGTCGGGCTACACCTCCCTCGTCGGCTCTTCCTCCCTTTCCGCCCTCCTCGAACCGCTCGGCTCGCCCGCCGATGTCGCCCTGTCCGCCTCCGAGCGCCACAGAGAGCTGCACATCACCCTGCTGACGAAGGGCGAGGCGCAGCTCCTCGTCTCGCAGGGCAAGAAGAACCCGTTCGAGGGCGCCAACTTCGAGCCGAGCGAGGTGGTCCCCGTTGGGCTGGGAGGCGACGAGGCGCAGGGCGTGCGGTTCGCGGTCGTGCTCGTTAACAAGGCGAATGTGCTGCGCCGCAAGGCCGGGCTCGCGGCGAAGGACTTGCACGTCACCCTCGAGGCGCCGTCGCGAGCTTCGCCTGAAGACTTCCCGCACGGCCTCGACACCCTCCGCACCCCGCTCGACCATCCGTCACTCGCCTCGAGGACCCTCCTTGACGCCCTCGCTCAGCACTACCTCCTCACCGAGGACTACCCCGCCTCTTTCGCCGCCTCACTTCGGCTCTGCTCCCTCTCCCTCTCTTCTTCCTCCTCCCCTCTCACAAGCCCAACCCCCTTCCTCCGCCTCGCCCTCTCCGCCTCCCGCCACTGCCACCCCAAAGTCGCCCTCCTCGCCTTCGCGCGCGCGTTCGAGCTCGCCCCGCCCTCAAGCCTCGAGCGCGCGTACGCTTTCAAGCGCCTGCTGCGCCTCGGCGGGGCGGAGACGGAGTGGGGCACGGGGTGGTACAGGTGGGAGGCGGAGGAGCTGGAGCAGCTCGAAGGGGAAGAGGGGGTGAGGGAGGCGCTTCTCAGGCCGTGGAGCGGGGACTTGAGGGCGGCTGTGAGGGAGAGGAGCGGGAGGGGCGAGCCGCCGAGCTTGCAGGTAGAGGCGAGGGAGCACGTGAGGGTGCGGTATGAGGGCAAGGACGAGGAGATGATGCGCAACTTTGTGCGCTTTTCTCTTTCTCCGGACCTCGCGAACGAGACTGACGTTTGACATCCAGCGCTGGATCGTCCCCTTCTACCTCGCCGTCTCCTCCATTCCGCGCTCTGCGCTCGACGTCGCCCTCCTCGCCTCTCCCGCGCTCGGGATCCGGCATATCATCACCCTCTCCTCCGAATTGCCCCTCCCCCCGTCGTTCTTCTGTCTTCACCCTCACGTCCGCAACACCTTCCTACCCATAGAGGACCTCCGTGCGCCAACCGTCGAGCAGATCCAGCTCTTCGTCCGGCTCGTTGTCGAGTCCGGCGAGCGGGACGAGCCGGTTCTTGTCCACTGCGCGGGCGGGAAAGGACGGGCAGGAACGATGATTGCAGCCTGGCTCATCGCCTTCGGGTTCTCAATACCGCCCAGCCCGTTCAGAGATTGGCGCTACCCGGCGTACCCGGCCGTCGAGGCGCTCCGGCTCTTGCGGGTCATGAGGCCGCAGTCCGTCGAAGTCGGCGAGCAAGAAGCCGTCCTCCGCGCATTCTACGGCCGCATCTCGAAGGACGGCTCGCCTTTCCCCTTCCCTCCTATTTCCAAACCAACCGCCGCCCCGCGCGAGGTCGCTGGCACCCTCCCCTCCGAGCCCGACCTCGTCCTCCTCGTCGGCCTCCCGGGCAGCGGCAAATCCACCTTCCGCCGCCGCCTCCTCAAGCGCGACCCGTCCTTCCGGCACGTCTCGGGCGACGAAGACGGCGGCTCGTCGGCCGTCCTCGCCGCCGTCTCGACCTTCCGGGGCGGCGCAAACGCCGACAGGCTCGTCGTTGACCGGTGCAACGCCTCGGCTTCCTCTCGCCGCGAGCTCCTCGCGCTCGCGCATCGCGCCTCGCACCCCGTCTGCGCTTTCTTCGACATCCAGCGCGAGACGTGCCTCTACCGCGCGCAGAACAGGACGGACCACCCCTCCCTCCCGGCCGGCCCACGCGTCCGTGCCGCCCTGAAGCACTTCGAGGCGCAGCTCGAGCCGCCGACGCTCGAGGAGGGGTACGAGGCGGTCGTTATTGTCCGGACGGAGGAGGCAGTCCAGGAGCTCGTCGAGCGGCTGGCGAAGCCCGTCGGGCTCGTCAAGTTCCTGCGCACGCCGCACCTGTTCGACCTCGGCGCTGCGACGCCCGACGATGCCGTCCTCCCCTCTTCCCCGTCCCCGTCCGCGCCGCTCTTCCCCTCCCTCTCCGACTCGAACCGGAACCTCTCCCTCACCCTGACCGAGAAGCTCGACGGCGCGAACCTTGGCTTCTCGCTCTCCCCGTCCGGCGCGCTGCTGGTGCAGAACCGGTCGCACTACCTCGCCATCCGCGCGGGAGATGCGGGGAGGAACGGTGAGCAGGAGCAGTTCAAGGGGCTCGGGCGGTGGATGGGTGAGAGGGAGGAGGAGCTCAGGAGGCTGCTCGGAGCGGACGAGGAGTTCGTGGAGAGGTGGGTGCTGTACGGCGAGTGGATGGTCGCCACGCACAGGTGCGCTGTTCACCTTTTCCCTCTTGAGACCGACACCCTGATCTCTTCCTTCCTCGCCCTCGCCTCGCGTTACAGCGTCCACTACACCGCTCTCACCTCGCCCTTCTACGCCTTCGACCTCTACGACCGCACATTGCGCACCTTTCTCCCGTACCCGCTCCTCGTCGCCCGCCTTTCCGCGTTCGTTCCCTCGATCCCGACTGTCCCTCAGCTCTTTCGCGGTTCGGGCGCCGAGGCACAGTCTATGGCGACGAGGGAGGGGCTGGAGAAGCTCGTGCAGGGGAGGAGTCGGTTCATGAGCGAGGTGACAGGAGCGAAGGACGCGAGGAGGGAGGGCGTTTACGTGCGAATCGAGGACGGCGAGAGGGTGGTGGACCGGTGCGTCTCTCCTATCCTGTCCATACCCCTGCTCCACTCGTGCTGGCGGCGTGTAACACGGCGTGCTAACCAATTTCCTGGCTTTTCTTGCAGGTCCAAGGTCGTCCGGTCCGATTTCATCGCTGGCAACGAGCACTGGTCCAAGGGTCCGTTGCGCCTCAACAAGGTCGCACCGACCGAGTAGCTGGAGCGAGCGCAACCTGCGAATTGCAGTATCAACGAGAACAGGGGTTGCAGGGGGAGAAGAGGCGCGCTTGCTTTGGTAGACACACACGCATACCTTTCGCTCCCGTTCAGACGCTCTCTGCGAAGCTGAAAGAAAGGAGAGCACGACACCGGGTTTCATTCGTCTCCAACGGGGGTAAGCGGTACGGGTATGGCTACTTCGAGGCGCAGGGTAGGTCGGGAGGGAAAAGCGGGGGTAAAGCGTGTTTGACGAGTGGTTGAGAGAGGGTGGTCGTACGGCTTTTACTCGTCGTCCTCGTCCTCCTCCGACTCGGCGGCCTTCTTCGCCGCCTTGGACGCCTTGGACGCTGCGGCGCGCTTCGAGGGGGCGCGCTTCTCGACAGGGGCCTGCGTGGCGAGACAAGGAGGGAATGTCAGTGAGGGAAAGGGAGCATGATCGGCGATATAGGCGGAGTCAGCCTTGGGGCGATGAGAAAAAAAAAAACGCACGTCGTCGTCCTCGTCCGAATCGGCAGCCTTGCGCTTCTTGGACGCGGCCTTCTTCTTCTTCTTGGGCTTCTCCTGTGAGACGGGGTCCACGAACCATCAATCCAAGCTCACAAAAACCGATGCGAGCGGAAAAGGGAGAGATGAGGGGAAGCCGGCGCACCTCCTCGTCGGTGCTCATCGCCTCCTCCTCCTCCTCCGACTCGTCCTTCTTCGCCTTCTTGCCCGGCTTCTTGACAGGCTTCTTGGCCTTGGGCTTCTGCGAGCGGGAAGAAGAGGGGTCAGCCTGGGAGAGAAGCAGGGCAGCGGAGTAGGAGAGCTTACCTCCTCTTCCTCCTCGTCCTCGTCCGAGTCGGCCTTCTTCTTCTTCGCGGGCGCCTTCTTCTTGGCCGGAGCCTGCAGCGGGGAAAGAGAAGGTCAGTCCGCCGGCCATCTTGCACCCCCTTTCGGTCTCGCTCGAGATGAGGAGTATTGAGAGCAAGTGACGCACCTTCTTCTTCGGCTTCTCGTCCTCGTCGTCGTCGTCCTTGGCGGCCTTCTTCGCGCGCTTCTTGGGCTTGGGCGCGTCCGAGTCCTCCTCGTCCTCGACCTCCGGCTTGCGCGCCGACTCGGGGATGTCCTCGTCCTCGACTGTATCGGTCACGCAAACATGGATCTCGTCAGTCCCGGCCTACGAGAGTTGGGACCGTGGGAGAGAAGATAAAGCGCAACGCACCCTCGCCCTTCCCGAACGCAACCTTGACCCTCTCCTGATCCTCAGGCTTCAGGTCCTCGTACCCGTCGAGATCCTCGGCCTCGTCGAACGACTGCTTCATGTTGCTGAACTGCTTGCCGGTCGTGCAGCCCCAGTGGCGCCACGCGAACGTCGAGTTGCCGTTGATCGTCACCTGCGTGCCGAGGCGGAGCGAGCCCTGCGCGCCGTTTCGGGTGGTCGACAGCGTCCCCGGGGTGTCAGAGAGGCTGCGAACAAGGCGACTGCTTGGGTCGTGTGGTCGTCGTCCTCGTCAACCACCGGCTCCCCACCTGCTCGAAAGGGGGAAGAGGGCGGAGGAACGGAAGCAGACCTTGGGGATCTTGGTGCCGTTGCAGGGCTTGGGGCCCTTGCACTTGCTGGTGCCGAGCTCTGCATCGGTGGCACGCCGGGAGCAGGTGAAGGAGAACGAGGGAGGGGGTGGGAGCGGGAGAAGGACAGAGCGGACGAAGGAGAGCGAGGGGGAAAGGGCGAGTGGGTTCGCGCGTGTGGTAGAGCGATTACGGTGACGTGTAGACCGGTCGCAAGGCAGGCAGAGGCGGTGGGAAGCGAGACGAGGTCAGTGAACTGATGGTGACGGTGGGAGGAGGGACTGGTGAAGAAGCGCTTGGAGCAGCTCGTGGGCAGGACGAGCAGACGCACTGGCGTATTCGAGGCGGTAGCTCATCCTTGCTGGCTCGGACGGAGGTGGACGAGCGCGAGAGAAGCTGGTGAAGGAGGTCAAGGAGCGGACCTCTGGCTTTCGACCGTTTGCTCGCCAACAGGAGTGAGACTCTTTGCAGTACCACGTCTACACGACCCTACGGGAGCTGCCTGGCGGAACCGACAGGCGGAAAACAAAGGGAAAGACGGACACAGGTCAAGAGCTGCAAGGAGGAAAACGACCAACGAGAGCGAAGACGACTAGGCCCTGGCGCTCGTCACGGCGGCGTAGCCGTCCCCCCTCGGCGGTGCAGAGTAGCGCTCGTTGACTCTGCTTGAGCGGGATCGAGCAGAACCGACTGAGGCTCGCTGATTGCAAGGTAAATCCGCCGTGGCATGCGGATGATGTTGTCCGTGACGACCTTCCAGTCGACCGAGACATAGAGCTGGTGGTCGGGAGGGAGGACAACGTCGGGGAGAATGCAGTCGGCGGGAGTTGCGACACGAATGAACTGACGCGAGGCAGGATGGTTTCGGCGCATAGGGTCGGGATGCGCGCCGCCGAGTGGATAGACTGTCGCAGACGGCGGCCAGAGAGGAAGATGTGTAGAGGAGTGTCAGAAGCGAAGGACAGACACGCACGAGAGCGAGGACGTACCAGAGTGCCGCGGCGAAGTTGGAGCTTGGGAAAGGTCTCCAGTCGGGGCAAGCTTGATCGCGTCGTGCTCGGAGAGGTCTGGCCGAGCGAGAAGAGTCGCGCGGAGGTAGGCATTGCGAGCTTTGTGTAAGACTGGAGGAGCGGAAGGAAGAGGGTCAGCCGGGAGGAAAACGAGTCGGAAAGGAGATGGGTAGGAATAGAAGAGGTAGACGTACGAAGCAGCGCCCGCCACCTCACCAGGATCCGCTCCGCAAGCTCCTTCATCCACCAGTCCCTCCTCTCCCCCTTCCACCCCGTCGTCTCCCCCTCCTCATCCTCATCCAGCTCGATCAGCTCGTGCCAATCCGAGTCGTCATCCTCCTCGAGGTATTTCCACACGAGTGGATCGATCGTCTGGTACCACAGCTCAAGGAGGAGGGACCACTCGGGCTTGCAATCTGGGTCTGTGGCGGGCGAGCGGTCGAGGAAAATGGGGAGGAAAGGGCGGAGAAGGACGTGGCTCACGAGGCCATCGGGGAGGAGGCGAGGCAGGTACTGGGGTGAGGTGTGGAGGTAGTGCAGGGGTTTGGGGGGCATCGAGTGCGAGGAGAGGTCAGGGCAAGAAGCAGGAGAGCCAGCACGACGAGAGCGAGTCGTCCAACGGTTCGTTCGAGATGGGTGCAAGACGGGCGAGCCTCTTGAGACCGACTGACGAGGTTCTGCAGCAGTCTGAGCCGGCAGAGATGGTGGGAAGAGCGGTGAGCGAGGTCAACAAGAGCAAGCCGCGAGAAAGGAGCAGAGGTGGCACCCGCCGTCCCCCGACACTGCTCGACCCTCTTGCTGAGTGGGATTCGCCTCTCTCCAGCCTCGCACGCGTCTACTGAGCCGATTGGACCGCACTGCTTGACGCGCGGGAGCAAGTTGGGCCATCCCTCCGCCTCGCTCGTCAGCGATGAAGGTACGCCTCACCACACCCTCCTGGCCGTACGACGCTCACATAGACCACACAGTACCTCTTTGCTGCCATCGACGCCAAGCAGGCGCGCCCGCGCGACGCCGCGAGGGCGAGGCAGCCAAACGGCCGACACCACCGCCCGCGCTACCACCCAGACGAGCTCAAACGCCTCATCGTAGAGGCCTCCGAGGCCGTCGTGCGTCTCTCTGCCACTTCGATGCTCTCGTTGACGCATTCGAGCTGACCGGGACCACCCTTTCCTCCTCCGCCAAACAGGACGACAAGTCGGCCGCGAGCGACTTCCAGGAGACCCTTGAGCGCATCGTCAACGAGATCAGGAACACCACCGTGCGTCTCTCGAGTCTCTCTGCTGATTTACGGACCTAGCTGACCCTCTTCCCCCGTAGGAGCACTCGGGTCCTTTCCTCCAGAAGGTCCGCAAGGCCGACGTGCCCGACTACTACGATGGTCTGTCTCTCCCTCCCTCTGCACCTGCCTCAGGCTGATTCACTCCACTCACAGTCATCAAGCGGCCGATGGACCTCGCTACGCTGCTGAAGAAGGTCAAGCAGCAGGCATACCGGAGCAAGAAGGCCTTCGCCGAGGACCTCGACCTCATCTGGTCCAACTGCCTGCTCTACAACAGCCACCCCGTGCGTCCATCTCATTCTTCCCGCTCCTGTTTCTTGCACTCATCCTCTCTTCTTCCTCGAGCAGAGCCACCCCCTCCGCACCTCCGCCGAGACCCTCCGCGCCAAGTCGAACCAACTTCTCGAGTTCATCACCGACCCCGCCGCGACGCAGCGCACGCTGTACGCCGCGTCGATGAGCTCGGCGGCGTTCGATGCGCGGCGAGGGAGCAGCGTGAGGATCGGGACGCCGGACGAGGACGGCGATGCGGATGGGGAGAGCGACGACGAGCGGAGGAGCAAAAGGGCGCTGAGTGAGCGGTTGCTTAACGGCGTGAATGGCGATCGTGCGTATCTTCCCTCCTGTTCCTCTCTTTCCCAAGCTCACCCTTGCGTCTGCAGACCGCGACTCTTCCGCCTCGCCCGGTCCCTCGCGCTCTGTCACGCCCGGTCTCGGCCGCCGCTTGAGCCGCAAGCTCAGCACAGCACCCGTATGTTCTGCTCTCCCTTTTTTCCGCTCTCCCGCTCACGCGTCCTCCGGCAGCTCGACCGCATCTCCGCCTCTCCCGAACCCGTTCCCACACCCACCTCTCTGCCATTCGAAGAACGCCCCGCCTTCGTCCGCACTGCCGAAGGCATGCTGTCCTTCCTCCTCCTCGATGCCGAGCTCGCCAAGCTCGAGGGCAGGGGATTCAAGCCCTCTTCCTCTGCCTCGTCCTCCGCCGGTGCTATCCTCCCACCTTCTGCGCTCGCAGGCGAGGGGGAGGAAGCGCTCAAGGGGAAGGGGGCGAAGGGCAAGGCTCGCCTGGTCTCCCGCATGCGGCAGCTCAACCCGACTCTCCTTCCGCCTCCACCCTCCTCCACCCCCTCTCAATCCGCAACGAACGGCACCGCGACGCCTGCCGAAGTCGGCACGCCCTCCACCTCGGCCGCTGCCACGCCCGCCGCGCTCCCCCCGCCTCCCCCGCCCGCTGCGAAGCCGCGAGACCCGAACGAGCCGCTCGAAGCCGTGTGGTGGGATCTCGTCGGGCCCGCCTCGTCCTCCTCTGCGCTCTTCCCCTCTCCGTCGGCGGGAGGAGCAGCAGCAACGAACGGCCACGCCTCGGAGGAGCAGAACGAGGAGGACGGATCGAAGGGCGAGCCCTTCGCCCCGCCTGCAATGGTCGCTGGCATGCCGCGCGTGCCGTGGGTCGGGTACAGGGCGACGCCGTACGAGACGGTGACGGGGTCGAAGAAGGTCGGCAGGGCGGCGGCGGCGGTGAAGGGCAAGGCCAAGGGCAAGGCGCGGGCGGTCGAGCCTGCTACGGCAGGAGGAGAGGCGGAGGGGAGGGAGGGGAGAAAGACGAAGCGGGGGAAGGCGCAGAAGCGGGACGGCGACAAGGGGGAGGGAGGGGATGGGAAGGGCTTGGCGGGGCGGATGAGGAAGAACTGCGAGACGTTGCGGAGGATCAGGAGCGTCGGGACGAGGTTGGAGAGGGAGGCGGCTATGGGGGAGTTGGTGCGTGGTTTTCTTTCCTGACCCGTCCCGTTGCGAAACTCACGCGGCCTTCTTGCAGGATTCTCCCGAACTCTCCTCCGAAGACGACTCCGACCTCGACTCTCTCCCCTTTACTTCCGCTGCCGACGACGCGATGGATGTCGACGCCCCGACCGAGCCGCCGAAGAAGCGTCGCCGCCTCTCGTCTCGCTCTTCCGTGGCCGTCTCGACCTCGATTCCGCGCAAGGCGTTCCGCTGCCCTGCGACGGCGCCGACCGCGTCCAAGGAGGCGATGAAGGCGGTGGCGGGCGGCGTGCTGGGGCATGCTGGATTCGAGGGTACGGCTCTTCCTCTCTTCCGCCTAACCGAGCGATACTTACTCTTCCCTTCTCACAGGCGCCAGCGCAGGAGCAGTCGACATCCTCTCGCAGCTCGCCGGCGAGTACATCACCAACCTCGGCCGGACGTTGCGCTTCTACTCGGACCGCTACGGTGCCGACATGACTTCCAAGGTCCGCCTCATTTTCCCCATTACCACTCGAACCACTTCTCATCCGTTCCTTGCCCGCGCAGCAAATCCTCACCAACACCCTCTCCGAGAACGGCGTTCCCACCCCATCCGCGCTCGAGTCGTACGTCACTGAAGACATCGATCGCTACGGCTCGCGCCTCTCCGACCTCCTCCGCAAGCTGGAGCGCGCGCGGGAGGAGCAGCTCGACGCCTCTCTCGCCTCCGTCCCCATCTCCAACGAGGCGGAACGTGCACCGTCCGCGCAGGAGGAACAGCTGTTCGAGGCGGACGGGCTCGCGCTCAGTCTGGGCGAGTTCGCCGGCAAGGTCGGCGAGGACTTCTTCGGCCTTGCAGAGCTGGGCATCGGCAACGAGCCGATGGCTGCGTCGGCGAGTTTGGTGCCGCCGACATGGCTGTTGAAGGGCGAAGAGCGGCCGGATACGACTGGAGCGGCAGGGTGCGTTCATCTCTTCCTCTGACCGTCTTCTTTCTTAAGGGATGACTGACTCTCCTCTCTTTTCTCTGCCATAGGGCTACTCTCACCTACTCGCCTCCACCCGCTTTCGTTCCTCTCATCCCCGAAGCCATACCGGCCCAGATTGGCCTCCTCCAGCCGTACTACTCCCTCCGCGCCTCGAACCCCGCCCTCTCGCTCGAAGACGACGCCGTTGCCCTGCTGCACCCCTCGCCCGCGACCGCCGCGCTCCTCATCCGCGGCAAAGGCGCGACGAGGCACAAGGTCCCGCCGCACGGGCGCATCCCGTTCAAGGGCAAAAAACGCCCCGAGGACCCGACCGTCACGGCCGCGATGGCTGCGGCCATGGCGGCGAGCTCGAGCGACGCGGTCGTCAAGAAGAAGAAGAAAAAGGCGGCGGCGGCGGTTCCTACGCCGGTTGAGGCGGAACTCCCCGGAGGAGGAGCCGAGGCAGCAGGGGTCGAGGGAGAGGCGCAGTACCTGTGACGGTGAGCGGAGAGCGGCAGCAGTTGTAGAGCTGTCTGTGCGAAATGCGTGTTGTTCAGTCTCGCCCGGGGACGGCGGCGGAAGCGGGCCACCGCTAGGAGGACCCTGTTGCACGGCATAGTGTCTAGCTCTCCGCCGGGCTGCTCACCCCCATCCCTTCTGCAGCTGCGCGCGCCGCCCGCGTTCTCCTTCCCCTCCCTCTGTCGCCTTTTTCCTCTTTTCTCCCATCTCGCGCTCCGACACTTTTTCCTCCTTCCGTCGGGGTGGGCGAATGGGCGGCTACGAGGCGCAGTGTGGAGCAACAGCAGCTGTCGCTCACCGTGCCAGGCTGTCGGCGAGTCGGGCTGCAACCTCGCAGGCGCAGAGGTTCAGCCGGCGCCCTCTCTCGCCGTTCGCGGAAGATGCGGCTCGTGCCAAGCTTCTCGGCGACGGTCGGACAGCCGGGTATGTCCAAGGCCGTCGACTTAGAGGCTCTCTGGCAGAGATCGACCTAGTGGGTCCGCGCGGGGGCGGCATCGACCATCTTGCGCCGTCCTTGCTCCCCAGCGCCCGCCTCTTTCTCGCTCCTGTGGACGCCTTCGGTCGTTTCTCGACGTTTGCTGCCCCCTGCGCCGTCCCTCCCGCCCCCGGCGCTCAGCTTCGCCAACAACCTCTTCCTCCATCTCGCCAAGCCTCCCCGGCACCCTTTCACCCGATCAATCGCGTTCGTCCTCATTCGCCGCGCCAGCCTCACCAGCGTCAACATATAACATATGATGCCCGACTCGGACCTCGAGAAGTCGTCCGTTCACCAGGGTAAGCCATTTTTCCTCCCTGCCCTCCCTTCTTTTCTCGCGACTCCTCGCAATCCGACAGCCTGTTGCTCCTGCCGACCACTCTGACTGACACGGTTTTCTCCTCGCCTCTCCTCATTGCGCGCTTCTCCATCACCTCTTCCGCTGCGATCAGTTGAGGAGGTCGCCCTTCACGGCCAAGCTGCGACCGACAAGTACGGCCAGTCCCTCGTCGCGATCGACCACAAGGCAGAGGCCCGTCTGTCTCGCAAGATCGACTGGCACATCCTGCCGCCTGTCGCCTTGGTTTACTTGTTCTGGTACGCCATCTTTTCTCATTCGTCCCACCTTCTCATCTCACTGACTACTCTCTACTTCGTACAGCTTCATTGATCGCGCCAACAGTCAGTCCTCAATAGACTCCAGCTACTTATGGCACGGGACTGACTCTGTATCCTCCGGCCTTTCTTTTTCTCCCCCGCCCAGTCGGTAACGTACGCACTTCCCGCCTTCGTCTTCCTGAGCCCGACCTGATGCCCTTCTACCCACAGGCTCGCCTCGCTGGCCTCGAGACGGATCTGAACCTGAAAGGCTACGACTGCGAGTGTCATCCCTTCACTCCTCCGCGCCTTCTCCCTGTCTCTCCTCCCTTTCCGTCTGACGAGGTCACTCTTTCTGTTCCTGACAGACAACATCCTCCTCACCTGCTTCTACGTCGCCTATGTCGTCTTCGAGTTCCCATGCCAGATGTTCAACAGTTCGTTCGCGCCTTTTCCCTTTTCTCGCCGGTCTCACCATGCTCTCCTCCCCAGAATGGCTCGGTCCCGGCCGCTCCATCCCCCTCCTTACGACCTGCTTTGGCATCCTCACGTTCGCCGTCGCCTATTGCCCGAATTTCGGCTCCGTTGCCGCCGTCCGTTTTCTCCTCGGCATCGCTGAGGGTGCGTTCAGCCTTTCTCTTCCTCACTCTCGCAGCGGACTCACCCTATTCGTTCCGCTAGGTGCCATCTTCCCCGGTCTTGCGCTGTACCTCTCGCGCTTCTACCGCAAGGACGAGCTCGGGTTCCGTCTCGCCTGCGTGAGTCTCGTTCGACACCTTTCCCCCCTTGCCTTTCTGACCTGTTCCTTTGTCCAGTACCTCGTCTGCACTCCTGCTGCCGGCGCTGTTGGCGGCCTTCTCGCCTCCGGTATCCTCACCCTGCCGCCGATCGGGTCTGTCCATAGTTGGCGGTTCGTCCTGTTCGTTTCCCTCATTCTGCGAAGCGAGACTGACCCTTTTACATCTGCTCGCAGACTCATTTTCTTCGTGGAGGGCATCATCTCGACGGGGCTTGGTGTCCTTTCCTGGTTTTTCCTTCCTGACCGCCCCGAGACCTGCCGCTGGCTGAGCGCCGAGGAGCGTGGTGCGTCCTCTCCGTGCGGTCTTCCTGAGTCTCCCGGCTCACACACTTTCGCAGCTCTCGCCGAGGCCCGTGTCAAATCCGAGAACGTCGGCCAAACGGACGTCGTCGACCACATGCAGACCAAGGCCATCATCGACGGCGTCTGCAACCCCACCACACTTCTCGTTGCACTTGTCTTCCTCCTCAACAACACGGTTGTTCAGGGCGTAGGCTTCTTCCTGTACGTTACCGTCCCCTTTCTCTGTCTCGAGTGTTCCGTCTTTTCTGACACTCTTTGACCTCTTCTGTCTCATCCTCGCCCAAACAGCCCGACCATCATTCGCACCATCTTCCCTGGCCGCACCACCGTGCAGCAGCAGCTCCTCTCCGTCCCTCCGTACGTCGTCGGCGCCGTCGCCGTCCTCGCCGCGGGCTACGCCTCGTTCAAGCTGAAGAAGCGCGGTCTCATCGGCGTCATCTCCGCCGTGCCCGTCATCATCGGCTACACCATCTACTGCGCCACAATGAGCCCCAATGCCCGCTATGCCGCGGCCCACATCGTCGCTCTGGGCGGTACGTCTGCCTTTTGCTCCGGCTTTGTGAGCGAGAACTGACCCTCTTCCTGGCAGCATTCTGCTTCGGCGCCACCTGCGCGACCTGGGTGGCCGCTAACCAGACTTCCGACACGGCTCGTGCATCCGCCATCGGTTTCAACGTCTTCGCGGGTAGGCAACTTTTCCTCTTCCCCTCTCTTTTCTCCCTCCGGCTTCTCTTTCCCGGTTGCCCTACCTTTCCCTTGTACTGAGCGGCTTTTACGCCTTACAGGCAACTGCGGTGGCTTGATCTCCACATGGATGGTGCGCTTTCCGCTGCCTTCGTATCTTTCTGCGGCGATCCTGACTGCTTTTCCCCCCGTGCAGTTCCTCCCTAAAGATCAGCCGCGCTACCTAGGCGCGAATTTGACAAACCTGGTTACCTCAACAATCACCTTCTTCATTTGCGGCGGCCTGTGGTGGTGGCAGGTCAAGGAGAACAAGGCGAAGGAGCGCGGTCGCGACGACCACTACCTCGAGGGCAGGACGGCGCGGGAGATTGCGCTCCTAGGCCAGAAGCACCCGGGCTTCCGGTCCGTCGGTACCATTCTTGTCGTCTCTTTCGCTACGCTGACTTTTGTTTTCGCCTCAGCTACGCCTACTAGCCGCCGTCTCTCTCGTTTGCGTCACCGAGCTTCCGAGTTCAACTCAGGCCTCTGCAGCCATCTTGCAATTCCAACGACAAGCGGAAAGCGTTTCGATGCTGGCGAGGAAAGCTCAACCGGGAAAGACGCCGCGAGAATGCAGACTTCAGGACGTCGAGCGGTACGCTGTCCCGCCTCTTCCAACTGTGACAGCACGGGTAAACAGGAGAAGCGGCTCTCGGCTTGCTGAGGCTCCGGAAGAGAAGGACGCGAAGGGGCTGTATTCCACGCCGTTTACTAGCCGAACAGTGTCGAGACATCTCCGTAAGAGCCCTTGTGGGCGTGTCCTCCCGACTGCTGCTGCTGCTGAGGCGCCGAGGTGTTGTTGAAGAACGAGTACGGGTCATCGTGCCCGTTGGCCGATCCGGGCGCCGACGAGCCCAGCCCGAACGGGTCGTGGTTCTGCTGCGGCCCGCCGAACGGCGAGTACGGGTCGTCCTGGACCCCCGACGACGAAGGCGCGGAGAGGCCGAACGGGTTCGACGGGACGCGGTCGTGCTGGCCGCTCACGCTCGTCCCGGCGACGGAAGAAGCGGCAGTCGTGGGACGGGAGGGGTTGAAGGGGTCATGCGCGGGCTGGGAGAAGGGGTCGTGAGCTGGTTGCGAGAAGGGGTCGCGCGCCGGCTGAGCGAAGGGGTCGTGCTGGGCGGAGGAGTTCTTGGTAGGTGGCTGGGAGAAAGGGTCGTGCGGCTCCGACTCCGCGGGCGCGTTCGAACCCGAGCCCGCACGACTGTGCGTGATCGCGGCGAAAGGGTCGTGTGCGGCGGAAGAGGATGACGAGGAGAAGGGGTCGTAGGCGTTATGGGTGGGCGCGAAGGGGTCGTGCTTCGGCGGCGCGGACGGGGCGTGTTGTGTCGATGAAGGGGGAGGAGCAAAAGGATCCCGAGGAGGAGCGGCGAACGGGTCGTGCTGGGGCTGCTCGGGCTTGTCGTCCTTCTTCGCCGGCGGAGGCGCGAACGGATCGGGAGCCGGCTCCGCTGACCTCGTGCTCTTCGGTGGCGGCGGGACCGCAGCGGGTGCCCGCTCCGGCTCCTCCTCGACCGTCGTCGCCTCCTCGACCTGCCCCTCTACTTTCGCCGACGCGACCGGCTCCGGCTTCTGCTCCTCCTTCGGCAGCTCAACCTCCTTCAGCTCCTCCTCGTGCTGCACAGGCGCGTCCGGGCCCTGCGCGCTCGCGTTGGGCGGCGGAGGAGCATACGGGTCGAACGGCTTGTCCGCCTGCTTCTCCTCCTCCTCCGACTGCGCAGGCACCGGCGCCGCGTACGGGTTCCACGGCTTCTCAGCCTCGCTGCCGCCCGTCGACTGCGGCTGCACCGGCGCGGGCGCGAACGGGTCGAACCGCTTCTTCCCTGCCGGTGCCGAGCGCGGCGGGCGCTGCCAGGCCGGTGCGCCGCCGAAAGCCTTCGGAGGCGGCGGAGGCGGCGGCGTCGCACGGGCGCCGTAGACCTCCTGCTCAACGACAGGCGCGATCGGGGCGTAGGGGTCGTAGGCCTTGCGCTGTTGCGGCGGCGGAGGGGCGGGCGAAGCGGTGGCGCGAGGGGGTGGTGGGGCTGGAGAGGCGGCGGCGCGAGGAGGGGGCGAGGGTGCGTACGGGCTGGCGTGCAGGTCGTCCTTACCGACCTGAGAACGTGCGGGAGTAGAGGGCACGGAGGCGGAAGGAAGGGAGGGCGTGCCGTTGCGCTGCTGCGGCTGGAAGAGCGATTGCTGAGGCGTTTCGGGGCGAGCCGAGATCGAGGCGGGGCGGGCAGAGTGGACGCTGCCAGCGACGCTCGAGCGGTCGTCCTCGTAGTTGAAGAGGCGGGACGGAACCGGCTGGACCTGCGGCTCAGGCTTGGGCTGGTGCTCCTCCTCCTTCGGCTCGAGCTCGTATGCGCCCGGTGCGTACGCATCCGGCTCAGGCTGGTACGCCTGCTCAGGCTGCTGGGCCGACTCGAGCTGCTGGACCGGCTCGGGCTCGTACGCGTTCGGCTCGTAGGCGTTGGGTTGAGGTTGGTAGGCGTCGGGCTGATACGCATCCGGCTGAGGCTGGTAGGCGGCGGGCTCGTACGCTCCGCTGTCGCCGTTGGCACCGTGGTGCTGCTCCTCCACAGCGGGTTCGGGCTGGACAGGCTCGGCGACCTGCTCCTGAACCGGCGCGGGAGCAAGCTCCTCGGCTGGCTGCTCGACGTGCTGCTCCTCGGGCTCGACGTCGTGCTCGATGATCGTCGCATCGCCCTCTTCCCCCGCCGCGCCCTCATCTTCCTCCTCCTCGTCCTCCTCATCCTCCGAGACCTCGACGCCCTTCTCCCTCAACCTCTTCTTGTCCTTCCTCCTCTTCGCGCTCAAGTCCTCGAGGAGGACGAGCAGGTCCTCCTGCTCGCGCTCCATGTCGTCCTTCTCGGCGCGGAGCGTATTGATCTGCTCGCGCATCGAAAGGATCGTTTCGGACAGGGAGGTGACTTCGTGCTGGACGGCGTTGCGCTGTACGAGCAAGGCGAGTCAGTACGAGCAGAAGTAGGCGAGCAAGGGGAAGGCAGACGGACCTCCTCTTCCCGCTCGTGCTGCAGCTGGCGGACCAGCTCCCGCAGCTCGTCGAGCTCCTTGTTCTGCTCGGCGATCGTCTCGCGCATGGCGGTGAGGACCTCGGACGATCCGGGCGCGGCGGAGCGGGCTGCGAGAAGGCCGGGTCAGCTGGCGGTAACAGGCGAATGGAAGGAGGACGACGTACTCGCGCTGGTCGTGGCGTGCGGGTCGACGAGGATGGCGCGCTGGACGGAGACTGCGAGAAGGAAAGCTGGCGTCAGTTTATTGAAGATTGAAAGAAGAAAGGGGACAAACGCACTGTAGCTCGTCTTCAAGAACTCGACGAACGCAAAGTCGAACCACAGCCCGTACTCCTCGCCGAGCTCCTCGGCGTCCTCGTCGATCTCGTCCGTGAGCTCGAGGACGGTTGGGCCAACGGTGCGGAAGCGGTTGTCCTCGCGCAGGCGCGAGATGCGGTTCTCGAACTGGTCCGCGCCGACGCGGGACTGGAGGATCGGGTGGAGGGTCTCGCTACGCGTTTCGGAAGGGACGTCAGAGAGGGGTAGACGGCGAGGGGAATAGGGAGAGGACGGACCGGGTAATAGGGCCGGGCTCGCGGTTGTACTCGTAGCAGATACCAAGGAGGAAGGCGCAGAGACCCTGGACGACCGAGTCGACACCATTCGCTTGGGTGATTGGTTGGATGAGCTATGAATTGAGGCGCGTTGGGATGAGAACGATCAGCAACCGGGAAGGAATGGCAAAGGATCTCGGAAAGACGCCCGACTCACCACCTGCAGGTTCGTCCCCTCGCTCAAAAACTCCTTGACCGTCGCCGGGCTCTCCCACAACCACGTGCTGAGCACGGTGAGGTACCCAACCATGACCCTGCTCCACTCGAGCGCCCGCTCGGGGCCCTCGCCGCGGTTTTGGCTCTGCGCCTGCTCGCGCTGCGCCATCATCAGGTTCCCGACCAGGATCGCGACGAGCGACGAGCGGTCGTCCTCGTCGCCTTCGCCGCCGGGCTCGGCGTCGTCGCCGGCGAAGTAGATCCGGCGCGCCGCGGCTTTGGACGCTTCGGAATGCAGGAGGAGGTGCGAGAAGAGGAGCGAGGCGAAGAAGGGGACGTAGGAGTCGAAGGTGGTTGACGAGCCGGAAGAGGACGGAGTGGAGGAGGGGAAGGTGCGCAAGCCGCGCAGGAGGATTGAGCCGGCTGAGTCGGTGCGGTGGCCGTCTGCGAGGAGTGACGATGAGTGACGGAACAAACAGAAGAGGGCTGGAATGTAGGCGAACCGCCGTCGAGCGCTTCAGGCGGCGGGGTCGCCATCGTTGAGAGCATGTACAGCTGCGTCTCCTGCGCGCCGGCGACGTAGTTCTGTACAAGTGCGCGCGCTTCTTATCAGTCTCCGCTTGACCTTGAAGCAGGGGAGAAAGGAAGGCGAGCCAGACGCACCTCAAACAAGTTCGCCGCCGCCGCGCGCACCCTCAACCCCTCCCTCCCCTTCGTCCCATCGCCATTCACCGCCAAGTCCACGACCGCCGCCACGGCCGGCACCGGCTCTCCCCGGCGCCACTTCGTGCTCGCCTCGTCCCGCTGCTGCTGCAGCTCGAACTCGCGCTGGCGGCGGTGCGGGTCGAACTCGCCCGACGGGCGCGGCGCGTGCGGGTCGCCGTGCGGGTCGAGGCCGTCGGCGTCGTAAGCCTCGACGGGGGAGGGCGTCGCGGGCGGGATCATCGGGGTCACGATGAGCGAGGTGAGGAGGGATTGGTTGTCGGGCGAGAAGCGGAGGATGTCGGCGAGGGCGTTCAGAGCCTGGCAAAGGAAGAGCTTCAGGCGGTAAGAAAACCGGGTAGGATAACGAGAGCAGACGCACCTGCCGCTTGATCACCGCCGGTGCATTGCTCGCCAATGCGAGCTCAATCAGCGCCCTCGTCAACCCGCTCTGCAGCAGCGCCTTCTGGTTCGCGCTCTTGCCCGTGCCCTGCCCGCCGACGAGCATGCGCACCATGTCCATCACGAGCCCGACGTTGATCACCTTCTGCTCGGACCAGGACTGGAATGCGAACGTCGAGAGCGACTGCGGGGTGAGCGCGTTGGGGCGGGGAAAGAGGAGGAGAGGGGCGAGTAGAGGGATTTGTGAGGTTTCGCGGAAGTAGTTCTGCGGGAGCGGAGTCGGTTAGTCCAGCGGGAAGGAAAAAAGAGGGGGAAAGGAGACGGACTTGGTTCGACACGTTCCATCTCAACAGCCCCAGGACGGCGATCAAGCAGTCCTGGACGACGATGCCCCCCGAGCCGATACCGCCCTCGTTGCGCACGATGCCGAACAGCTTGTCGAACGCGCCCTCGAAGGCGAGCAGCTTTTGGATCTCGGCGTTTTGCGTGATGAGCGAGACGAGGAGAAGGAGGGACTCTGTCACGTGTAGCTTCGGGTCAGTTAAGGAGACAGTGGAAGCGGTATGGAAGAGGACGGACCATTGCGGATGATCTCCCTCGAGTCGTCGAGCGTCTCGACCAGCCGTCCGACACCACCAGGCGAGGTCAGCACATACTGCTGCACCTGCGCTGGTCGGTTCGTGAGGAGGATGCCGAGGAGCTGGAGGGTGAAGAAGCGGAGGTAGAAGTGCGAGGGCGTGAGGAGCGTGAGGAGGGTGTGGAGGGGCGTCGGCGTCTTGAGGATGATGTCTGTGTTGCGGAGGCCGGAATCGTCCCTTATGGGCTGTCGTCGACATGAAAGGTCAGCTTGGGCGAGAAAGGGTGGAGAAGAAAGGCGAAGAGACGCACTCGGCCGTCCTGCTCCTCGACCTCGCACAGCAGGCTCATGGTCTCGACGACGGCCTTGGCCATCTCGGTGTCCTGCCGTGCGTCGTCGTCGAGTACGCCGACGAGGACGGGGAGCGCGCGCTCGCCGACATCCTGCAGAGAAGGTCCAAGTGGGGCGGCGTGTCAGTCGAGGTGAACGGGCGAGAAGGGCTTGAGCTGTCTCTGCCATTGGACGCTCTGTAGGCGCACACCACAGTGACGGTGTCCCGCGGCTGTGCGCCCGTCTGGAAGACGCAGGGAAGAAGAGGTGGACGCACGCCCTTCCAGTCCCTCGAGAGGCCCTTCAACCCGAGCAGTGCCGCCCGCCTGTCCTCGACATGCTGTCCGTTCTGGAGCCGTTCACTGAGCTTGTCGATGGTCGCTGTACCGTTGCAAGAAGGGAGAGGAAGGGTCAGCGGAGAGGGCGAGATGGGGAGGAGGGGAGAGTGGGATGGAGACGAACCGGTGGCTGATTGCGGCGTCGAGGACGAGTGTGCGACCTGCTGCAGGCTGTTGTAGCCCCGTGCAAGGGTCGAAAACATGGCTTGAGGGTGGTCAGGAGGAGAACGAGTCGAGGTGGAGCAGCAACCCAACGTTGGCCTCGTTCCTCTCGCTCACCCCGATGCCAAAGGCAAAGCAGGCACCAACACCGCAATCAGCACACCCGAAACTACCCCCAAAGCCCCTCGCCTGGCCCGCCATCCCACATCCACCTCGCCCTCTCGTTCTCGACACCGTCGCGAGCGGAATCGTCGTCCTCGACAACTTCTTCCCCGCCGCCCTGCGCAAGTCCTTCCTCGCCTTTCTCAACCACTCGATCACCCTCGAACCGCCGTCCGCACCCAAACGAGGGTACGCCGCTAGGACCAACGACCGCCATTCGATCCAGGACGAGGCGTTTGCCAAGCGCCTGTGGGAGGACAGCGGGCTCAGAGAGGCGTGCGACGGGCTCGAGGGCAGGCAGGGCAAGAAGCCGTGCGGGCTCAACCCCAACATCCGCCTGTACCGCTACGCCGAAGGCGCCTACTTTGGTCGTGCGTCGTCCTGTTCCCTCTTTTCTTCCTCTTTGTGCTCGCCCTAACGTCGGTTTTATGGCAGCCCACTACGACGAGGAGTGCCAGGTCAACGGCGCGACCTCGGAATGGACTCTCCTGATTTACCTTACAGGCAAGGAAGACGGCGTCGTCGGTGCGTCTCTTATTTCTTCCTTCGTCCCTGACCTTTTCCCCATCTCCGTCCTTCTTCCGTCTCGGTGCGCTCGTACTCACGTCTCCTTCCGCTGTAGGCGGCGAAACGGCCTTCTACCCGTCCCCCTCCCGCAAAGACAACGGCCCCGCCATCGTCCCCGAGCTGAAAGCCGGCCGCGCCCTGCTGCACCGCCACGGCCAACTGTGCTCGCTGCACGAGGGAAGGAAGGTCGAGAAGGGTGAGAAGTGGGTGCTCAGGAGCGATGTGCTGTTTCGCTGACGAGGGAGGAAGATACCGCAGGAGGAGGGTGAAGGTGCGTTTACCTTTTTGGCATTTCCTCCGCCTTGTTCTCCGTTACTCAATTTCTCAATACACCGGCAGGCGGCTGTCAGCTTCCTCCCGCTCAATCGGCCTGTCGAGCAGCACCATTTTCGTCCTCTCGACTCGCGATCCCGCACACCTCTTCTCTCGCCCGCCGCCTCTTCTCGGGCCGGAACGCGCTCAAATAGACCGCCTGCATGTGCTTGACCGCGTCGACCGTTGCAGCTGGGGTCAAGCGGCTGGGGAGGACGCTGCAACCCGCCGGACGGGCAGGAAAAGCCGACGAAGAAGCGCGAGGCTCTTCGGTCGGCGTTACCGTAGAGACGCTCTCACAGAACTGGCACGTACTCCCTGCTCATCTCGACTGCGAATAGGGATTTCTCGGTGATTAGGCTACAGATGAGGAAACAACCTGGAGAGGCATGTCGGGAAGTCCTGCCTAGGGGGCAATGATAGGAGTTGTTGGACATACAGATGACGCGGAGTGTGGAATGAGGACGTCTCTAAACAAGGTCGACGCGATCCGGCTCGCTCTCGACCTTTTCCTCCTTCTCAACCTGCACCATCACGCCCTGGCCGAGACTGCTCCCGCCGCCGTCGAGCCTTCCGACGCTGAGGTTGCTCCGGCTCCGCCCGAGCATGCCCAGCTCGGCCTCGTCCTCGTCGTCGGCAAACATGTCGACCCGCCGCGCGCTCGAGGGCTTGCCGCCCTTCCCGTACACCGGCGCACCGAGCCTCGCCCCGCCGCCGCCGTTGCCGTCGCCGTTCCCGTTCCCGGCGGTCGAGTCGGAGACGTAGAAGCGCGGCAGGGCGGACGTGCCGCTCGCGGCGCTCAAGCCGCTGACCTGCTGGGACGAGCGGAACTGCGCGTCTCCGAGCTTGTTAACGATGTCGTCGCCGACGGAGAGGGTCGTGAAGAGCGAGAGGGCGTAGAGGGGCGCGAGGGGCTCCCAGAAGGCGCTGCGGGAGGGAAAAAAAGGCGAGAAGGAGGGAAGAGAAGGGTTAAAATGTGGCTCGTTTCGCAAAGCGACGAGAATGACGCACTAGTTGATCAGCGAGTTCGATTGGCTCTCGAGGCCGAACTGTGGAGAAGGAAGAGTTCAGTCAGGAAACTTGGCCTTGCTGGACGGTCAGAGACGCACGACTTGAGCAAGAATGGCTGTAAGCAAACACGGGTCAGCTATAGGCAGTGGAGGAGCTACGATGACTAAACGCACCAGCGGTGATGGCGAGAATAGAAGTGTACGCCGCAGTGCGAATTGCGCAGACGACGATGAGCCGGAGGACATTGTCGGTCGTCTCGGTACCGCCGCTGAGGCGCTTGCGGAGAGCGACAATGTCTGCATACGAGAACTGGTGAGTTGCGTCGAAAAGAAAGGAAGAAAGGAGACGGGGCGTACAGACGCCGGTGATGATCAGGTCGACCTGCCAGGAGAAAAATGGTTAGTACGCGGTGGTTCTCCCGCAGAAGAAAGAGGTAGCGCACAGAAGCGCTCGACCAAAGCCACATCTCGATCACTGCTTGCCAGCTCATGAGCTCGTCGGTGTAGTCCCTGCGAGGGGGGAAAAAGGCCATGAGCAAGCGGACGGAGGGATCCGCTGGAGCCGGTTGGGGAGGGTGCGTACACGTAATTGTCAAAATGGTATCCAACCGACCAACTGTGTGCGGGTCGAGAGTCAGCGGGAGGAGAGGGAAGGGGCGAAAAAAGCCCGGACGGGGAAGGAGAAACGCACGCTGCCATCGCACATGCGCCGTACAAGCCCATGATCGAGCCACAGAAGCAAACGCCGACGAAGACGTAGCGTAGGTACTTGTTCGTGATGACCTACGCGGCGAAGGAGAAAGTGAGCCACACTGCGGGAGAGACACAAAAAGGGACATGAAGCGTACCTTGCATACCCTCAGAATCAGCGTGATCTGCACCAGGAGCGAGATGACGCCCACAATTGCTGGCTCGAGACCCTGCGGACGTAGCTGTGAACAAGCCGCCCTGGTCGAGGAGGGTGAAAACGAACCTGAGTGGCATTTCCGTTCGTCGCGACGTTTGGATCCGCCGTCACCAGCGTCGAGTAGAACCAAAGGTCGCGAATCGCGAAGCCTACGGCAACGGTTGTAAGGGAAGTGGTGACGAGGACCACGGACCGTAGCGGCCACTTGGCGCGCGTCCAGGCTTTTGAGCCGAGGAACCGGGTGAAGGACGTGAGGAGTATGCCGTAGAACATGACCGTTGCAACCTGGCCGAGTACGACGGGGCCGATCTGGATCCAGTTGCATAGGATGTGAGGAAGAGGCGGGAAAGGCGGCGGGAAAGGCAGAGGGAGCAAAAGGTCAGCCACGGCGACAAGAGCCAGCGAACCGATCCCATCCCTGCTCGTTCGTCTCCGAACCATGCCGCCGAACTGCAGAGGAAGCGCACCAGCGGCACGAGGGAAGGAGGCGCGCCGGGAGCGGCGCCCAAAGGGTCGCCAGATGACGAGTCGGTGGTGTTGTCGGACATGGCGAAGCGTCGTCCGTCGTCCTTGAGTTAGGGAAGCGGAAGCAGGCAAGCCTCAGCGGTGGTGGGAGCAGGCGGGAGAGAGGCAAGAGCGGGAGGCGCGGGAGAGCAGCGAAGGGGCGACGAGGCAAAGCGAGGAACAGACGACGTCGACGAGCACGGCGATCAGGTCTTCGCCTTCATTTCGCCCATGTCGACCGCCATGAGAGGTAGCAGGAGATTTGGAGCCGCCGCCGAAACAGGGAGGAGGAGAAGAGGAGGAAGACGCGGCGCGGACGCGACGGGGCCTAGGTCGCCGGTCGGCGTCCATGGAGATCCGACGATGTCTGCGGGCACTACGAATGGCAGCGGGTTGATTAGTTCTCGGTGCAGACGAAGTTGTGGAGCGTGAGAAAGCGGAGCAAGAAGAAGAGGCTCATTTTGGAAGCCCGACGTCGACCGCGAGTCGTCACCGAGTCCGAGCGAGCGCCCAGCATCACGGCCGGCGCTTTGCACTCTCTCCTTCCTCCCCACCCAGTCCTACAGCAGGTGAGCTCGCCCGAGAGGCGCTGCCAGCTCGCTCCGGCTGACCTTCGCATCTTGCATTGGTCCGCCGCAGAATGACCTCTTCCAGCCCGCTTCCCTCGCTCGCTCAGCTCAAGCCGTTCCTCCAGCCTTTCCCGTACGTCACCTGGTTTTCGACAGAGGCGGTTGATGGGCTGACCTCACCCGCTCCTCGACAGCTACGGCCGTGAGGGGATGGCCTCGTGGGCGGCGCAATATGCTTTGCAGACGCCTTCTCTGAAGGAGGGCGTCGAGAAGGACGGCGGGATCAAGCCGAAGCAGCCGTACGGCGAGATCTGGCTGGTAAGCCCTTACAGTTGTTGGTAAACGAGATGCCGCCGCTTTTCTTCCTTGTCGCTGACCCGTTTTCTTCACCCCTTGTTGTAGGGCTCGACCCACCAGAACGGCCCCTGCAGCATCGAGGGCACCGAGCTGCCTCTCAAGGACTTCATCCAGCGCGACACCAAGTTCTACCTCGGCGAGAAGCTCATGAAGGACCAGCAGATGGCTCAGCAATATCCGAATGACTTGCCTTACCTGTTCAAGGTTCTCAGCTTCGACAAGCCGCTGCCCCTTCAGTGCCACCCGGACAAGCGGTTGGGCACGCAGGTGCACTGTCCTCGGCTTCCGATGCTTCTGCTCCTCACTTACCTGTTTTCTCCCTACGACAGCTCATGGAGCAGGAGCGGCAACGTCTAGGCAACAACGAGAACTTTGTGGACACCAATGCCAAGCCGGAGGTCGGTGTCGCACTAAGCCCTTTCACCGGTACGCCTAATCCTGGTTCTCACCTGCCCGGTCTTCCTAACTCTCGGACTTCTCGCAGCCTTTGTCGGCTTCCGCCCACCTCAGCAGCTCGAGACGATTCTCAAGGGTGTCCCCGAGTTCTCCGCCATGTTCCAGGACTCGACCCTCGAATCGTTCTACAAGGTCGCAACCTCGTCTCCTTCCGGTGAAGAAGGCAAGGCCGCCCTCCGCTCCCTCTTCTACGAGGCGATCAACCTCCCGCAGGACAAGGTCAAGGAGCTGACTGAGCGCCTCTCCTCACGACTTGAGAAGGAGGGCGCCGAGGCCGTCTTTGGCGCCGCGAACCTGTACGCGGCCGAGGGGGAGGCGAACGCAAGCGGCGAGAGCGAGGCAGCGGCGATGGCGAGGGTGTGGAAGATCTCGGTGTCGACCTACGGGACGAAGGACCCCGGCTCGCTGGTCGCCACGGCCTTGATGAACCTGATGCGGATGCGCAAGGGCGAGGGAGCGTGGATTTTGGGTGCGTTGCCCTTCGTTCTCTCCTTGCCATGCGCAGCTCATGAGCATCTTGCTCCTCCCAGCCGACGACCTGCACGCGTACGTTGAGGGAGACATCATCGAGTGCATGGCGAACTCGGATAACATGGTGCGTTGCCCTGTATTCCTTCGCTCCTCCTAAACCCTCCTCCTCACCCTTCTCTGTTCCGCAGGTCGCCCACGGTCTCGGCACGGAGGAGCAGGGCGGCATCTCCACGTTTGTCGAGATGCTTTCCTACCGCCATCTTCCGGCCTCGAAGCTGCTTCTCAAGTACGAGGACGGCTGGACCGTCGGCAAGCACGGCCGGACTCGCTACTACAAGGTGTGCCTGTTCTTCGCTTCTCGCATCTCTCCTCATCTCAGCCCTCACTCGCCTCGCAGGTACCCATCGCCGAGTTCGACCTCCTCAGCATCTCCCTCGCTGGCGGCGGCTCCGAAGTCGAGGAGCTCCTTCCGTTGTACGGCCCTCTCACCTTCGTCGTCATCGCGGGTGCCGTCATTGTCAGTGTCGGCGATGAGAAGCTCGAGCTGTCGAAGGGCCAGGTCGGCTTCGTCCGCGCCAACGCCGACATCAGGTTCGAGACGAAGGATGGATCCACCGAGACGGAGCTGTGGGGCGCGTTCTACCAGTGAGGGAGTCGGCAGGAGGATAGAGTAGAGCCGAAGAAGGTGGGGAGGAGGGAAGGAGAAATGGACGGGGAGGGGGTTGAGCGGACTACGGTCTCTCTGTAGATAGCATCGCACGCACCAGTAGAAGAAACAACAGCATCCTCGCAGTGTACGTCGGCTGGTCTCCCCACTCGAGTCCCGCTCCTCCTTCGCTCGCTCACTCCACGACATCACCCACACTCGCCATGCCGCCGCGCAAGAGTGCTCGTGCGAGCAATAGCAAGGCCACTGACGAGGATTACGACGCTGCCGCGGCTGGCTACAACGAGGTTGGACAGGAGACCGATGAGGAGTTCAAGCGTGCGTCCCGCTCCTCCTCACCGGCAGGGGCCAGGCGCGGCAGCTCGCAGGAGTACCATGTAGTACTCCGGGCAGCTCTAGACGGGTACGCTGTGCTTTCGAGGGCCGCTGTCGCCTTACTCGCTCGACCCTCCTCGTTCCCCCACTCCACCCAACAGCGCCCGCGAAGAAGGGCAAGAAGGCCAGCACAAGCGGCACGAGGGCCAGCAAGGCGAAGGGCAAGGGCAAGGGCCGCAAGGGCAAGCTGCAGGTTTTCAACACCATGCCGCTCGACGTCCTCGCCGCAGTACGTCCCTGCCCTTCTCCCTTTTTTTTGACGCCATGCCTGTCCTTCCGCCCTGCTACTTCAGCTCCATGTCCCCTCGTTCGCGGCTGCTCGACAAGCCGGCTTTTGCTTCTCATCCGAAGCACTCGGCTGACCCTGCCTTTCCTTCTTCCCTTCTCTGCGCCCACAGATCATGAGCGAGCTCGACACCAAGACCGTGCTTGCCATGAGCCGCACCTGCTCGACGTTCCGCTCCCTCCTGCACTCCTCGCAGGGCAACTCGATCTGGAAGGCGGCGAGGTACAACACGCCTGGCAAGCTTCCTGACCTCAAGGCTGGCGACCTGGAGGAGTGGGAGTACGCGTCGCTCGTCTACGATTCGACCTGCCACGTAAGCTGCTGCTGGTTCTTCTTAAGCTATCCCCTCTTCGCCCTCTCCTGTCTGACCAGGATAACCATTCGCAGATCTGCCAGAAGAAGCGCGCCCAGATCGCCGACTACGCTCTTCGCGTTCGCGGTTGCGCCAGCTGCCTCCGCTCCAATTCGCTGCAGCGCTCGAAAGTCTACGAGAACTTTGCTGACGAGGTCTACGATCTGGCGCCCGAAAGTCACTGTGCGTTCTTGCTCCTTCCCTCCTCCGCCTCACCGCTCCTCTCACGCTCTCGCCACTTTCACAGGGAGCTCCGACTTCTTCTACGGCGCGAGCGAACCCATCGCCTTCTTCTGGGTCCCGACACTCCGCATCATCAAGAAGCGCCTCGCCGAGCTACAGGGCAAGCCCGCCGAGCTCAAGGCGTACGTCGAGGAGCGCAAGAGGATCCGCAAGTATGCGCTCAGCGACTCGAACGCGGTCAAGAATTGGGAGGCGAGGAAGTCGGCCAAGGAGCGGAATGAGAAGGCGAGCGCGGAGATGAGCAGGAGGAGCAAGTGCGTTTCTGTATGCTTCTCGCTCCTCCAACCCTGTACTGACGGCGCGTGCGGAGCTACAGGCTCAATGCAAAGCTGATGGAGCTCGGCTACACGGCGAGCGAGCTCTCCTGCCTGACGTACGACCAGCACTCGCTGGTCAACCAGGTACGCACGCTCTCTCCTCTTGTACTCGTACGAAGCACTCATTCTGTCAGCCTACAGCCTCGCGACCTCACCGACCGCATCTGGAACTCTGTCAAGGACACCCTCGTCGCTGTCCTCGAGGAGGAGAGGGTCGTCCGGGCCAGGCACGAGGCCGCTCGCCAGATGAAGCTCCGTGCCGACGCCCTCCAGCCTTACTACGACGGGCAGCACAACTCGGTGCCGTCGGGCGAGCAGCGCTCTCTCTTCCCGCCGTTCAACAACTGGCTCATGCTCGAGTCGGTCCGCCCGTTCTGGGAGCCCGAGGACGCGGACGCGACCGTCGAGACGATGCAGGCTGCGAGGAGCGCAATCATGGCCGAGTGCCGCACGTTCGGCAGCGAGATCAAGGTCGCGTTCTTCTCCCGTCTCGTCAGCGCGCACGAAGAAGCGGCGTCCAAGTTCCCCTCGTCCACGTCGAGTACGTTGTCTTCAGGCCCAGGCAGCATCGAGCACCTCATGAAGCTCGTTACCTCCGCCATCTCCTGCCCAAGCTGCCGCATCGCCTACGCCACCTTCCCCGACATCCTCGACCACTTCAAGGCCTGCCGCCGCGGCCTCCTCACCGAGGACTCGCTTGCCACCTCGCCCGAGCGCATCGCCGCCATCAAGCACGTGCTCGACCTCGTCAACGCGCTCGACTTCCTCCCCAGCGTGAGCGAGACGACATCGACGAGCGACCTGTACGCGCTTGGCAAGGTGTTCAAGTGCGAGACTTGCATTTCGGGCACGCTGGGAGCTGCGGCGTGGAGCGCGGCCTACGGCACGAGTGACCTGACGTGGAGCGGAGCGGTGCGTCTTTTGTCTCTGTCCCCTTTTCCTCCTAGACTGACTCTGGCTATTCTCCTTCTTGTACTCGCCCTTCTTCTCGACACTTAGGTCGAGCACATCCTCCTCAAGCACCGGACCTCGCAGCACGGGCTTGTGCTCCCTACCCTTGCCGCCGAGAAGCCGATTCCCGCCGTCACCGAGTCGGGGGGTTTCCTCGCTGAGGAGGACCAGTCGGGTGGCGAGGCGTGAGGTTTGTCTTTCCTCACCACTACTACTCTCGGTAACCCACTCTGACTCTGTTTCCCGCTCGCGCAGCCCCTCCATGTCTTTCCTCGTTTCCCGCTTGTTCAGTCGCAGGCGTTGCTTGTCCCCCCTCTCTCTCGCTCGTGTCTCTCCTCGTATCCTCCTCGCTTGCTTGTGTAGTCCCGCTTGCAGTCACGTCACGCGCCCTCAGTACGTCCTTTTCCCTCGGTCTGATCTCGCTCGAGTAGGAAATGAGGAAGAGGCTGCGCTGCGCTCTCCTGCTTCGCCGCCTCTACGGAGTGGACCACTCGCCTTTTCTATTCGAACGGTAGCCTGTGCGTGCCAGAATAGCCAGCAGCGCGCGATCCGGTCGAGGTCGACCTCGCTCGCTCGCCCTCTCGCCTCTTTCCCTCCCTCCGCTCACGCGCTTTCCCTCCTTGCTCGCTCGGTGGCCCATGTTCTACAACACCGAAATCCTCACCTCGCGCAAGGGCGGGTTCGCCGTCTTCTGGCTCGCGGCGACGATTGGGAGCAAGGGAGGGACCGGGGTCAAGAAGCTCACGAGGGCAGAGGTGCTCAAGTCGAGCATCCCCAAGGCCTGGTACGTCTTAGTCTCCCTCATCATTGTCGGGAGCACCCCTCACGAGCGGGGCGAGCATGGAGCTGACGAGCTGACTCCCCTTCCTCCTCGACAACAGCCACAAGGTCATCGAGCCAGACGAGCCTCTCGCGCTCAGGCTCTCGTCCAACCTCATGTTCGGCATCGCGCGCGTCTACCAGCAGCAGGTGCGAGCACCCTCTCCCTCTTTCTCCGCCCGAGCCAGGTTGACCTTTTCCTCCTCGACCTCGCTCAGTACCTCTTCTACGCCGCCGACGTCCAGCATGTCCACCAGTCGCTCAAGAAGGCCATCATCGAGGCCAATCTCACGGCGTCCGTCCTGTGCCTCTTCCCGTGCGAATGAGACTGACCTCTTCCTCCTCCTCCAGCCCCGACCTCACCATTGACGTCGACCTCCCGCTCGCTGATCTCCCCCAAGCGCCCGTCATCGCCGCCAAAGAAGCTCCTGCGCCCGCGCACGGCATCGACCTCCCCGTCAACCGCGCCATCGCCTTCATCGGCTTCAACCCGGACCTCGACCTTGGGCTCGACTGGCGCCTCCCCGACGAGCGCGAGCCGGACCCGGAGCTCGACCTCGACGAGGGCCCAGGGATCTTCAGCGACCTTGACCTGCTCGAAGGTGCACTTCCTCTCCCTCTTCGCCCACCCCGACCTTCCTAACCTTGCTTTTCTTCCCATCCAAAGCCGCTCAGCCTGCCAACGCTCGCAAACCGAAAGGCGCCTACCAAGCCCGCGAGGCGGACATCACCCTCCAGGAGCCGCAGCTCGACGACTACCTCCTCCAAGGCGTTGGCGAAGACGACCTCTTCCCGAAGGACGATTTTGGCGTCGACCAGCCCGTTTTTGGCGAGACGGAGGCGGTGCGCTGTCGCCTCTTCACCCTCTATTCTGCGTTGCTCTGAACTCTCCGACGAGCAGGGCCTCCTCTACGGCGTCTCCCCCGAGCTCGACGCCGTTATCCGAGCCAGCTCTGCCGGCGGACGCGGCGGGAGCGGTGCAGGATCCGGTCGCGGCGGCAGTGTGCAGCGCTTCGGACCGTCTTCGAGCGCTGTCGGCGCTGACATCGACATGGGCGGCTTCGAGCAACAGTACGTCGCGCTGTTCCTGTCCCGCTCCCTTTTCTCGCAGGGTTTCTGACGGTTTTTGAATGCAGCTTCGACCAGGGCGACTTCGGCGGAGGCTTCGAGGACTACGGTCAGCAGCCGGACTGGGGCGCGCTGGCGGGCGAGACGGCCGAGGAGCGGGTCAGGCGCGAGCACGAAGAGGCGAGGGCTCGTCTCGAGCGCGACTTGGGATTGAGGGTGCGTATCTTTCCCTTTGTCCCTCGCTCTCTGCCTTGCTCACCTTCTCGATGCACGGTAGCGCTCTCCGACGCCGATGCAAGACGTCCAGTTCTCCGGCGACGTGGTCGAGGGCGCGCTCACCCCGTCTACCACGACCCGCAAGCGCCTCTCCGACGCTCTCCAACAGGCTCCATCCGCTCAAAAGAAGTCTCCGGCGCCGAAGAAGACCGCGAAGCCGAAGAAGCCCAAGGTCCGTTCTCTCCTTCTCTACCTTTTCCCGGACATCCCCTCAGTCAAGTGCACCCGGAACAGCGCCTCGCTTTCGACCCCGAGATCGAGCTCGCCGACGACGCCTTCCGCAACATGCGCGTGACGTACGGCGATCGCATGGCCGTCGAGCGCGAGAAGAGCGACAAGGCGAAGCGGGACAAGGAGGCGCACCAGAGGGCGATGGACCTGGTGTTTGGCGCGCCGAAGATGCGTACGTCCTCTTCCTCTTCCTCATGCAAGACTGATGACATGACGCGGTCTTCTGCCAGTTCAAGCTCCGGGCCTGCTCGACTGTACGACACGCTCTATTTTTCACTTTCTTTCCCGACCTTACTTTGCCGTGCAGTCTGGAAGACCGCCGTCTTGGACCAGATGCCTCCCTTTGAGGGCGGGAAAAAGGGTGTGTCTTCCTCTTCTTCCGCCCTATCGACAGCAACCTTAACCTCCCTTTCCCTGCAGACGTCAAGAAGCGCCGCGCTCCGAGCCCGCCGAAGAAGAAGAGCAAGCTCGACGAGGACGAGGCGGAGGACTGGCGCCGCGCTGGTGGGAAGAGGCTGAGCGAGCAGCCTCTGCAGGGCCTGGGCGACATGGGCGACTTTTTCCAGCAGGACTTCGGCGGCGGGTTTGACGAGGTCGGTGCGTCGTCCTTCCTGGGCCTCTTCAACCGAATGTTGGCTGATGATCAGTGTAGGTCGCGGGGGCGAGGACTATGGCGGTGGCTTCGAGCAGTACTTCGAGCAGGTCCGTCGTTCCTCCTCCTTCCTACACACCTCCCTCGCTCACATCTCCAAGAGCAGGACGTCGAGCAAGGCCGTGCCGGCTCCGCTGCCGGTATGGTCGACAGCCAGCGCCAGTCGATGCTTCCGTGGGCGCAAGAGGCCGCAACGAGCGAGGGATTCGGTAAGCATTCCTCCTCTTCTCTGCCTCGACTACGTTAACGGATTCTTCCCCTCCAGCTCCCTTCCCTGGGCGGGCCGGTCCCTCGAGCCAAGCTGGCGGGACTCGCGTCTCGCTCGACACGCCCCTGCGCCGCGAGTACGTCTTCCTCCATTGCCTTTTTCGTTCCTGTTCTGACTCTTCTCGCCCGCAGGACGATGCAGCGCAGCCGCGCAGGCTCGATGATCCCGTCTGTGCTCGGCTCGACACCTCACCGCGCCCACTCGCCGGCTCTCCTCGTCGAGCGCGACGACGAGTTCGCCGCCTTCGAGGGTTCGTTTCCTTCTTCTCTTTCCCCTCTTTCTCGCTCGCTGACGATTCCCTTCTGTACACGGCAGAGGGTCGTCTCAGCCGCTCCGGCTCGCCGCACCCGTCCGCCGCCTCTGGCGCCCTCGAAGCCGACCGCGCCGTCCTAGCCGCGCTCGAGACCGAATCGTACAAGTTCCTCAACTTTGCGCGCCGGCAGCACGCGCAACTCGCCGACTCGGACCGGCTCGTGTTCAGCGCGATCGTGCCCGAGGCGGCGACGAACAAGAGCACGGCGGCGCAGGCGTTTTACCTCGTCGTCAGCTTGGCGACGAAGGGGTTGGTTAGGGTCGAGCAGGAGGAGCCTTACGGGGAGGTGCATCTCCTTTTCTTCTGTTCACTCGTCGTTGTGAGCGAGACTGAGACGCTCTCCCGCAGATCGCCGTCGACATCCTCTGAGCCAATTCCCTCCTTTTCGCCTTGCCTCCCCCCTCTCGCTTGTACCGTCCCGTAGTTCCCTGTTGCCGTAACGCGCTTCTCTCGGTTCCCTTTTCTCCATCACAAGTCGCAGAACGCAGAGAGACCGGAAAAGGACTGGTACATTGCGGAGCGAGCGCCAGACTAAGCTCGTCGTCTTCGGTTGTTCGATTAGACCCTAATGCGAGGCCGTGTTCGTTTTTGTGGGGTGTGTATGCTGGTGAGTGTAGTAGTGGGGGAGGGGTACTAGTAGACAGGAATGAGAAGCGGAACGAAGGGGAACGAGAGGGAGAAACACGAAGGAGGGGACGGAAGGGCAGGAGAAAAACCTCGTCACCGGCGACTGGGCTCAGTACCCAACCCAGCCCTGCTCCCCCGCGCCCCCGTAGTACGCCCCCTGCGCGCTCTGCACCGAGTACGGGTCCGCGTAGGGGTTGTACCCGCCCGCGCCGACGCCGGCGGTCGAGACGGACACGGGCGAGCCGTAGACGTGCTGCTGCTGTGGCTGCTGCTGGACGTGGTGGGGCGGGTAGAATGCGTCAAACCCGCCCGCTCCGGGGCCGGGGCCGAGGTCGAAAGACGACTGCGGCGAGTGCGAGAGCGACGGGCCCGGGTGGAACGGGTCCGGCGAGCCAACGCCGTACGCGGCGTAGAAGGACGGGTGCTGGTGCTGCTGGTGGAGCGGGTGCGGCTGGTGGTGAGGGGGCGAGGCGGCGTAGGCGTGCTGGTGCGGGTGCGGGTGCTGGAACGTCGGCGAGGCGACAGGGTGAGGCGGCGGAGAGACGAAGCGCGGCGAGGCCTGCTGCTCAACCGCGGGCGCGGGGTTGGCCACAGCAGCGGCAGCAGGCGCAGGAGCGGGCGCAGGCGACTGCCCGTCCCGGCTCGGCGCCTTGATCTCGACGCGCTTGTTGACCCTCGACGGCGGGAGGAAGTACGCCGAGCTCGGCGGCGCGTGCTGCGCCGCGAACACAGCGGGAGGCGGCGGAGGGGGCGTGATGCCCGGCGAGGGGAGGACGGATAAGGCATCCGGCGAGTAGTACGGCTGCTGCTGCTGCTGCTGCTGCGCGGGCGGCGGCGCGGGCGCGTAGAAGACGGGGCTGTCGTGGCGAGGCGGGGCGGGGGGGAGGGCGCCAAACGGCGACGAGACAGTCGGAGGGGACTGCAGGTGCGGCGGAACCTGGTACGGGAATGCGGCGAGGCCGCTCGCAAAGTGCTCGTGCTGCGGCTGGTGGTGCGGTAGAGGCGGCGGAACGGACGTCGCATGCGGATCGGGGTGCTGCTCAAAGCTCGGGAGCGGGAGCGAGACCGGGACGGGCTGGACCGGCTGCTGCTGCTGCTGCTCCGCCGCCGCGGCGCCAGGAGGGCCAGCGAACCGCGACGGGTCCGCCGCGTACAGGATGCTCGCACCTTGCTGCTTGCGGAGCTCGAGATCCGCCGCCGCCGCCGCCGACGCCGCCGAGGATGCCGCTGCAGCCGCAACCGCCGAAGCCGCGATCGACGCCGGCGGCTGGTTCTCCTTGCCCTCCTTCGCAGCCGTCGACGCGGACGCGGCGGGCGAAGCCTCGTCCTTCGCGCGCGCGGCCGCCGCGCCCTTGATCGCGAGGTTGAACTGCGCGGCGCCGCCCTTGCTCGGGAGGCGGACGGCGGCGGAGGGAGGAGCGGCGGAAGGAGGGAGGGCGGGAGAGGGGTCGAGCAGGTCGGGCTCGGTCGAGGTCGTGGTCGGCTCGGGCTGAGCAGCGGGAGGAGGAGGAGCGGGAGAGGAGGTGGTGGCGGCGGCGGGGGAGGGCGAAGGCTGAGGAGCCGGCGCGGCCGGGAAGCGATGCAGAGGGTGGAACGGCAGGTGTGCGAACCGAGGGTTAATCGCCCCGGGCGGGCCATTCAGTCCGCCCCTCCCTCCTCCTGCGGCGTACCCTCCCCTCCCGGCGCCAAAAGCGCCGCGGCCCCTTCCCCTGCCTGCACCGACCCCGCGCGGACCGGTCGGAACGCCCACCGAGCGCGCCTGCTCTTCCGCCTGGAGCTCGTCAAACCCGCCGTGCGACCACTTGTGCCCCTCCTTCTGCGCCTGCTGCGCGCCGTCCTCGCTATCTCCCTCCGCTGCAGCAGCACCCCAGCGGTCCGAGGCGAATCGGCCTGATGCGCCACCGCCCCGCCCTCCGCGTCCGCCGCGCACGGCGCCGCGCCAAGGTCCGCCGCCGGGAGTGCCAGCAAAGACGGGCTGGCGCTGGAAGGCGGGGACGACAGGGCGGGTCGAGGAGGGAGGCGGAGCGGAAGACGGGGAAGGGACGGAAGACGGGGAGGCGGCGGCGGGGACGGGAGAGGGGGAGGGGTTCACGAGCCCGAGCGCGAGGCCGGTGCGCGAGGGGCGGGAGGGGACGACGGGGCGCGTCGCTTTCGGCTTGGACGCGGCGGTAGAAGGAGGCGGCGCGGCCTTGCTCGTCGACGGCGCAGGCTTGTCCTCCCCCTTCCCTCCTTCCTGTCCCGTCCCCACATTCCCACCGCCTTGCTTCGCCGCCCTCTCAAGCGCCTTCTTCTCCCTCCTCCTCTCCTTCGCACGCTCCTTCTTCGCCGCCGCCTTGTCCTTCAGCTCCTTGTCCTTGGCCTCGAACGCCGCGGGGTCGCGCGCCTTGAGCTCGGCGAGCTTGGCCTCGCGCTTCGCGAGGAGGAGCTGCTTCTTGCTCGGCTGGGCCTGGCTGTCCGCGCCGGACTGCTTGGTCGGCGGCGGTGCAGGAGCACAGGAGGGAGCGGGCTTAACCGGCTTGGAGCGGGAAGAGGCGCAAGTCGACGGGGCGGCAGGGGCGGAAGGAGGGGGGAGGGAAGCGGCGACGGAAGGGGAGGGGACGGCAGCAACGGCGTCGAGCGAGAGGTTGGCAAAGTCGAGGGTCGGGAGCTGGCTCGCGCCGTCCTCTCCCACGGCGGGCATGTCGCTCCAGCTCGGGTGGACCTGCTGCCCCGCCAGCACGGCCTTGGTGGTCGCGGCGGAGGAAGCGGGCGCGGCGTCGAGCTGCTCGATCGAGGCGGTTGCGGGCGTCTTGGGCTGGACGGCGTCGTCCTCGCTCGAGCTGTCGTCGTCGTCCTCCTCCTCGTCGTCGTCGTCTGGGTGGGCAGGTGCAAAGTCCGAGTCGGTGTCCGAGGCAGAGTCGGCGGTGGGTGCTTGGGCTTGTCCAGGCGGAGTCGCGCGCGCCGAGTCGACCTCGCTCTCGTCCGACTCGGCTGAGCGGGCAGCACGGCGGCGTGGGACGGGCTGACGGCGCCTGCGGTGCTTCGATGGCTGCTGCTTGGAGGGTGCTGGCGAGGCAGAGGGAGAGTCGCGTGGACTCGAAGACGACGCGGTCGGTCGGGGCGAACCAGCAGCGGACGAGTGATGGGAGGCGGTGGAAGGGGTCGACATGGTGAAGGGGAGGAACTGGCGAGGCGTACGACGCGTCAGTCGGGCTGGTGGCGAGGAGACGGGAGGAGCGTGACTGGGGGAGGAGGAGCAAGGAAGCCGAAGGGACGCACAGAGGGCGCAAGAGGGTACAGCTACACACAGAGATCAACCAGGGGTATCACACACACGCGCAGCAACTCGCTAGACGAGCAGGGCGAAGAGGGGCGCAGAACGAACCGCAACTCGCTGGTTTTCCTCCACTTTCGCCCGATCGTCAACACCGCTTGCTCAAGATCACGTAGTCTACACCCTCTCCCTCATACCGTGACGGGTCGATCTCGTCCACTCCGAACCTGCCACCCAACGAAACGGAAAATCAGAAAATCAACCGCGTTGACGAGGAGAGGAGGGGGACGCACCCAATCTTCGTATAGAACCCGACAGCCTGCCCGTTCGCTGCAGGACGAGGGGGGACCCGGTCAGTCGCGAGGAGAAGACCGGAGGACGAGAGGCTTACCCTTGAAGGCGGTCAACATGACCTTGTCCATCCTGTACGCCGCCGCGAGCTTCTCCAGCGCACCCATCAGCGCCTTTCCCACCCCATGTCCCTGCGCAGACGCGTCGACCTGCAGCTCGTAGCTGTCAACAACACCAAGGTCAGTCTCTCCCTCAGGCTCAGGCAGGAAAAGGGAGTGAGAAGCGCACCAATACGCCACGTCGCACAGCGCGTCCTCGTCCTCCGACGCAGTCTCCTCGGTGTCGAAGCGGAACATGCAGAAGCCGAGCGGGGTCGAGGGTGTCGAGGATGCGGCGGACTGAGAAGAGGAGTGGAGGATGAGGAAGCGCGAGTTGGCGTGGAAGAGCTCTTTGCGCTTCGCGGCGGGGTCGTAGCCGTCTGTGGAGGCTTCATAACTGCGGAAGAAGGCGTTCGGCGGGATGAGAGGAGAGGAGGGAGGGAAAAGGTGGCGAGGAAAACGCACAGGGCCTTCATGTTGAATTCGAAGAGGTCGACCGCCCATGCTCGCTCCGCCGGAGGAAGTGACTTGCTTGTGTAGACGGCGAGGGTGGCGCTGGGCCAACAAGAAGGGGTCAGTGGCCCATAGAGCGCGAGAAGAGTTGAAGCCCGACGAACCTCTGTCCCGCCGCAACAGGCACCTCGACGCGCTTTCTCTTCGCGTTCCCCTGTCCGTAGCCTTCTCTTAGCCGTGTGAGCAGGTCGTCCGGTGTAGCCTGAGGGAGAGAACGCGGAGAAGGTGAGGGGTCGCCGGGAGGAGCGGAAAGAGGGGGAGAGAAGGTGCGCACCTTGGTTGCAAGTTTGACCGCAAGGTGAGCGCGTTGTGGCATGTTTAGGCGGCGATGAAGCTGTTCTCAGGCAGTCGAGAGAGGAGGCAGCCAAGGTCAACCTTCACTCGACCGGGTCCTCCTTTCTCTCCTTCCCACTCGCTGCTCCCGCTTCTTCCGCCGAATGACCTCGCGCCGCAAGGCCACCAGCGGTCCCGCCGGCCGCGCCAACCTCGCCGCTGCGCTCGCCGGTCCTCACCCCGAAGCGGTCCTGTTCCAGCTCCACTTCCGCCAAAAGGCCCTCCTCGACGCCCTCCACCTCGCTCGTGACAGGCTACAACACGACGACCTCCACTCCTGGGACCACACCGACCGCGAGGTGCTCGAGCGGCTCGCAGCGGACCAGGTCGAGGACGAGGGCCGCGCGAGGTTCATGGTCGTCGACATCGGCTGGCGCAGGATGGTACGCCCCCTCTCCTTCCCTCCTCACCCTTGTAAGCTAACCACTCCCCGCACGCAGGCCGTCGAGCTCCCCCTCCTCTCCGCCGACCTCCTCACCGCCTCCCAGTCCCTCGCCGCCTACTTCTCCCCGCCCTTTGCCTCGCACCCGTCCCCCAGTCCCGCCGAGCCCCTCCTGACGCGCTTCGGCGCCGAGTACGCCCGCGTGCTCGACTACGCGTACGCGCGCCTGGGGGACGGGCGGGCGCAAGAGGTCCCCGAGAGCTCGAAGCTCGATGGACAGGTGCTGAAGGCGATGACGGAGCGCTGGGCGCGCAGGGCGGAGAAGGTCGTCAGGCGCGTCGTGCGGATCCTGGACAAGGTGCGCCTGACTTTCCTCCTCCTCTTTCCGCCTCTTATCTTCTGACCCTTTTCTCCCCACTAAGTACGCATCCAGCGTTCCCTCCTCGCCCTCCCAGACCGTGCAGAAGGTGGAGCCCGAGAAGGGCTCGCAGGACTCGCTCCCGACGCCGAGGCACTCGTCGGAAGAAGCGCGCCGGAGCAAGTCGCCGAGCAAGAAGCGCGCGAGGCCGGCGAGCGACGAGGGCGAGGCGCCGGCGCCGGTGAGGGTTGCTCGTGCCGAGGAAATGGATGAGCGGGGAATGAACGTACAGCAGGAGGTGGAGAAGGAGACGGAGGCAGTGGAGGAGAACTCGAGCGGGATGGAAGTTGACGAGGCTGGGCTTGAAGCCGAACAGGTGCGCTTTCTTCCCCAGCGCTTCTCGTTCTGCACTCACAAACCCAACACCTACAGCCCACGGTCCCTTCCCCAGCTACCGAAGCTGCTCGCGCCTCTTCCCCTCTCCCGCCTTCCTCTCTTTATCCCGCCTCCGCCTTCGAAGACTTTGCCCCCTCCCAGCTCCCCTCGCAACCACTCCCTCCCCCATCTCGCGCTGTCCGCCGCTCACGGGACTCGGACGTCGCCCTGTTCGCGCTCATCGGGCAGAGCGCGAAGCAGCAGCAGGACAAGCTCAAGCGCGCGAGCGTGGGCGCCGAGCCCGCGCCGCTGCAGCAGCGGGACGAGACGCCGCAACCACCCGATGCAGCAGCCTCGCCTGCTCCTCCCGCCCAACCCTTCGAGCCTGAACGGCCGCAAACCCGGTCCCGATCCCGGTCCCGCTCGCCTCTCCCTCCGCAAGCACGACCAGCTTCGAGCTCGCAGGGAAAGAAGCCCGCGCCCCTGGGCCCGACCCCGAGCGGCGTCCTCATGCCCCCGCCGCCGGTCAAGAGCTCGCAAGGCAGCACCTCGTCTTCCGTGCCATCCTCTTCACCCGTTGACGCGCCTCCTCCAGCTGCTCAAGCGCCACCCCCCACGGCGACGAAGCCGCAACTCACCGTCGGGGACTCGCAAGACTCGGCCGCCTCTTCTTCCTCGTCCTCAAGCCGCCGCCCGTCCGTCGACGACCCCTCGCCCTTCGCCTGCGCGCAGCCATTTCCCTTGCCCGGTGCTCGCCCACCGCCCGTCCAGTCGAGCTCCGCCCCGCCGTTCAGCCCGCAGCTGTCCTCCTCCGCAGAGGGCGTCGCTGCCGCGCTCCTCGCCGCGTCTCGGCCGTCTGACGGCGACTCGCATTCGCATCCGCACGAGGCAGAGTCGCAGCAAAGCACGTCGGCGTCGGCGTCGACGTCCGCGTCGCTCGTCTCGCAGGACGGCTCGCTGCCGAACGCCGGCGCACGGGCGAATCTGCTCGTGCTGGTGCCGGATACGCCGCGCGCGAGTGCGGAGGAGCCGCAGGTTGAAGAGGGGGAAGAAAAGACGCCGCGGATGGCGAGGGGAAGGAGCGAGGAGGCGCGAAGAGGAGGAGAGGGAGAAGGAGAGGGAGAAGGAGAGGAGAAGGGGCGCCGGAAGGCGGGCTCGTCCAGCGTCGTGGGGGACTCGCAGGAGTCGCTCAAGGGGGGCGAGAGGCAGATTCAAGTCAGCGAGGTCGTCGGGGAGGAGCGGATGACGGTCGGCCTTACCGCCACCGCCGAAGCTGAAGCCGTCGACGTTCTCCCCTCCCCTTCCGTTCCTGCTCCCCCTTCCTCCCTGGCCGGTTCGGCTCCTACCGCCAATTTCGTCGTCCGCGCCTCTCCGCCTCAACTCCAGCTCCATCAACCGCAAGCAGAGCAGCTGGACGACGAGCAGGAACGAGAGCAAGAGCAGTCCGGCTCGACTTTCCGGAGCGAGATCACCTACCTCTCGCCCGACGCGAACCAGGAGGCGGAGCGCCGGCTCGCTGAGCGAGCGGAGCGGGTCGAGGAGCCGCCTGTGCTGGCGGAGATCCAGGTCGAGGTCGAGGGGGAGGAGGAGGTCGTGGAAGAGCAGCAAGACGAGGACGTCGAGATAGACGACCTTTCCCTCCACTTCCCTCCGCCAGCCGACTCGCTCGCCGACCAGCTCCAGACCCAGGCCGCTCCCTCGTTTTTTCCCTCTCCCTCCCCTTCTCCCGCCGCCGCCTCCTTCGCGCGCTCGCCCTCCCGCCCGCTCTCCCAAGCGGCCGAGCCCGAGTTGGTGTCGAATGGGACATGGCAGCCGCACCCGTACTCGCAAGCCGTGCACGTCGAGGAGGAGGGCTACGACCTCGACAACGACGACGAGCTGGACCAGCTCGCGGGCGATGGGCAGGGGCAAGATGGCGAGGGAGGACAGGCCTACCTCGGCGTCGGCGGCGCCGCTGCGGCGCTGCCTCGGCCGTATGCGGGCGCGACGAACGGGAGGAGGGACGGCGGGAAGGCCCCGCCTGCGGTGGTGACCGCGCCGCCTGCGCTCCCGCCCTTGTACGAGCCCGCGCCGACGACAGCGCCAGCGTTGCTGCGCAGGAGGATCAGCGATGTCCCGGCGCCGGAGTTGGACGACTCCCACGCGGACGACGCCGTCAATAAGGCCATTAGGGACTTCCTGACTGAGGATGCGCTGGACTAGGTCTTGAGAGGGCGGGCGAAACGCAGCTCTCTTTCGCTCTTTGCAGTTTCCGTCGGCCGACTCGGAGTTGTTCGACGGGGAGAGGAAGAAGAGGAAAGAAGCGAGGGAGCGGGCGGAATGAACGATGCAAGACTTGCTCTCTCGCTCACAAAGGCAACGAGACCGGGAGGAGTGGTACAGGCAGAAGGGGAGAAGCCCCTCGAGGGAGGCCTCCCCCGGGGAGAAACACATTCGCGTTTTTAGGTTCGAGCATAAGGCTGCAAAGGCCGAGGGAGGGAGGGAACAACGTCGAGAAAGAGGAGGGGAAAGCTACGCTACTCTCGCTCCTCCTAAGCGGTCGCCGTCGCGCCCGCCGGCTCCTTCTTGTCCTCCTCGTCATCGAGGTGGATCTCGACCTTGTGCTCCTCGCCGTCCGGGCCCTTCTTCTCGCCAGGCACAATCCGCTCCGCCTTGTCCCCCTCGCCCTCGCCCTCGCCCTTCTTCCCGTCCGTGGCGGCAGAAGAAGCCCCGCCCGAGAAGCGCTTGAGGCGCTCCGAGATGTGCTCCTTGCTCTCCGTGGGCCACGAACCGATGCCGCTGTCTTGCTGCGGCTTCTTGGCGGCGGTGAACTTCTTCGAGGAGGAGGCGAGGCGGCGAGAGGGCGGGTGGGTGAAGTGGCAGTCGGCTGCGGATTGGCGAAGAACAGGAAAGAGAGGGTCAGTCTCGTTGAAGAAGGATAACGGCGGGAAAGGGAACAAGGAAACGCACCCCTCGTACATCCCGCACCATACCTGCACGGCGTCCCTCCGCTCGCCCCTCCGCCGGGGACCCCGCTCACGTCCCAAGGATGGACGAAGTAGCACCCGGGCCTGGTGCACGCCGCGCCAAATTTGCACGGCGTGCCGTTCGCGCCGCCGGTCGTGCTCGACGCGACGGAGGGCGGGCGGGCAGGGGCGAGCGCCTTGGTGCCCGCCGAGAGGGACGAGGGCGGGAGCTTCTTCTGCGCGACCGAGACGTGCGACTTTTCGCAGTCCTGCAAGACGGTCGAGAAGGTCAGTACAATGGCGGGAAATGGGAAAGAAAGTCACGGGAAGCGAAAGACGCACCGGGTCCTCGCACTTGAGCTGCTTCTCGCACGCCTCGCTCTTAAGCACCAGCCCGCTCTCCTTCGTCGCGACCGGGCTCGGGTGCGAGAACGCGCACTGCGGCTTGGTGCACTCGACGCCGTGCTTGCACAGCTCCTCCTTCTCCGGCTTGCTCGGCAGCACGACCGGCGGCGTGGCCGGCTTGTTCGCCGCCGCCGCAGCGGGCTTGCGCGCCGGAGCAGCGAAAGCAGGGTTGAACGCCGGCGCCTGGGCGTTCAAGCCGACGCCGCCAAAGACGTTCGCACCCGCCGCGCCGGGAGGGGTGCTCCACACGTTCTGCATCGCGGCGAAGGCCTGCGCCTGCGCCATCGCGTTCGCCTGGGCCTGGGCCATGACGTGCGGCGGGAGGCGCTGCGCGAGCGGGTGCGCCGCGAGCGCCGGGTAGGGAATGTTGGCGAGGATGGAGGGATGCGCGCCGGAGAGGATGGCGTTGACAGTTTGGGTGATCTGCGGGAGAAACGGTCAGTCCGCCTCGACTGAAGGGAGCAAAGAAGAGAACAGGGACGTACGGCGTCGAAGGCAGGCTGCGGCATCCCCGTGTTATTGACCGGCCCCAAGCTCCGCCCCGGCGCAAATTGCGGGTTGTTGCCGTTCACGCGGTCGAACAAGCTCTTCCCTCCAGGTCCGCCGTTCTCAGCCCTCGGCCCGCGCGGCGGCGCATCGCTGCTGAATCGCTGCCTGCGGGCCTCGCGCTCGTCCGGCCCGTCCGCCGAGCGCTTGACGCCGCTCATCGCCGCGCCAAAGGCCGCTCGTGCGCCGGCGCCTTGCGGGGCTGACGGGCGGGAGGGGACGCCGTTCGCTGCCGAGGAAGAGGACGAGGCGGCGGGAGGAGCGGAGGCGGCGGGAGAGGCAGAGGGGTCCGGGTAGTGCTTCTTGACCTCGTCGAAGAGCCAGGTGACGAACGAGGCGTCAAAGTCGCCGCCGATGAGATCGCTGAGCTCGGTGGAGATCTGGTCTGTTGTGCGAATGGGGGATGAGCATGACGAGAACAAGGGGAGCAGAGGGAGGAGGGGACGAACCAGAGGTCTTGCGGTTGCCGAGCATGACGAGGCAGTACTCGCTGTGGGTAGCATAGGTCAGTGTGGGAATAGGAGTGAGCAGGAGAGCGGTGCGTACGCCATGACCGAGTCGTCCTCTGTGCTCCATCCGAGGGCGGCGAGCTGCTTCTGGATCGCGGCCTACGAAAGCAGGACTGTCAGCGCAGGATGGAGAGGAGTGTAAGCGGAGTGTACGTACCTGGAGCGCCTGTCCCTCTGGACTCGAGGGGACGATGTCGGGCAGCGCCATGGCGAGGAGAGGAGGAGAAGAGGGTGACTGAGGACGACGGGGAGGTGTGGCGAGCAAGGCAGAGAGGCGTCGGTGAGTGCTAGTGTGCGTCTGTGCGTGCTGTGAGGGTGTGCTGAGCAAGCCTAGCGAGCAGCGGTGAAGGGAGCAAGCAGAAGAGTGGCGCCCGGAACAAGGACGAACCACCTCAGCTCACAACACTCTCCAAAGCGGGTTCTGTTCCGCTATAGTGCACATAAGCGTACTCGGAAAGCATTCTGTGGGTCCAGCAGCTCAAAGGAGGGTGACGGTGAAGAGCGGAGTGTCGCTGGACTTCGCGTCGTCCTCGTCTGGTTCCTCCACTTCGCTGCTCGAGCTGCTAGGATCCGTACGAGCCACGGACGGCGTCTACTTGGCTCCACCTACCACCCCTTCGCCTCTGCAAACCGCCCACCTCGTTCCTCTCCTCGTCGTCCCCCTCCTCCGCTCCGTCACAACGCACGCTCCTTCCCACTTCGCCATGCCTAGCGAGCCCCAACGACCACCCGCCATGCTCCTCCTCACCTGCCTCGTCCTCCTCGCCGCCCTCGCGACCGCACCACGCGCCCTCGCTTCGGCCCTCACCACCACCATCAACGCCAACGAGCGCACCTGCTTCTACGCCAACGTCGACAAGGTCGGCGAAAAGGTCCGTCCCACTCTCTCACTCTCACCTCACCGAGACCCCACTAACCAACTCGCACGCGCACAGGTCGGGTTCTACTTTGCGGTCAGTCGGCCCCTCCTCGACCTTGCACCGGCTCGGCTCGTCCTCGCGCGCCGCACGCGTTCTTCTCGTTGAGAGTGCGACCTGACACTTCTTTCTCTCGACAGGTGCAATCCGGCGGGTCCTTCGACATCGACTGGGTCGTGACGGACCCGAGCGACACGATCATCATCGAGGGCGAGCGGGAAAGGCAGGGCGACTACATCTTTACGGCGCACCAGGTGCGCTCTTCCCCTCTGTGCTCCCAAGAGAACGTGTATTGACGAGACGAGCCCCTCGTCGACCCCTGTTCCTACCTTCTCCGCCTTCTCCCCCATTTTCCCCTCCATCTCCCCTTCGTCCTCGTCTCTCCTCGGCCCGCCCACGACATACTCTCCGCTCTACGCTCGCATGACAGACGGGCGAGTACTCCTTCTGCTTCTCGAACGACATGTCGTCCTTCAGCGAAAAGCTCGTCGACTTCGACATCATGGTCGAGTCCGAGCCGCGACCGGTAGCGCCCGCCAAGCCGACCGCGCTCACGGAGCAGACGAGCTCGCTCGAGGAGTCGATCTACAAGCTCTCGGGCAGCCTGAGCAGCATTCAGAGGACGCAGAAGTACTTTAGGACGAGGGAGCACCGGAATGTGCGTCGCCCGCTCTCTTCTCCGTCCTCCGTCTTCTCCCCGTCCTTCCCTCGCTTCCTCCCTCTTCTCACCCTGCGTCCCGCCTCCCTTCCCTCTCCCCGTCCTTCCGCCCGTCTTGACACCCCCTCCCCCTCCTCGACCCGCGCAGGAGTCGACCGTCAAGTCGACCGAGTGGCGCATCTTCACCTTCTCGATCGCCGAGTCGGCGCTCATGGTCGCGATGAGCGCGTTCCAGGTCTGGGGTGCGTCTCTCCCCCCTCCTTTGCCCTCCCCGTGTTCTCTCTTTCTTCTTCGTGCTCGGAGAAAAGAAGCTGATGCAAGGAGAGGGCCGGGAGAGCAGTCGTGCAGCGCTTCTTCTCCGGGCCGAGCAGGAGGAGGCAGGTGTAGGGCCGCCTTCGTTTCTCGAGACGGAGTGAAAAAGAGGGGCAGAGCGCAACCTACGGACGTTCTTTCTCTCATGGACTCGTTGTGCAGCGCCTTCTTCCGCTCTGCTTTCTGCGTTTTCTTCCTCTCGGACGGGCGCCCAAAGCAAGTGCGGCTCACCTCTTCAGGTCAAGGAAGACGCGAGGGCGCCTCGCAGTTCTTTGCCGCGTGGCGTGGGAGCGAGGCCGGAGGGAGAGCTTGGGGCAGAGGCAGTCGAGAAGATCCCGGGATCGAGGGTCGGTTGCAGAGAAAGGTACGGAGAGAAGGCCCAAGAGAGGTAATGTACCCGAGGAAAGACCAGAGGGGAGAAGGAGGAGAGGAAAAAAAGGGTCCGCAGGAGAAGGAGAGGTCGGATCGGGTCGTGGAATAGGGGAGTGGTACAGAAGGGGTATGGACGCGTGATGTATGGAAGGACCAGGAGGAAAGGCGGGGCAAGCGGGTCCGGTGGGAGGAGAGGCTGGAAGGCGAGAGGGGAAACAGGCGGTTACTGGGCGCGGGACTTGCGGTACCTGTGATGGGGCAGCCACGCGATGAAGAGTCAGTTCTGGCGAGCGAACCCCGCCTGAGTAGGCCCCGAAAAGCGAAAAGAGACCGCGCAACTCACTCCGCCTCTGCCGCAACAGCCGCCTCGTCGACCTCGCCCTGGACGCTCGCGAGCGCCTCGGCGGCCTCGGCGTAGAACTGCTGCTGGGCCTTGACCAACGCGGCGAGGTTCTTGATCGGCTCGGGGTTCTCGAGCACGGCGCGCATCAGGTTGATCGCCTCCTCGGTTGCGGTGACGAGGTTCTCTTCGGCCGCCTCGACTGAGGAGGGCAAGCGCAGGGGGAAAGAAGAGGAGAGGAGAGATGGGGGAAGGGGGAGAAAGAGCAGATGGTTAGTTTGGGTCGAGGCGGAAACACAGAAGGGGGAGAAGGAGCAAACGGCAGGAAACGCACCCTCGATGCGCGCCTGCTCCTGCTTCGGTCCTCCGGTCGCGTTCTTGAACTGCGCGCGGGTCGCATCGAGAGACAGCCTGCACGAAGCGATGTTGTCAGTTTGGGTCTGCCGAACGCAGTACACCGTCCGCTGCAAGTCGCAGCGAGCACGGGACACAGAGCAGGCAGCAGAGGGACCAACCTCGCCGCCTTGACGTTCGCCCTCGCCTTCATCGCCGCCTGCACGCTCGAGTTCAGCGTCGCGCTCCACGGCTGCAAGAACTCCTTCTGCACGGCCTCGCTCTGGCGCTCGCGCGCCGAGCCGACCTTGTCCTGCGCGACCGCGTACGTCTTGAGCACGGTCGAGAGGCGGCCGGGCCCGACCTCGACAGCGCCCGACGCGGCCGCGCGCGAGAGGGCGTGCGGGAGCGTCTTTTGCACTTCGGCGGGCTTCTGCGCGGGGTGGAAGGGGAGATGTTAGGGACTCTGAGGGGGGTCCGTAGGCGGATTGCGCGCGGAAAGGGGGGAAAGAGGGGCTAGAAAAGGGGGCGGGAGGAAAAGAAAAGACGGGTCCGCGAGGCAGGAAGGGGTGACGAACCTCGGCGATGGTCGGCTGGGGGAGGTGGGTGCCTGGAGAAGAAGGGACAATGAGTAAGAGCAAGAACGAGCGCGAAATGGAGCAACTCACCCTTGGTAGCCGCGGCCGCCCAGGCGCTCAAGTTGTGCGCCAGACTGCCGCCGATCTCCTGAGCCGACTCGCCAAGGTTGGTCGGGTAGTCGACGTTGCCCTCGTACACGCTGGCGACCTTGAGGAGCTTCTGGTGGGCGTTGCGGAGGCCGTCGACGCGCTGCTCGAGGTCGAGGTACTCCTGCGGGAGCTCGGTGACGTCGTCCTCCTGGGCGCGGCCGGTGCGCTCCTTGACGGTCTGGGACAGCGTGGCAAAGTTCTTGGTGAGGGTCTTGCCGGTCTGGTTGAAGTCGATGTTCTGCGCCGCGCCCTGGACGGTGGTAGCGGCCTGGCCGGCGGCGGACTGGAGGGTCGAGGCAAAGTTCCTGGCGGTAGTGCAGGTCGCAAGGGTGACGATGGCGAATCGGACGAGGCAGTTGAGCGACGAGGTAGCAGGAAGCGCAGTCGAGGAGAGGAGGTGCGGGAGCGGGAGGTGGGGAGAGTCGAGGACAAGAACGAGAGGGGTCAGCGGCGGTAGGGGTGGATAAGAGAGAAGTTGAGCGTACTTCCACGAGTTCATGGTGGCTGTCGTTGGGTGTTGGCGAGAGTTGAGCGAGTTGAACGAGATGAAGGCGAGGGGGACGAGGAGCAAGAACCAGACAACGGCGAGTCAGCTGGGGTGTTCGAGGGATGTTCCTGTGAGGTATTGAGAGAGACTGTGGCGTACGTGAAGCAGCTGGAGCAGTGTGGAAGGAGGCCGGAGCGAGAGGGTGACGACGGCGACGACAAGGACGACTTGCTCTCCTCCGTCCACTCTACGCAAGACTACCCAGGCAGTTACACAGCTCGTAAGGACATGCTCCTCCAACTCCAGCTGACCAGCGAACTGACCTAGTCTGGCCTCCATCCCCTCTCTCTCCTTCTCCCCCTCATCGCCCCTCTCGCTCCCTCTCCAGGCTCACCACCCCATCGAACAGCCCATCCAATCCGACCATCTCGATCAGAATCCTCCAACATGGCCGCCACCGCCGCCGCCTCCGCATCCTCCGGCTTCAGCTTTGAGAACAGCCTCCGCAACCGCTCCCTCGGCGCCCGCAACCTCGCCCTCCCGCGCGCGACTTCTACGGGCACGACCATCGTCGGCTGCCTCTACGACTCGGGCATCGTGCTCGGCGCCGACACGAGGGCGACGGAGGGCCCCATCGTCGCCGACAAGAACTGCGAGAAGGTGCGTTTCGGGCGCTTGCGCGGACCGGGTCCTGTTCATATCGTCCTGATGGCCTTGTCGACTTGCAGATCCACTACATCTCTGAGCACATCCGCTGCTGCGGTGCCGGTACCGCCGCCGACACCGAGTTGTGCGTTTCCACCTCGGTACCCTCCCCACCCCCGTCCCGAACTCGGAAGCTGACTGTCGGCCTGCTGCAGTACCACCAACATGATCTCGTCCAACATCAAGCTTCACGAGCTCTCGACCGGACGACCACCCCTCGTGGCGACGGCCATGACCATGCTCAAGCAGTACCTCTTCCAGTACGTCCTTTTCCTCCCTTGCCTCCTCTCGCGAGCTCACTCGTGTTCGTTCCACAGGTACCAAGGTCACGTCGGCGCTGCGCTCGTCCTCGGCGGCATCGACCCGACCGGCCCGCACCTCTACACCGTCGCCCCTCACGGCTCGACCGACAAGCTCCCGTACGTGACGATGGGCTCGGGCTCGCTCGCGGCCATGGCCGTGTTCGAGACGCACTGGCGGCCCAACATGACGCGCCAGCAGGCCATCGACCTCGTCTCGGAGGCGATCGAGTCGGGCATCTGGAACGACCTCGGGTCCGGCTCGAACGTCGACGTGTGTGTCATCGAGGGCGAGCTGACGGGCGAGGGCAAGTACACCGGCAAGGCCAAGACGGACTACCTCCGCAACTACCGCATGCCGAACGAGAAGGTCACCAAGGAGCGGAATTACAAGTGGAGGAGGTGCGCTTGCTTTCCTCTCTTGTCCTCCTTCGCTCCCATGCTGACTCTCCTTCTACTCGACAGGGGAACGACCGCATGGACGAAGGAGGAGGTCAAGCGCCTGGTCGTTGCCGAGGAGGTCGTCCCCCTCGCCGGCGGTCTCGCGAGCGGTCCGGAGGGGAGCGGCGCGGCGGCGGGCAGCGCAGCGATGGAGGTGGACGCTTGAACGGACCCTGTAGCCGATACGAAACGCGCTTCTTCTCGCTGTACACTCGCTGCCGTTGCCGAGAGAAAAGAAAGAGCGCGTCGTCGCCTTTCGGCCGCCGACGACGGCGAAGTCCCGATTCCCGAATCGCTGCTCCACCTCGCCCTCTCTGCTCTCTCTCCCCTTCCTCCGCCTGCTTCTCTCGCTCACGCTCGTCCAGCTAGCTCTATTCGCATGCTCTCCAAGCTCTCGCGCGCCCTCCGCGCCCGCCCGCTCCTGACCGCAACGACGGCCATGTCGCCCGTCGTCGTCGTCTCGCAAGCCGCTGGCGCATCGGACGCCTCGCAACCCGCCTCGCAGACCAAAAGGGAGGAGAGCAAAGCGCATCACAAGAAGGATGGTGGGTTCGTCAACCCCTGGGACAGCTTCGAGGTGCGGCGCCGGTTCATCAGTCTCGAGGTGCTGGAGCGAGGTAGGGCTGACCTTGAGCACGCGGCAGGACCTCGGGATGTCCCCGTCCGTCATCTGGAACATGCGCAAGGACTGGGTCTCGCGTCCAGTGCGTCGTTTCGTTCTCTTCTCCCCCACCTCGCCTTCTTCCCGCTCTTTCTCTCCCTTCCTTGTCCCTCAAGCCGCTTCTTCGACTCCTTCCCATCTTTCTCTTTACTCAATCGTCCTGTGCTGACCCCCTCACCTCCGCAGGTCCCCCCACCCGAGCTCCTCCCCCCCGTCCTCACCCCCGAGTTCTCCCCTCCCTCGTCCCTCTCCCCTTCCGAAGCCGCCGCCTGGCGCAAGGACCTCAAAGCGACCTGGCTCGGTCATGCGTGCTTCCTCGTCGAGTTCCCCGCCGAGCCTGCCGCCGAGGGAGAGCAGGCAAAGAGGGGGATGAGGGTCCTGTTCGACCCGGTGTGGAGCCATAGGTGCTCGCCTTCGCAGTGTGCGTTATCCATTCTCTTCACTCTCTTCTCTCTCATGTCGACCTGTACTGATGTCGCGTTGGGGAGGCACAGGGATCGGCCCCGCTCGCGTGCAGCCGCCTCCCATCCCTCTCGAGGAGATCCCCGACATCGACGCCGTCGTCATCTCGCACAGTCAGTCTCGCTCTCTCCCTGCCTTTCTCAGTTCGATATGCATAATGCGGTGATGCGACATGGAAGCTGCGGACTGATGTTTCCGGCCGAGCGTTCCGGGAAGAAACTCACCCTTTCTGCCCTTCACGCTCCAAACTCACAGACCACTACGACCACATGGACGTCGCGACGCTCAAGCACCTCTACAAGAAGCAGGAGAAAGGCTCGTTGCACGTCTTCGCACCGTTGGTGAGCTGGCGTTCTGGCATTTCCCTGCTCCCCCTCCTGCTTTTCGTGGATGCCGAGGCTCATACGTTCAACAATCGCTGGACAGGGTAACCGCAAGTGGTTCAAGGACGTGATCGGTACGTCGCTTTTCCAGCCCCTCTTCCTGCACTCCCGTCCCACTGTCTCTAGTCTTATTTTTCCCTCCCCGTCGTTTTCCCAGGCATGAAAGACTCCGAGGTGACCGAGCTCGACTGGTGGGAGGAGCGCGACCTGTCGTACGAGAACAAGGCCGCGGTCTCGACGGACAAGCAGGGTGCAAGCGGGTTGGCGGCGAAGCTGAGGGTCATTTGCACGCCTTGTCAGCACGTACGTTCTTCCCTTTCTGCCTCTCTCTCTCTCTCGTCTTGACGCGAGCTTTCTATCTGAGCAGTTCACCGGCCGCGCTCTCACCGATGTACGCCTTCCTCCTGACCCTCTCCCCCTTCGTGTTCCAGGCTCATCTGGGTTGACCCTCTCGCACAGCGCAACGACACCCTCTGGGCTTCCTGGGCGGTCGAGTCCTCCACAGGCGGCAAGGTCTGGTTCGGCGGTCCGTCCCTTTCCTCAGCCTCGCATCCCCTCCTTATCCTCGCTCTCCTTCCCCTGACTGACCCGAGGCGGGAGACCCAGGCGACACCGGCATGCGCTCCGTTCCGCGCGGTTTCGACCCTGCTAAGGAGGACGAGTTGCCGACGTGCCCAGCGTTTGAGGAGATTGGCCAGAGGGAGGGGCCGTTCGACTTTGCGATGATCCCGATTGGGGCTTACTCTCCCCGTGCGTTCACTTCCCTGCCGCTTCAGCCCAGACCCTGTGTAAATTGCGGCGGACACTGACGATCTGCACGTGCGGGAACAGGCTGGTTCATGTCGAGGGTCAATCTTCTTTTCTCCCCTCTCTTCCCACTTTCTCGTCTCGTGCTGACCCGTCACATTTGCCCACAGATCCACTGCAACCCCGAAGACGCCGTCGAGCTTCACCGCCGCGTCAAGTCGAAGAAGTCGCTCCCGTCCGTCCCGCTCTCCTTCCTCCCTTCTCCAACCTTTGCACCCTCCGAGATCCGCTACTGACCCGCCTTCGTCCTTTCCCAACGCCGTAACAGAATCCACTGGTCCACGTGGATGCTCACAGAGCAAGCTCCTCTCCTCCCTTCCCTTCCCTTCCCTTCAAGCGAGAGTCGCAACTTACGCCCCCTTCTCGCCGCGCGCAGCGAGCCCATGGACGAGCCTCCGAAGCGCATGCGCGCCGCGTGCGACAGGTACGGGATCTCGGAGGACGAGTTTGGGCTGACGAGCTTGGGGCAGACCACGCGGATCAAGGTGTAGAAGGGGGAAGGAGGAGGAGGAGGCGACGGGATAGAGGACGGTGTTCGTTCGTAGTTTGCTCGTACAGCTGTATCGTTGTTCAATCTTTGCCGGCTCTTGACGTCCCCGTTGTCGGGTCCGCTCGCGACGAGAGAAGGGAGACAAGAGACCAAGCGTTTTTCCTCGCCTTCGCGCTGTCACCTCTCATCCGCACGGGCGGAGGAGCACATAATGCATCGCACAACGAGCACGGAATGACAGGGAGGGAGGCAGCTACGAGACGAAACGAGCACGCGAACGGAGAATGCACAGGGCGAGAGAAAACAGCGAAGTGGGGCAAGGCGGGAGTAACGACAACAAGGACGGGAGGCGAGACGGGGTACTCGAGGGGGAGGGGTGGTAGTAGGTGCGAGGAACCGGGGGAACGGGGCATACGAGGGCGAGCCGGACGCGGGATAAGGTATACGTGGGAGAGCGGAGGGCAGGGGTGGTACAACATGCTGAGAGGGCGAAGAAGAGGCGAAGAAGAGGCGAAAAGGGAGGAAGGGTGATCACCACTCGGCGCGCAAGCCGAACTTGCGGTACTCGACCAGCTTGCAGTCGCTCGTCGAGTCCCTTCCGAGGCCGACCACGCCCTCCTGCTCCTCTCTCTTCGGCTCGTCGCGCTCCCTGCCCTTCCCCTTCTCCCGAGCGGAGGAGGAGGAGGAAGAAGAGGACGAGGCCGACGGGACGGCGTCGGGGTCGAACCGGATGCGGAACCAACCGCCCGAGTGCGTGAGCGCGAGGAGCTGCGACTCGAGGCGCTTCTCGGTGCGGGGCTTGCTCGGGGCGGCGGCGGGTCGGCGGCGCGCGGGAGGGACGGGAGGTCTGTATGAGGACGAGGGGGAGTGCGAGTGGGAGGAGTAGGCGGAGGTGGGGGCGTGAGAGAAGGGTGGGCGGGAGGAAGAGGGGGCGTGGGAGGCGTCGGAAGGGGTGAAGGAGGAGGGGCGTCGGGAGGTCGGCGTCGCGGCGCCGGACGACGGGCGGTCGTCCCTCTCTTCTCGCCCGCTTCCGCCTCCTCCAGCAACAGGCACATCCACCTCAACCTCGACCCAATGGCACACGCATACATCTTCCTCGACGCTCTTCGCACCCTTGACCCCGCCCGCGCCGACGGAGGGAGCAGGCGCAGCGAGCGGGTTGGGCGGGATCGGGCCCGGGTTGGCGAGGGTGAAGGGGAGGCGAGAGGGCGGCGGAGCGGGAGGCGGGAGGCGGAACTGCGAGTGCGACCAGGTCGAGGAGAAGTACTTAGGGAGGTAGGGCTTGAGGAGCGAGAGGTGCTTCGCGCCGCGCGGGGTGCTGTTCGCGTCCTTTTGAGTCAGTATCGCAGAGAAATCGCCAGGAGGGCATGGCGAGACGCACCTCGACCCGCTCTCGCTGTCCTTGGCCGCCTTGCGCCGCTCCTCTCCCTCCTTGCTCAAGTCCCATACATGCACCGTCCCCTTGTCGCTGCTCACCGCAACCGCCAGCCCATCCGGCCTGATCGCGATCCCAAAGATCTCTGCCGTGTCGGTTCCCCTCCTCAGCTCGCGGACGAGGTAGCTGCTTTGCGGGTCCCACACGCGCACGAGCGTACCCTTGCTGCTCGTCGTTGCCAGGACGGACCCGTCGGGCGTGGTCGCGAGCGCGGAGAGGGCCGACTCGTGCGCGAGGATGATGGAGACGGCGGGGTAGGGCGCTGAGGTCGGGTCGTGTGAGGGTGGAGGGGGCAGAGGGGGCAGGGAAGGATCGAAGGGCGGGAGGCGGACGAGCTGCACTTGGCCGGGCTGCCGGCCGGGGAAGGCGAGGAGGGTCGATCCGGGGGAGGTGGAGAGCGTGACGAGGCCTGCGGAAGCAGAGGATGAGACGAAAGAGGGGAACTCGAGGAAGAGAAGAACGCACCTCTCGGATTGTCGCACGTCTCGTACGAGCCTTCTCGCCAGATCCCGGCCGTCCCCCTTCCCAACACGAACAGCACGACTCTACGCTTGAGCACGACGACGAGCCTGTCCCTCCTGACGGCCAGTCCGCGCACGTCCTCGCGGAACTCTAGCTCGGCGACGGCCTGGGCGGCCTGGTCGTCCCAGAGGACGACCTTGTTTGGCGGGTAGAGCGGTGAGGGTGGGCCGCCGACGAGGACGAGGAGGTTGGTGTTTTCGAGGGGGACGACGAAGCGGAGGGACGAGTCGGGGAGATCTAGGGAGGGAAGAAGAGGGGGTGAGTGTGTCATCTCTCGCTGAGGAAGGGAAGGGGGCGCACCTCGTGCCGAGAGGGTTTCAAGTGGGTTTGTGCGGTAGACGGTCCACCCATCGGTGGTAGCGGTGGCGAAGCAGTTGTTCGACGACGAAAGGGCCAAGTGGGTGATGTTGCTGTCGGGCTCATCCGAGAGGGCGTGGGCGGCGAGGTGGAGGGCCATGCATGCCCCTGCTGCCGAGTGAGCGTAGTTCCAGACGTGCAGTCGAGGTGGACGGAGCGAGAACGAGCAGGTGGGGCCAGAGAACGCTCCTCACCGCCAAGTCGAAACGACCACCTCGCAAACTCCGCTGGGAGCAATACGATCACGCAGAGGGGTCATGGGGTATGTTGATCAACATTATCAGTCCACCCAAGCAGCTCCAGGTGAGGCTGCTGATTTTCGAGATTCTGCTTCGCTCAACTCGGGTTCGCTCTCGCTCTCTCACCCCACTCGCTACGCCTGTTACAGCTCAAACAGCATTACCAGCAGCCACTCGAGCAGCTGCACCCCCGACTGCCCTCCGCCAGTGCGCCCTCGCCCAGCATGGCGTCGTCGTCGTCTCGCTTCACCACCGCGACCGCCTTCCTCGAGACGAGCAGCACCCAGGACGTCGTCAGCCACGCCGTGCAGACTCACACCACAGTGCATGACGACGCACCCCCGCCCGCCCTCGCACAGCCCGATGACCACGCCCTCTCGACCTCGACCTTCTTCCCTCCTTCCTCCTCCCTCAACGCACCCGCATCCACTGGGTTCGTCCTCAGCAGGCTCGTAGAGGATGCCTACGCACTCGAGCTCAGGTGGGTCGCCTTCGCACACGGTTCGGCCGGAGGCATTCGGGACCAGGACATGGACGACTCGGAGGCGCTCTCGAGCCCGTACGCCGACCTCGACAGCCACCCGGGCACGCTCCCGCCCGTCCGCTTCGTCTTTCCCTCCCGCCTCGTCCCGACGCCGTCCTTCGCCCTCTCCCCTGAAGGGACTCACCTCGAGGTCTTTGCCGTCACCGAGGCCGGATACCTCTACGTCCTCACCTTCCCGCTCGAGAGCCTCTTCTACGGCGACGAGCTCGGCAAGGCGGACAAGGACGTCCAGGAGTGGAGCGACGAGTTCAGGCTCGAGAGCCTCGAGGGGAGGACACCAGTGCTGATGGACGGCGTCGAGGACGGACGGGTTGTCATTGCTTGCGAGGATGGGTTCGTGGTCTGCGTCGACTTTGGCGGAGAAGGTGCGTCTTCTTCCCCATTCTCCTTCACAAGAGCTGGCTGACGTTCCCCTCCTCAGACGGCATCCTCCTCGAGACGGAGCTCAAGTCGACCTCGTCCTTCTCGATCCGGTCCCTCGTCCCCTCATTCTCCTCCCGCAACCTCGCCTCGCCCACCAAAGCGGGCTTCTCTTCCTCCTCCGGCTCGACCTCGTCGCCCGCGCAGCTCATTTCCCTCGCGACCTCCCTCACCGCTCCCGCCTCAGACGAGGATGACGCCGCCTCCGCGAGCTTCGCGTTCGGCCTCTCGCGCGACCGCAAGCTCAAGTTCTGGAGCCTTCAAAACGGCGTCGCGCTCCCGCCTATCGACCTCGCCAAGCTCGTCACCTCGTCTTCCTCCTCCGCCCTCGCACTTGCCTCGCCCGCATCGCTCGACTCGCCCCAGGCGTCCCGCGCGCACGGCAGCGCAAGCGGCGCCCTCCTCCCGCCCGCCCCGCAGTCCTTCCTCCGTACCGTCCCTGGCACCTCTTCCACCGCCTATCCCGCCTTCCTCGCCGTGTTCGTCCCTTCCTCCCCGACCACCGCCGCCGCGTTCGCGATCTACGGCCTCGAGGTCGACGCTCAAACAGGCGACCTCTCGACGCTTCAGCCTGTCGCGGAGCGGGCCTGCCCGCCCGCGCTCGCGAGTACCGGGTCGCTGGTTGACTTTGGCGTGCACCGCGTCGACCTTCAAGGCGAGGAGAAGTGGACGCTCTGGTCCGTCTGGGACGACGCCGGCGAGACGGACGTGCGGACGATCTCCGTTCCGGAGCTCGACGCCGCGCCGGCGAGCGACGGGACCGAAGAGGCCTGGGTGACGGTCGAGCGCGGCACGACGGCGAAGACGGCGCAGTGGACGGCGTCGCACTTCGACGAGCTCCTGCGCGACTCGGCCCTCTCCGTCCAGGACGTCTTCCTCCGCCACATTTCGTTCCCCGGCCGGTACCCGCCCGCGACGCTCGGCTTCGCGCTCGCAGAGTACGAGGACCTCGTGCTCTCCGAGCTGCCCGAGGGCGCCGACGAGCCCGAGGCCTTCCTGCTCGACTACCCTTCGCCGCTCCAGCGCGCCGCCGCGGTCGTCGGCTCGACCGTCGTCCTCGAGCAAAGCGCCCAGACCGGCGCGCTCCTCCACGACGACTACAACAAGCGCCTCAAGCTCGAGTGGCTCCGCTTCGTCGCGCTCCTCAACGAGAGCCGCGCGGCCGCGCTCTTCCCGACGCACCTCGCCGTCGACCCCGCCCGCGGCGTCGTTGCCGTCTTCGGGCGCGACAGCGTCTCGGTCCCGGTCGTGCAGGAGGCGGTGCATGCGCTCGCCGAGCTCGACGTGCGCCAGCTCCAGCAAGCGCAGCAGCAGCTCCTCCTCCACCCGTCCTCCTCAGTGTCGTTTGTCGACCTCCCCGCCGCGCTCAATGCCGCCGACTACACCCTCAGGGCGGACCTCCTTCCCCTCCTCTCGGCGATCAAGATCCTCGACGCGCGCCTCACCCCCGCCGACTCGGCCTCGCTCGAAAAGGCGCTCCTCGAGCGCCTTTGCGCGCCGCTTGAGGGCGAGATGGAGGACGTCGCGATCGGGGTCTTCGAGGAGGCGCTCGAGCAGGCGCTGCCGGACGATGCGCTGCGGGAGACGTTGGCGGCCGTGAGCGCGCTCGAGAGCCCGGACAGGGCCGTCGATGCGCTCGCGAGGTTGCTCGTCGCGGAGCAGCTTACATCGCCCTTCTCTCCGTCCTCCTCTACGGGAGAGGAGAAGCCCGCGACGGACCTTGCCGCCGCGCTACTCACCGACGCGCTCACGACCTCGCTTTCGGCGCGGTACGCCCTCGCCAAGGGCCTCGTGACGCTCCTCCTCGTCGTGTGGGCCGCAGAAGACGACGAGTCCGTCGAGGCGGACGTGATGGGCTCTTCCGACGCTGCCGGCGCAGCGGCGGGCGAGAAGCTCTTCGCCCGCCTGGACCGGACCACCGCGACGGCGTTGACGATCCTTCACGGGCTCGCGGCGGCGAACTGGGTCGCGAGCGAGATCGTCGTGCCGCAGCTCGAGGCCGTCAAGGCCGTGCAGGACGAGCTCGTCGGGCAGGCGAAGGAGGAGGGCGCGGACGGGCTGCTGGCCCAGTTCGGCGAGCTCGGCCTCGCCGGCGCGGCGGGAGGTGCAGGAGCGGAGGTGTCCCCCGTGCCGGCTTTCGGGCTGCTCAACGCCCTCCTCCGTTTGCCTGGCTACGCGCCGGCCCTGTCCGCCTCTTCCTCCCTCCCAACAGCCCTCTCGCTTTCGACCTCCTCCCTCGCCCGCGCGCTCGGGCTCCTCCCTCCGCCGCTCTGCTCCCTCTCCTCCTCCGCCGCCGCCTCTTCGCCTTCGGAAGTTACCGCTCACCCTCGCGCGGCTCTTCTCGCCTTCCGCCTCCTCCAGCTTGGCCTCGCCGAGCGCGCAGCAGAATTTGTCGAGTTGTGGCCGAGGAGCAGCGCGATGGAATACGTGAGGGGCCGCGCGGCGCTGGACCTTGGGGATGGAGAAGAGGCTAGGGAGGCGCTGGAGAGGGCGGCGAGCGGGCTTTGTGTGTTCTGCTCCTTTTTTTTTCCTCTTCTCCTTCGCCCGTACTGATGATCATCGCCTTCTCGCAGATGCCGTCGACCTCGATGATCCCTCGGATGCGTCGTCCTCCGCCCTGTCTCTCCTCCTCCCGTCCAGCATCGGCTCCTCCCTCGCGCGCTTCCACATCCACCTCGTCGCCCTCTTCGCCCCCTCCTCCTTCGACCTCGCCGTCGCGCGCTTCGCGGCCCTCGCGCTCGAGGCGCTCGAGCTCGAAGGCGAGCAGGACGAGCCGACGGAGAAGGACCTGTGGATCAAGCTGTTCAGGGCGTATGCCGCGACGGGCGAGTACGAGAAGGCGTACGAGACGATCATGGCGACGCCTTACCACGAGACGTGCGTCCCTTTCTCTCCTTCTCCTCCTTTCTCCTCGTTAATGTCTCTTCGACCGGCGACCAACAGCCAGATGACCTGCCTCGCCTACTTCATCTCGGTCGCGTGCGAGAACGGCGCGACGGCGCTCCTGACGCAGTACTCGTTCGCCGGGCTTGAGGCCGACCTCGAGCGCAACCTCGCGTTCCGCGCGCGCAACTCGGACCCGCTCGCCAAGCCGAACTACTACCGCGTGCTGTACGCCTACCACGTCGCGAAGGGCGATTACCGCAGCGGTGCGTCCCGGCTTTCCCTCTCTATCTCTTTTGCAACGAGCGAGACTGACCCCTCTGATCGTGGGCAGCTGGCACCGTCATGTACAACCAAGGCCGGCGGCTTGGCGAGCTATCCACTGCCTCTGCTGGCGCAAAGGGCTCGGCGTCGTTCCGCGAGCTCGCGACGCTGCAGTGCCAAAGCTACCTCGCCGCGACGAATGCGCTCGCGCTCGTCAAGAAGGAGCATGCTTGGGTGGCGGTCGTGAGCGCTGAGGCGGACGAGCGGGTGCGTGCCCTTCTTCTACTTCCACCCCTCACTCCCAGGCGAGTCAGGGACTGATGAAGCCAAGTTGTAACCGCACAGGGTAACAAGCGCCGCAAGGTCGCGTATCAGATCCCGGAGGACGAGTTCGACCCCGCGGTCGCATCACGCGCGCCTGAGGTCCTCGAACTCGCCGACATCCGCAAGGAGTACTGCGTCGCGCTCGCGAGGCTGCAGCTTGCCGAGGAGTTCCCCGAGCTGGAGAGGTCCAGTGCGTCGCCCATTCTTCTGCCTTCCTCGGTTCCCGAAATGCAGACTGATGGACAAATGAGCCTGCGCAGACTTCCACCTCGACCCCGAAGCCGTCGTCGCTCTCTTCGCGCAAACGGGCAATTTCGAGCAGGCCTTCTCCTCCGGGCGGGTGCTCGAGACGGATCTGTCGTCGCTGTTCGAGGTTGTTGCGGAGCGGTGTGTTGGGCTGACGCTGCATCCCGAAGGGTGCGCACTCTCTCTGTCCTCTATTTTCAGACGCTACTAACCCCTTTCTTCCTTATACAGCTCGCAAGATGCCAGCTGGGTCACCCTCTCCGATGAGACCGCAACATGGTCGGGCTCTCTCTCCTCCAAGGCCTGGCGGTTGCTCGAGCGCCAGCTCGAGCGGCACGACTCGGGCCCGGCGTATCGCTACCGGCTCGTTGTCCTCGAGCGCACCTTGGCGACCAACCGCGGCGGCAAGGTGCCGGCGTTCTTGACCGACTTCCTCGCCAAGCACGACGTGCACTCGCTGCTGAGGACGCTCATCAAGTACGACAGGCTCGACGAGGCGTTCCACTTCGGCTTGGCGGCGGTTCAGGTGCGTTTTCCCCCTTACTCCCCTTTCTTCCATTGCCGCGCTTACCTGTTCCTTCCGTTCCCCTATAAGTCGTCGACCGTTCCGACCTCCTCGACGTTTAGCACGATCCTCCCGTACTCCCTCCTCGACCAGCTTCTCGCCCTCCCTCCTGGCGACTCGCCAAACCTCTCGGACGACGTCCTTAAGCAGCGGCAGCAGGAGCTCAAGGCCGCGCTGCAGGGGCGGTTTGACAAGCTTGAGAAGGCGCAGGGGCAGCTCAGGAGGGCGTAGGAGGCCGTTGTAGGTGCGTGCTCGCGAGGCAGGAGAAGGGCGAGGAGAAATGCGGAAAACGACGTTTCGACCTCCTGTCTCCTCGCGATGCGCGGGCCGTGCGTCTGGCGAGGCTGGCTGGCTGACTTCGCATCTGGAGCTTTCGAGAAGGACTGAGCGGCCGTCTGTCCGACTGATCTCCCCGAAGGAGTGGAGGCGAACTCGGACTTCGGTGAGGAGGGAGGAAGACGGACTTGACAGGGTTGCCTTCTCTTGCTCTCCTACTCTTCACTCTTACAGCACACAGCACCGCCATGTCGTCGTCGCTCCTCCTCGCCCAGCCCATCACCTTCGAGCGCTCTGGCAAAGTCGCCCCGAACAGGACGCTCAAGTCGGTTTGTCCTCGTCTCCTCTCCTCCACCCTGCCAGAATGACTTGAATTGACGTGACTGCTTTCCGCGTTGCTAGGCCATGACGGAGCGCCTGTGCACGTACGACCAGGAGAACCTCGACGAGCGCGGCAAGCCCACGCCCGAGTACCTCAAGCTGTACGAGGAGTGGGGGAAGGGCCAGATCGGTGTCATCGTGCTGGGCAACATCCCCGTACGTCTTGTTCCGTCGCTCTTGTCCTCTCACCGTGCTGGAGGCGGACCCGGAAGACGAGGAGTGACAGCGGCTGCCGTTTTCCTCGCCCTCCTTCCTCCTTCCCCGACGTTCCTTGGGCTGACCCCCCTCTACTCCCGCGCCGCGTCCAGGTCGAGCGCAAAGGCCTCGAGGCCAAGCACAACGCCATCATCGACGCCAAGTCGCCCTGGGACCCCGCCGAGGCGTTCAAGCCGGTCATCGCGGCGGCGAAGGCTCATGTGCGTCTTCGCTTCGGGCTTCCTTCCCTTTCCTTTCCTATGACTGAACCTCTTCGCGTTCCGCTTCCAGGGCTCTCTCGTCATCGGCCAGCTCACCCACGGCGGTCGTCAGGTTTCGAAGGAGGTCGACCCGAACCCGGTTTCTTCTTCCGACGTCCAGTGCCCGCCCATGATGGGCATGGAGTTCGGCAAGCCCCGCCCGCTCACGATCGCGGAGATTGACGGGCTCGTCAAGGCGTGGGGTCACGCCGCCAAGGTGCTGTACGATGCTGGTGCTGTGCGCTCTTTTCCGCGGTTCCTCCCCCATCCCGTTTCGCTGACTTGCTTGCTCTTCATTTTCTAGGACGGTGCACAGCTCCACTCAGCGCACGGCTACCTCCTCTCTCAGTTCCTCTCTGCCCGTGTCAACCACCGCACGGACGAGTACGGCGGCTCGCTTGAGAACCGCGCCCGCTTCATTCTCCGCGTTGTTGAGGAGATCAAGTCGAAGGTGCCGAAGGATTTCATCATCTCGATCAAGGTGCGTCTGTCCTCCTTTCGCCAGTCTGCCTGAAGAAGCCCTCCTGATCCCGCTCGTTCGCCTTTCCTTCTTTTCTTGCGCCTGTGCAGATCAACTCTGCCGACTTTTCCGAGGGCGGCATGACGCCGGAAGAGTCTCGCCAGGTCTGCATGTGGCTTGACGAGGCTGGCCTCGACCTGATCGAGCTGTCTGGCGGAACGGTTCGTATCCTTTTGTTTCCCTCTCCGCTTGACTTGCGGGACTGACAGCTCTCCGTGTACAGTACGAGTCCATGGCATTCGAGCACAAGCGCGAGTCCACCAAGAAGCGCGAGGCTTACTGTGCGTCTCCTTGCTCTTTCTTCTTTCCTTCAAACCTGGAGCTGACACTTTTCTCTCCCTCCTCCTTGTCTAGTCGTCGAGCTTTCCGAGGCCATCAAGCCGCACATCAAGCACGCACGCATCGCTGTCACCGGCGGTTTCCGCAGCCTCAAGGGCATGGAGCAGGCCCTCCAGGACAAGGCGACCGACATCGTCGGCCTTGCTCGGCCGCTCACTGCCGAGCCCTACCTCATCAAGGAGATGCTCGAGGGTAAGACGGATGCAGCGAAGGAGAACAAGGTCGTACGTTTCGCTCCCTTCCGCTATTCCCCTCTCTGGCTCTTCCTCTTCGTCCTGACCCGCTCTTGCCCCGCCATCTGCAGCCGAACCAATTCCAGACCGCGACCGCCATCGCTCAAATCGGCGCCATCGCGCACGGCCAGCCCATCCCGGACCTCTCGAGCGAGGAGGGCGCGCAGGCCTGCCTTGCGGCCGCGACGGGCCAGAAGCCGGCGGAGAAGCCTGCCGGCGAGGGGCACAACACGGAGCAGAGCTACGAGAAGGGCAACCTCTAGACGGCTAGACGGAGCTAGAACACAACAGACGGCGCCCGTGTAGACAGAACTTTCACTTCTTCCCCTCCTCTCTTGTGCATTGTTGCTCGTGCATTACAACCGCAGTAAATTCCCCCTTTCATGCGCGAATTTTGGAGCGTCAGTCCGTGACAAAGAAGGCGCAGGAGCAAGAATTTAGGCAAGGGGGGGAACGAGGAAGAGCAGAAAGAAGCTGCTGTGCGAGTCAGAACAGCGGTAGCTCCGGAGCGAAGAGCCTTAGGGACAGCGGAAGCTGGACGTGGAACTCTCGGTGGCAGCTGGACAGCAATATGCGCACCGCCGTCGAGAGGAGTGAGGCCGAGAGCGCGACGAAGGCGACTTTGCGAAAACAGCTCGAGAGAAAGCGAAACTCGGTGAGCAGGTCAAGGATGGCGCTGTCATGACGCTGCACGGATCAGAAAGGCGATTGAGAGAGGTGGAGAGGAGGAAGCGAGGATTTGGAGGACGACCACGAGTTTGACTGGACACGTCGAGGTCGCCCTCCCACAGCTCGTCCCACTCGCTCCGAGCGCGTGCTGACCGCGCCACGACCTGCGCACGCCCTTGCTATGGCCCGTGCCACGCAGCAAGTGGAAGCGGCGGACGAGGTGAGCCCGCTGTCTCCCCTCGTCCTCCTCATCACTACTTGCCAACAACTCTCGCTCACTGTCTCGGTTGGGCTTGATCGCAGCAGCCAGCAGCTCTCCAACCCGCCGTCATCAACAACGGCCAGATTCAAGCCCGTCAGGCCAAGGTTGCGTAAGTCGCGTCCTCCGCCTGCTCGCTCCCCCTCCTCCCGAATGTTTGGCTCACCCGTTCCTCCTCTCCCACTCCCTTTAGCGACCTCGCCGTCGAGCGACTCGACCAACTCGCAGACCTCTTCATTGCCGTCCGCGACAAGGATCGCCCGACCGAGTTCGAGGCGGGATTGCGAGGCCGCAAGCGGAGGAAACTCGCGGCAGCAGCGGCGGTCGAGGACGAGGGGCTTGAAGGGTTGGACGAATTCAGGCAACGGTACAACAGTGCTCAGAGGTACGTCTGCCTTCCTTTCTCTGTTCGGTCGAGGATAGTCTGACGGAAATGCTCGTCGCCGCGCACAGCCTGCAAGAACTCGACCTTTCCCTCCCGCCCCTTTCCCCCAGTCCGCCTCCACCTCATGCTGCTATCTCAGCAGCAGCCGTCTCCTCGGCCAAGGCGATGGCAGATACCGTCAACGACTCGGAAGACGACGCCGATGCGGATGGGGAGGAGGAAGACGAGGAGATGGCCGTCGCCGAGTCGCTCGCACCGCCGGGCGTGTCGGTCACGACTACGACTGGGTCAAACACGAGTGCAGCACCAGCACGCGCTGTCGATCCTTCTCCATCCTCGTCCACTGCCCCTACACCGCAACTCGCAGTCGGTATCTCCCCCAGCCTCGACGCCCTCAAGGTGCCCTCCCCCTCCACGTCCACACCCGGTCTTCAACCCTCCCCTTCCGCTTCTACACCCCAACCAGCCGGGACCGTCGCCCCTTCCGCTCTCGGCCCCGCACCAACCGCCTCTCCCGCACCTGCACCCTCCGAAAGCGCCCCTCCCGTCCCCTTCGTCCCGCCTCAGCCCTACCACTCGCTCTTCGGCATCCACGAGATCTCGTCCGACTACGTTTCGGACCTGCCCTCCGTCCCGCAAGACGTCCTCCGCAACCGGCTCAACACGCAGCTCCTCCTCCGCGCCAACACGAAGAAGAGCAGCAAGTCGGCCGCCGCCGCGGGCGGCGCTGCGCTCGTCCAGCCCGACCTGTACAAGCTCCATGTGCGCGCGCAGCACATGGGCGCGAAGACGTTCCTCGGGCCGGGCAAGCGCGTGCACAACGCGCTCACGACGCACGAGTGGGAGGTCGGCGTCGACGAGATGCGCGCCGTCAGGGCGTTCGAGCGGATCGAGCAGCTGAAGCAGGAGAGGAAGTGGAGCTTTAGGCAGCCGAAGAAGCAGCGGGTCGGGGTCGTGCCGAAGGCGCATTGGGACCATGTCCTGGATGAGATGGTGCGTCTCCTCTCTCCCCCCTCTCTCTTCGCGGTCTGACGCTTTTTTTTCGCAGCGGTGGATGCACATCGACTTCCGGCAAGAACGGCGGTGGAAGGTCGTTACGGCGCACAACCTCGCACGAGCCTGCCGGACGTGGCATCGCGCCTCTCCCGACGACCGACCGGCGCTTTGCGTCCGGACGAGGCCGCCACGCACCCTCAGCGACGAGGAGGTCGCGGCGGCGCACGGGGAGGAGAAGCCGGAGGAAATGGACGTCGAGGAGGGAGGGCAGGCAGAGCCCAAGGCGAGGAAGGACAAAGGGAAGGGCAAGGAGAAGGCGGAGACGCCGGCAGAGGATGAGGATGCGGACGGGGACGAGGATGCGGATGGCGAGGCGGATGAGGGTCCTTCCGGCCACGCGACGGTCGCGACGGCGTCGACGAGCGCGACGCCGGCGCCGCCAGTCGCGAACGCACCGGCGGGGGCAGGGAAGGCGGGCGGCAGCACCGGGAACGAGGCGACGCCCGTCCCGCCAGCCGGCTCGCTCTCCCGGGCTCAAGCCGCCGCTCTCGACGCTCAGCGGCAGCACGCCCAGGCGCAGCACACCTACAACCTCATCACATTCCGCAACCCCATCTTCGACCTCGACCTCGAGGAGACTGTCGTCGACCCGCTCGTCCTCGCCGCCTACCGCGACGCCGTCTCGTCCGACGCGGCGAAGAAGGCCTCTCCTCCCGCCAGCGGCGGCGACGACCCTTTCCTCTCCTACGACTTCGCCGCCCTCTTCCCCGACCTCCCCCTCTACTCCGACTTCGTTGTCGCGACCGACCCGGCGCTGAACCGCCGCGTCGAGGACTCGTCCGCTTGGGCGGGCCGGCTCGCGCACGTCACTCGCCTCCTCGAGAGCAAGCCGCTCCTCGTCAGCACGCTTCAGCCCGGTCGGACGCGCTCGAAGCAGGGCTGGACGCCCGGGACCGCCGCCGTCCTCGAGGACATCAAGGACCCGGTCGAACCGCGCGATGCCGTGCCTTCGACCGCCTCTGCGCTCTTCGCGGGCAGGCGGCCCAAGGACGCCGCCGTCGGCGATGTGCTTGTCACGGTCCCGGAGGTTCCGAATGCCGAGGCGCGCGCGGCTATGCTGCTCTGGCTCAACGACGACGACCGCAAGCTCCTCGCGCTACAGAAGCAGTACGGCTTCAACTGGCCGCTCATCGCGCAGATGTTCAACTACTTGACGCACCGCCCGAGTTCGGACGCGCGCCTCGCGTGGGACTGCTACGACCGCTGGAACCGGCTCGTCGGGCCTGGGAGCAAGCTCGTCCGCGCGGACGGGAGCGAGCTTGACCGCCCGCTGCCGGAGTGGATCCCGCCGACGGACCCGGCGACGGGCAGGCCGATGCCCATCATCGGCGACGGGAGCAAGAAGAAGGCGCGCCACGTCTCGATCCTCGATGCCATGAAGAAGGCGCAGAAGAAGCGCGAGAACTATGCCGCCAAGCAGCCTCGTGCGTCTCCCTCTCTCCTTCGTTTGTTGTTTCGACGGGACTGAACGCTTCGCCTCCCACAGCTGCTGGCTTCCCTCGCCGCATCAATATGGCCATGCACGAGTCGCACAACCTCCCGGCCCGGCCGAACTGGACGCCGCTCGAGTGGAACATCTACAAGGCCGAGCAGGAGGCGCAGAAGCTCCGTTTGCGGCAAGCTCAGGCGTTGGCGCAGCAGCAGGCTCAGGCGAATCAGCAGCAGCAAGTGCGTTTTTTGTTCCTCTCGATTCCTTCACTTCCTTCCCTAGCCTGACTCTTCTCGCGTGCAGCAGCCGCAGCCGCAGCCGAACGGCGCCGCCTTCCCTCGCCCTCCCACCCAGCAAGGCAACTTCCCCCTCCCGCCTGGCCAGCAACCTCCCGCCCGTCCCGCCTCGTCCCTTCCTCCCCAGATGGCCGCTGCGCAAGCCGCCGCGCGCGCCTCTCCAAATGGCTCTCCCTCCTCCCTCCCCGCCGTTGGTGCCAACTCGCCCTCTCCCGCCCCAGCCCATCTTCCCAACGGTACCTCCTCCCCGCTCCCCCTCGCCCTCCCTAACGGCCTCCCGCCCGGCGTCGTCCCCGGTCAGACGCCCCAGCTCACGCCGGAGCAGCTGCAGCTCCTCCAGGAGCGGCAGCGGCAGCTCTTGCACGCTCAGGCGCAGGCGGCGCAGGCGCACAGGGCGGCGGCGCAGGCGGCGGCGGCGGGTGCGAACGGCGTGGCGGAGGAGTGAGCAGAGCAAAGCAGAGTAGAGCGGAGCGGGCGGCAGTGCATCAGTAGTGCAGTAGCAATTGTAGCGAAACAAAGCAGGAAGTGTTGCCTTCTCCTCCCATCTTCCCGTCTCACTCGCTTTCGCTTCCGCTTCCGCTTTCGCTTCTGCTTCCGCTTCTGCTTCTTACGCCTGTGCTTCGATTCTCTCGTCGACGGCGCCACGACCTCGAGAGCAGCTGCCCTCGACGAGCGAAACCTTGGCTTGCTTTGCCCGACAGGGACCGCTTCATCCTCTGTCCTGATCGTGCAGTCTATCATATACTGGGTCTACTCCGCGCGCTCTTTCTCCCACGGACTCGGCACTGGCCACCGCTTCTCCATCCACCTCTTCAGCCGAGCGTCGATGTCGGCCAACTCGCCAGCGTCGGTCGTCCCGATATCGTCGTTCAGGGCGAGGAACGCCGGCTTCGGCGCGCTTGACGAGAGGTTGTCGGTGAGGCCGTCGAGCTGGGCGGAGAGGGCGTCGCCGCCTTTCTGGACCGAGAGGAAGGCGAGCGGGGAGGAGCCGATCGAGTAGGAGTAGCGCTGAATGAGGGAGAGGGCCTGCGAGGGTATCGGCAGTGTGTCAAGTTGATTAAACCGAGTACAAGAATAGGAAAGAGGGGACAACGGACCTGTTGCCGCCGTATGCGAGCTGACTCGGCTGGAGGAAGATAGGTGATTTCCTCCCACCTCGTCCCATCCACCCCGACGGCCTCGACACTCATCTCCCTCTTGTCCACCTCGTCGTGCTCGCTGTCGTCGTCTGGCGGAAGGAACTCCTCGAGTCCAACCTCGCCGCTTCTCTGCAGAAGGTGGACAATAAGGCAGTCGCCGCAATCGGGGTGTTCGAACGCGATGCGCTTGAGGAGCTCGCTCGTCCGGGTTTGTTGGAGGTCCTCGCCCTCGAAGAAGCCCGCGCCGAAGCACCGGTTGAGCTCGAGTGCGCAGGGAAAGCCTTCGCCGCTCTCGGTCCCGGGCCCGAAGGACGGCCAGCTAGCCCATCGCGGGACGGTGCCGTCGTAGGTCTCGTCGCCGGCGAAGTGGGCGTATCCGTCCGAGGAGAGGAAGTCGAAGGTTGTCTCCTTCGGTTGAGGAAGGCCGGCGAAGGAAAAGGAGGACGAGAGGGATGAGAGGGAGGTGCGGCGGGGAGTCGAAGCGTAGACAGTGACTGGGCTGTCGTATACTGTGGCGTTCTGGAGAAGGTGCGCCCGGAGGAGGCGCTGCTCCGCGGTGGAGAGAAGACCGTCTGCGTCGATGTCGAAGCGGGCAACGAGGTAAGACCACAGGCTGCGGATAAAAGGATCAGCCTTCCCTCGTTCTGTGGCGCAGAGGAACCACGTACAGGGCCTCGCGGTGCTTCTCGATGGCATAGTGTGCGTGAAGAAAATGAGGCGTGATCTCGCCGGCCCCTCGGCCTCGGAAGCGGGTCGCGGCGGTCTGTTTGCGGACGTGTGCGTGAGTCCGGGAAGCGGAAGTAAGGAGGAAGAACGTACGGCGTCGAAGGCTTCGGAAAAGACCATTGCGGCCTCCCTGAAGACGGGCATCGAAAGTGTCTTCGCGACATGAGCCGTGTAGGGGCGTGAGCGGCGACCGAAGCGCTGGCCTGTGTTGTAGCGAGATCCGAGTCAGTACAGGGAAAGGAGTAGAGAGGGAGCACTCCGCACTGAGCAGCCAGTTGCTATGCTTCAAGCCAACCCACTCCCCCTCGCGGTCGTCGGGCGCCTCCCAAGCCGGTGTGCTCTCCACGAGGAAGTTGCGGTACATGCGGAAGACAGGGCCGGTGAGAGGCGAGATGAAGTCGGAGGTGGAGAGGGGCTGGCGGAACCGGTTCGTCAGCGGGAGGGAACGAGAGAAAAGAAAGAAGGGGCTCACTCGAAGGAGGAAGAAGTCGTCATTCAGAGCGACAGTGGCTGCTTGGTCGGTCCTGATTTGAGAGGTGCGAGCCTCGATACCTCGACTGCAGGAAAGAACGAGGTCAGGAAAGAAAGGGTGGGGAGGAAAGCACAGAACAGCAGACCTGCTGAAGCTTGGCACGCGCCTCGCCAGATTGTCCCCGTCGTCTCCTTCCGCACAAAAGAGTGTCGAATGGGGCTCGAGCTGTAACGCTATGGCAGAGTTGCTAGACGAAGGCGCGTTGCCTTGCGGGTTGACCTTGACGCTCTTGAGCCAGTGCGGAACCTGGACGAGTCGGCCGGCACGGCGGCTCTCGTTGGTTGCCGAGGCTGAGAGCAGAGAAGGCTGCCACGATAGAAGGTCGCCGGTAACGAGGTGGAAAGTGGAAAGAGCGGAGGGCGGGAGAAAGGAGAGGACGGAGCGGATGGAATGACGAAGCTCCTCGTGCTCGCTGTCGGGAGCACTGTGAGTCTACGGCGAGAAGGCAGAAGGGGGAGAGGCGAGCTTACCGGAAGTGCCGCACGACGCTCGCAGCATTTTCCCTTCCCTCCTTCCCCTTTTCCCCTTCCAGCTCCCGTGCCGCTTCCTCCATGACCCGCCTCATCCGCTCATCGGTCCCGTTCACCCACGTCCAGATCACGTCCAGCTTGACCTCGTCCGGCTTGCCTGGCTCGAACTTGCCCTCGAGGTCGGCGCAGACTTGGCCGCGAGCGAGCCAGGTATCGAGGCAGGACCAGCGGGAAGAAGGAGAAAGGCGGGAGAAGGAGAGGAGAGAGTCAGGGTGGGCGAGGTAGGGAGGTGGCAGTGGCGCAGGAGAGGCCGAGGGGGAGAAGAGGAGGAAGCCCGGAGGAGGAAAGGGATCGTCGAGAGGGTCAGGAGGGGCTGATGGTGGTGACACCGGCTCATCGGGATGGGCGTCCTCCGTCGCTGGCGAAAGCGTCGCGAGTAACGCCGAGGGAGGAGGGTCGACGATCCGGACGATGCCTTCCTCGACCGTCAACCGCACCTCGCCCGTCTCAGTCGCCGCAATCTCGCTCCTTGTCGTCTCGAAAGGCGCCTCGTCCACTGCTCTCCATCCATCGCCCCACAACTTCACCGCGAGCATGAGAGCTGCGAGGACCAGCAGCGCCGTTTTCCTCCTCGTCCCGCCCGCTCGTCCTGCCACGGCTGCTGCTGCCGACGAGACGGACGAGCTCCTTTGCCGCGGTCGCTGATGGAGTAGGTGGAGCGGGATGGGGATGTCGTGGTCGCGCGACTTGGGCGGGGACCCGAGGTTAACCTTGTCCGCCGCGTCGAGGAGGAGCGGCTGCGAAGAGGCCATCAGGCGCGTCGGGGGCTCTGGCGAGGGTGGCTGCCGGAGTGTAAAGGACGCAAACAAGCGTGCAGAGCAAAGAAAGCGGGCCAAGTAGCGGATCTGAGCTCGAAAGAGCCGAGGAAGCGCACGACCGGGGAGAGAGGCTGCGCACGACCACTCCGAACGCGAGAGGAGCGGGGAGGCGGAAGGCGCGAGCACAGCGGCAGAGAGACGACTAACGAGCACAGCATGGCACGAGGAGCATCTGAGGAGGGAGGGGTAGCGGAAGAACGGGAGGACGGAGGGGACGCGACATCCTTAATTCTTCTTCTTCCTGCTTTCTCTGCTCTTGGGCAGCACCGAGGAATGTTCATGAATGCTTCATTACACGCTGTCTAGTCAACCGTCTTGGCGAGCGTGTCGACCTCGCCGAAACGCTCGAGGTACTTCTCGAACAGGTTGATGAGGTACTGCATGTCCTTCACGCCGGCCATCTCGCGGATCTGCAGATAGCGCGAGGCTAGTCAGTCAGGCTAAAGACGGGGTGAAAGGGGTATAGAATAAATGGGAGACGCACACTGTGCATGCTGAGCGTCGGCGCGCCCAAATCGACGGTCCTCAGGCCGATCTTGCTCACGAGCGGTCCGATCGTCGACCCGCACGCCATGTCATTGCGGACGAGGTACTCCTGGAGCGGCACGCCGGCCTCGGCGGCGATGCGGCGGAGCGGGAAGACCGTCTGCGAGGTGGTCGCGTAGCGCTGCTTTGCGTTCGTCTTGATGGCGATGCCGGCATTGATGTACGGGCTGCGAGGTTCAAGCAGAAGAGAATGGAAGGAAGAGTGGGAAGAGGTCGAGGGTACGGGCGAGACATGCTGGAGGTCAGCGAGACGTGAGACGACGGACGAGGGAAAGAGGCGAACCGGTGGTTCTCCTCGTGCTTGGCCTCGAAGCCCGGGTGCACCGCATGTCCGACATCGCAGCTGAGCATGAACGACGCCGCCAGCGTCCTCTGGTACGCCTCGGCCTCGCTCTCCCCCTCGTCCTTGAGGCCGACCGCGACGCGCTCGATCACGCTCTCGATGAAGTTGGACTCGGCGCCGTACGCCGAAACGGAGCCGACCTCTTCGTTGTCGAAGCAGGCGATCATGCTCACGCGGCCGTCGGATGGGGAGGAGGACTGGGCGGAGAGGACGATGGCCTCGACGGCGGCGAAGGTGGAGAAGAGGTTGTCGATGCGGGGGGAGAAGATGAACTCGTTCTACCGCTCGAGTTAAGGTCAGCGGAGAAGGATAGCAGGGCAAGAGCCGAGAGACTCACGAGAGCGCCGCCGATCGTTGCCGGGTTGGTGTCGAAGAGCGATAGCTCGAAGTCGTGGATGCTCTGCGGGGTGATCTGCTCGCCAAGCTCGTCACTGAGCTGGCGCGCGAGAGTGTGAAGCAGGACGGGGTGGTGGTGCGACGAGATGTCGAGCGGGTCGGCGAACGAGACCTCCGTCGAGGACTTGTTCTCCTCGGCGAAGGCCTTGTTGAGCTCCTTGCTTGCGAGGGCGAGGATGGGGACCTGCTGCGTCTCCGGGTTGTAGTGGAAGTTGTCGTTCTGGGTGCGGTCGAGGTGGATCGCGATGGTCGGCATGCGGAGGATCGGCTGGGGGACGTGGATGAGGTGGTTTGTGTACGTGGTCGCAGATGCACCGCCGACACCGGAGAGCGTGACGCGGCCAGCGATACCGAGGTCGCGATCCATCCAGGTTGCCTACGGGTTCTTTCGTCAGTCTCGCTCCTTCGACCTCAGGGAGAAGAACAGGTCCACGCACCCACAACCCACCACCGTACGTCTCGACGCCGACCTGGGCAAAGCCGGCCTTTTCCCGCCTCGAAACGGGCTTGACCACAAACCTGCAGGAAGCAAAAACGGCGTCAAGCTCTCAGTCAGACCCGAGGGCTCATTCACGAAGGGAAGAAATAGCTCGACGCACCGCGGCGAATCAGTGTGCGCGCCGATGATGCTCATCCCGAGCGGCTTCCTCGCCTCCTCGGGCGGGACCGTGAACGCGATGAGCGACGACTGGTTGCGGGTGACGAAATAGTTGCCGCCGCGGGCGAGCTTGCCCGCCCACGAGTCCCGCTCGTGGAGGCTGTTCCGCGGAAGAGAAGGGTAAGTAGGGAGATGGGGATGAAAGGGAGAAGGAGGTGAGGACGGACCGGGTGAAGCCCGCCTTTTCGAGCTTGCAGACGGCGTTGTGGACGGCGTGGAAGGGCGTCGGCGAGGCGGCGACGTACTGCGAGGCTCGAACGGTTAGCTGGAATGGGAAAGAGGAAGAAAAGGAGGAGACGTACCTCGACGAAGGACTGGGCGGGCGTGAGAGCCGATTGAGGGACGGCCATGGTCTGCCAGGTGGTACGAGCGGAGAGAGCGAGGAGGGAGGGGCGCTAGATACAGGTCAGCTCGGTGGGCGAGGGAGAGTCAGAGTCTCGAGGAGTGGGCAGGCGGGCGGAAGGGGGAGGGACGCACCATGTAGGGGAGGAGGAGAGGTCTGCGAGAGCAGTTGCGATGGAGGAAAGCAAGTCAGTGGCGCTGTTGCAGGCTCTCTCACGCCGTACAACGAGCTTCCGTGGCAGCTGGAGGCCGTGTCGCCGCCATCGGGACGAGCAAGAGGTGGGGACGAGGAGGGGGAAGGGAACAGGGACGGCGGGTCGCGAGGGGCTGTGGGCAGGCTCAGTAGCTCACCAGAGAGTGTAGTAGCGAGCTCAGCAAGCAGCAGCGAATGCAGGTGAGCGGGTGGTCGAGCAAAAGCCGACCGCATGGCTCTCCTCTCGCGGCCGATTTCGCTAAGTCCTTTTCTCCCACGAGAAAGGCGAGTCGTGGGTGGGCAATACTCTTACAGCAACAACGGCGAGAGGTACAGTTTACTGAGGGCGAGCGATCTAGTGACAATGTGTACAAGGCGAGGAACGGCTCAGAGCAGCTCCAGGACGGAGCCGCCGAGGGCAATGTCGAGCCGGGCGCAGGCGGCAGCGAGGCGGCGAGCTTCGACCTGTACCGTGCAAAAAGGGTGAGCGGGAGAAGGCGGGAGGAAGGAAGGAAAGGGGAGACAAACCTCGCACCGCGATGCTGGCACCGCCGTCGCCCTCTCCTCCCGCTCGAACACCTCTTCTTTCCCCTCCGCCATCGGCGTCGACGGCCTGGACGCGCCTGCCCGACCTTGCACGCCAGCCGGCGTGACCACGTCTACCTCGACCCTCTCCAGCGCCTCAAGCTTTCCGTCCACGCCGAGGCTCTCGACCCAGTCCGCGACGAGCTCGAGCGTCTCGCACGCCCTGCCTGTACCGGCGACGGGCCCGCGGAGGGCGAGAAAGCGGAGGCGAGGAAGGTCGCGGAGGGAGGCGAAGAACGCGTCCGTGAGGCGCAGGGCCGAGGACGCGAGCGTGAGGTGCGTCAAGGGGAAGAAGGAGGCGAACGCGGTGCCGATCTCGCGCTGGAGGTAGCCTGAGGTCGAAAAGTCGATCCGCTCGAGCCCGGCGCGCGTGCGAGGGCCAAGAGCGGAGAAGACTTGGTGCGGATCGGTGGTGAAGCAGCGGAGGGAGAGGTGCTTGAGGTTGAGTTGCTCGAGGAAGGGGGAGAAGCCTATTCATGTGGACTGGAGGGGTCAGTCTCGCTTGAGGCACAGAAAGGGCGGGAAGAGGGACGGACCAGCAGCATGCGGCTCGCTCTCAATCGTCACCTTCTCGATCCCGACGCCCTGCCCGTACGGCTGCTGGAACCCCTCGTCGAACATCTCGTCCGCTCCAGCTGTCTTCATCAGCATCTTCCCCCGGACCTCGACCTCCCTCACGCCTGTCGCGTGGCTGACGTGCCGCAGCGCCGCGAACGAGACGGGCTCGTCGCCGATGACGGTGAGCTTGAGGCGCCTCTCGGGGCTGAAGGAGGAGAAACCGCGAGACAGGAGGAGAGGGAGGGTGAGGAGCTCCTCCGGCTTGGCGCGGTCGACGACGACCTCGTCGAGGTCCGTCAAGTGGTCGAACGCCTTGACTGTCCCGTCGGCGAGCCGTTCGAGGTCCTTCATCTCCTCGTCTTCTCCCTCCCTCGTCGGCCTGATCCACCGCTGGCTCGTCTCCTTCAGCTCGACCTTGCGGACCAACCCGCCCAGCCCGTCATTCTCGCTCAGCGTGTCGCCCAGACGCGCCAGAGCACGGTCACCCGCAACGGTGATGCAGTCGTAGGCGTTGGCGCGCGTGAACGGGAGGAGGGTGCGCGAGATAGGGATCGAGGTCGGCGGGAGGTGAAGCGGTTCATCGTCGAAGCTGGCGGGGATAGTGGAGGAGGAGCAGTTCTGGGTGTGCGGAAGGAAGATGGAGGCGAGGAGCTCGGGCGGGAGAGACGTGAGGGAGGCGTGGGTGGACTGATAGGGGTTGGTCGGGAGAGGCGAATCGAGGGCAATGGCGGTGGTCAGCTCGCTCGTCCTGCTCACTTCGACGTCGAACGCCGAGAGAGCGTGCAAGACTCACCATGGCGGTGCAGTGAGGCGAGGTGAAGGGAAGAAGTGAAGATGAGGCGCCGGAACCGAAGCGCGGAAGAGGTCGATCTCCGAGACTTGCTGGGCGCTGAGGGGTCGTGCGGGCGCGTTGGCGTGTCGAGCGGCGGTATCCTGTGCGCTGCTGCAGGTGAGAGTCAGCACAGAAGCCGTGGCGAGTGCGACGGAATGTCGAGGTCGCGAGCACGGTGGCCGAGAGGGTTCCCTGACCTCATCCACCCTTGCTCGTCCCTGAGGAGGAACGCGTCGAACGCACCTCGATCTCGCGCTCAGTCTTCTCCTTGCGGTGGAAGAGGGAGCTTGTGAGCCTTGCAGAACTGCACGAAGGCGGGTGGAGGAGGCGCCGAGGCAGAGATGGTGAACCGCCGGCCGCTTTTCTCGAACGCCTGGAGGGTGACGCAGGGTCAGCTTGTCCTGCCTGTCCTACATGAGAACCGAGGGCAGGGGTACATACGTAGAAGGAGAGGGTGGAGGCGTGCAGAAGGAGCGTGTCGAGCGAGAGGTTGAGGGCGGAGAGGGCGGCGGCGTGAGGAGCCGAAGGCGCGACCTTGAAATCGCCGACGATGGGCGCTGTGCGAAGGCAGCGTCAGTCTCGCTGCTCGGGACGGTGAAGAGGAGGCTCACCTTGCAGGTAGTCGGCGCAGTGGACACGCAGCTGGTGCTTCCGACCAGTACTCGGCTTGAGGGAAAGAAGGGAGTAGGAAGACTGGGAAGAGAAGGGGATTAGCTGAGCCCTCTCTTGCGAGTAGAGAAGAGCGTACAGATGCTGCTAAGCATTCCCAGGCCGTCTTGGCCTCGATGCCGTCCTGCGCCAGGCGGACGCGGTCGTCGTCAACTCGCAGCGGGGCGTCGATCTCGCCCTTGTAGCCCTGTTTGAGCTGGCCATGGACGACGGCGAGGTAGTGGCGGTGTATCTCATGGCGCTGGAGTTGCTTGGCGAGTCGTGCGGCGTACGAGGACGACTTGGCGAGGAGGAGCAGGCCGGAGGTGGACTGGCGGGTGCGGGGACGAGGCGGTGAGCAGGAATGACACGAGCGGAAGAAGTGAGAGGGCCCCACCTTGTCGAGACGGTGTACAGGGACTGCATCTGCGCAAGAAGGACGCTCGCGGATGGCCTGAAGGGAGAGGAAGAGGGTGAGGTGGGGACGGGGGACGGGGAGAGCAGGAGCAAGAGCAAACGCACCTTGAGCAGGTCGTCCCAGGCCACTCGGGCAGTCGAGCCGTAGACTCCCTGCAGTGCAGCACCCGCTGGCTTGTTCAGGACGAGGCAGCGGGCGTCTTCGTACCGAATGTCGGGACGAGGAGGAGCAGGTCGATGGGCGACTGACGGGCGACTGGCTGGACGCGGGCGGGCGGTAGCGTAGCAGCGGGTGCTTCTGTAGTATAGCACGGCTGTCCTGCTCAGGACAAGCGGTTTCTGAAGCATGACAAGAAGATCGACCTTGTCCTCCTCGACCCGCTTCGACTTCTTCCACATCGCTCAGCTGCACCTCTTGCGCAATCAACCCACTCAGCATGCTCGAAGCCGGCTCACCCGCGGCAGAAGCGGCGAGTCAACCCCTCCACGTGCTCACTTCGGTCACCGCCCAACTCGATATCATCCGGTCAAGGGAGCAAAGGCAGCAACGCTCAAGGCTCTCGCAGACGACATAGACGACATCGGAAAGGAACACGGAGACAGCCTGTCCAGGCGCGTGTCCTCCTGCTCTGCTCGCTCCTTCAACTGACCCTCGTCTTTGCTCCTCCAGAACATCCTCCAACGGCTCACCGTCGCTAATGCCCTCCGAGAGAAGGAAAGAGAAAGTGGCATTCCTGCACGGATGCCTCTACGACAACAACACCGCCGCCGCCAAAGATGGGTAACGGATCGAACCCTTTTCACCCTCCTTCTCCCTTCCGTCCTCGTCCGCCTCACTCATACAAGCGCCTAGTACCGGTTGGAAGCGTTGCGCTGAGCGGGCGGGACCCAGCGACCACCGGAAGCCGGGGTCGAGGAGCGCGACTCGTCGCTGGTCGGGGCAGACTCGCCTGCGAAAGGAAACAAGGGTCAGTGTCAAGGTAGAATATGTAGAGGGGAAGGCAGCGTACCGGACTGGCGAGCGGCAGACCACCTTCCGCCGAACTTGGGCGGGCCAGTCGGCGCGGGGGAAGCAGGCGCCGGCGTGGCCGGGTTGGACGCCGCACGAGCGGCCTCGCGCGCGCGCCATCCGCCACCACCGCCGATCGCGGGCGGGCCAGCCGGACGACTGGGCGCCTCGGCGGCAGGAGCCGGAGAAGGCGCCGCGGCGGGAGACTCGGAGCGGGACTGGGTGCGGGGGGCAAGGTTGAGGCGAGGACGCTCGCCGGACGCGGCGCCGGCGGAGGGCACGGGAGGAGGGAGGGTCTCGCGGTCGCGGTTGGCGCGCCACGCGGCGGTGCCGGGGATGGCGGGACCGGCAGCGGCGGCCGGGGTGGAGCGGAGGCCGCCACCGGCGCGACGAGCGAGAGCCTCCTCCTCGCGGCGAGCCTGCGCCATGATGCGCTCCTGGTCGGCGCGGCGGGCGGCAAGACGCTCCTCGTTCTCGGCCTTGCGGCGCTCGGCAGCCTCAGCCTCCATCGCAGCGCGACGCTCCTCGATACGGGCGCGCTCCTCCTCCTCCTGAGCACGGCGCTCCTCGTCGAGACGGGCTTGCTCTGTAAGAAGGAGGAGGCGTCAGCAAGCGGAAAAAGGTGAAGGAGGAGAAGAGAGGAACGCACCCTCCTCGCGAGCGCGGCGCTCGGCCTCGTCCTTCTCGCGCTGAACAGCCGCAAGCCTCTCCTGCTCGCGCTGCTCAAGCACCTGCGCCCTCCTCGCCTCCTTCTCCTCCTCGAGCTGCTCGCGAAGGCGGCGCTGCTCGTTCTCGAACGCGGCGCGCGAGTCGCGCTCGCGCTTCTCGCGGAAGGCGTTGAAGTCGGGCAGGATGCGCTGGAGCGACGCCTTGATGGCGAGGCCCTCGGTGTGGGCGCGCTTGGACGCCTCGGCGCGGTGGACCTGCGCGGCCTCGAACGCCTCGCGGTCGCGGGCCTGCTGGCGCTCGTAGTCCTGCTTGATGAGCGGGATCTCCTCCTTGCGGAAGGCGCGCTCGAGGTGGTCGAGACGCTTGTGGACAGTGGCGAGCTTCTGAGTAAGGGTCTTCTTGTCCTTCTCGAGCTGCTGGACCTGGAGCTGGACGAGCTCGCCAGCGGACTTGCCGGCGAGGGTCTGCGGGGAGGAGAACGGTGAGCAAGCAGCCGATCAAAAGTAAGGAGGAAAGCAGGACATACCTCCTTGTCGACCTTGAGACCCTTGCTCTCGAGCTGCTCGGCCATCTTCTTGGCCTCATCCTGCTTGACCTTCTCGACCTCGCGCTTGATGCGCTCGAGCTCGCGCTTCTTGAGCTCCTCCTTCTGGCGGCGGGCGTCCTCCTCGGCCTTCTGCTGCGCACGGACAGCACGGGCGTGCGCCTCCTCCTTCTCCTTGCGGGCGGTCTGCTCGTCGGTGAGCTCCTTGCGGCGCTTGATGATCTGGGTGCGGGCGAGGAGGGTGTCGCGCTCGTCCTCGACGTGGGTCTCGAGGTTGGCAAACGCGGCCTGGCGGGCGGTGAGAGCAACGGCAGCCGGGGCGTTCTGCGGCGAGGCAACCTCGTTGAGAGTAGAGTGGAGGGTCTGGGCGAGACGGGCGAGGTGGGTGCGGAGGAGGGTCGAGGCGGACGGCTGGAGGGTCTTGACCGAGTCGTAGCCGGCGGAGGTCGAGGCAACGGGGCCAGCCTCGTCGCCGAAGAGGTCCTCGTCAAACTTGAGCGAGCCGGACGCGTGGTCGATGGTCACGTCGACGTCGCCACGGCGGCAGGCCTCCGTAACGTAGCGCTCGACGCGCTTGCGGGTCACGTCCTTACCGCCGTCGGCCTGGAACGAGGCAAGCTTGACAACGCGGTCGATCTTGAGCGATGCGTAGACCTGGGCGAGCTGCTGGAAGAGGCGGGCGAGGACGACGTCCTTGAGCGGGGCGACGTAGCGGGCCGTGTCCGGGTTCTGCTCGAGCTGGGCGAGGATCGGCTCGATCTTCGAGGTGATGGAGAGCGGGTGGAAGTCAACCTCGAGGATATTGTAGAGCGAGCGGAGCTCGGGCGAGACGCGCTTGAGGACGTGGCGGTTGAGGGCGTCCGTGATGAGGCCGGCGCGGGTCGGGGCGGAGCCGAGGCCGATGAGGGAGGCGAGGCGGCCGAGGCGGCCCTTCGACTCTCCCTCCTCGCCGTCGATGCGCTTGGCGCTCTCGACACCAGAGCCCATCGGGACGGCGAGCGAGGAGAGGAGGACGAGGGAGGCGAGCTTCTCGAGGTCGGCACCGCCCTCACCAGAAAGGGCGACGCGGGCGGCGTGGAGGGAGTAGAGCTTGCCGAGGGCGGCGGCGTGGAAGAGATAGTTGTTGCCGACGGCGAAGACCTTGGCCATCTTGTCGTAGAACGAGGCCATCATGCTCGCCTTCGGGGCGCGCTTCGACATGCCGACAAGAGTGTGGATGTCCTCGGCGGTGCGGAAACCCTCCTGCCAGAGCTCGAGCTCGACGGCGGTGTTGAGCTGCTGGAAGCGAGTGTCGAGGTGGCGCTGGAGCGTGTCCGGGTCGCTGAGGTTGATCGAGTGCGCCTGGTGGGTGTACTTCTGCGACGAGGCGAGGTGGGAGCGGAGGGTCTCGCAGAGGCGGCGGAACTCGGTCTTGCGCTGGTGCTGCAGGCAGAACTGGAACGCCTCGGTGGAGACGGTCTACGAAAGGGGATGAGGTTAGTTGGAAAAGGGAGAGGGGCGGGAGGAAGAGACGAGGGCGAACCTGGTAGAGAACCTCAAGACGAGCGTTGTTACGCAGGATGTCGAGCGCGGTGCGGTAGGACTCCCACAGGAACCGAAGCCACGGGGTGACGAGGGTGCGGTAGTTGCGGTCGCGGGTATTCTCCTCGGAGACGGCCGAGAGGAGGATCGACTCGGGCGTCTCGGTAGCCTCGAGGTCCTCGACGTCGGCGCCGTCGGACGACTTCTTCTCGGCGGAACCCTCGAGCTCATCGACCTTGGCGAGCGACTCGGTGAGCTTGGCGCGAGAAAGCTCGAGGAGCTTCTGGATGGTGACCTCGACGCTGGCGACCGAGGTGTTCTGCGCGACGTTCTTGTAGAGGATGAGGCCGTCCTTGGCGGTGCGCCCCTTGCGGAGGTCGACGCAGAGCTCGAGGAACTTGATCATGATGGGCTCGAGAACGCTGAGCGGGGTGGAGCGGAAGCGCTTCGAGGAGAAGACCTCGGAGATGCTCGAGAGGGCGGCCATGGGCTGCCCGACGGAGAGCAGCTCATCCGCGCGCTGTGGAGGAGCGGAGGAAGAAGGGGGGGGGTCAGCGAAAGGTTCTCCTCGAGTCGGGAGAGACTACGGTTGACGTTGGTGGTGCTGAAGGCTGTATACGATAGCCCTGCAGCACTCCTAGCCCTTCAGCGCGACTGTGAGGTGAGCGAGAGCGTCCTCCACTGCTCGCCTTGACGCGACCTCGCGAGGCTGCTCCTGCTCGCCTACAACCTCCTCCGGACCTGGGAGGCCACATGCACCGCTCGCACCACTGGCTGCACCTCCTGCTGCGCTCGAAGTGTGCCCATGCAAGGTGTAGCGGGTGCACGCGAGGTGTGCCCAAAAGTCGCCTTTGTCCGCTCGTCCTCGACGGCGGGGTTGGCTGGCTGGGAAGGTATGGGGAGCGGACGTACCCTGAGGACGAGCTCCGGGCGAGTGTGCAGCATGCTGGGCGGGACGCGTGCAGCAGGTGAAGTCGAGCCTTTGGCTCGCCTTGCCCTCGATGACCGCCCACACTACATTTGCTCGGCTAAGGTCAAAGGTAGTCTTCTTTCTTCTGTACGGTATTCTTTCGAGTGTTGGTCCGGCGGATCTTCCGCACTCTCCTCAGCGGACTGCTCGAAGCGGCGGACGACCTGCAGACCTTCATCGCGATGTGCTGGCTCTTTCCTCTTTTTTCTCTTGCTCTTGTCGTCCTCCTGAGGTCGCGAACAGATGTTGATGGGCAAGCGGCGCCTCACCAGCCGAGTCTAAAGGATGGAGAGGAAGGGACGAGCGTAGCAAGGCGGAAACAAGGCAAAGATGATGCAGACGAGAGGAAGAAGGCCTTGATGCAAACCGTCTACGCCTCATGGTACCACTGCTCTTCTTCCATCCGGGTCCTCCTTCAACTCGAGCTCAATCTGGTTGGCCTCATAGAACCGCATCAGCCGGTCGGTGCGCCTCCCGTTCCAGGTATCCTCGGCGACGGGCACGAGGAGGTCGGAAACGTAGAGGTTGAGCTTGTCGATGTGCACGGGCAGCTCGCGCAGCATGACACTGGAGTACATGTGGAAGATGTCAGAGTGAGGGGGGAGGATGAAGGTGCCGATGAGCGGAAGGGAGGAGAGGGCATTCATGAGAGGAGCGAAGCTGTGATCGAAGTAGTCCGCCCCGCCAAGTTCGAGGTGGCGGAGTCGCGCGCACGTGCCAAGCGCAGGCATGACGGTGTCCACGAAGGTGGACCGGGGACTGCGGATGGGGCGGAAACGAAGAGACAGGCGTTTGAGGGAGGGGGCAAGGGTGCGGAGGATTTGGGCGACGATGGCGCAGTCCGATTGCGGATTTGGGAGGCAGAGCGCAATCTTGAGGTGAGTAAGGTTTGGCCCGGAGGGAGACGGGGGGTGGACGAAGGGGAGGAGGTCGACGAATCGCCCAGGCCAGGGCCCCTCGAAAGCACGCCGCATCTCGTCCTCGTAAAGCTCGATGGAGAGTTCTTGAACAGTCGAGAAGGCGGTAGGGTTGTTGGCGACGAGGCTCCCGAGGCGAGTAAGCTGACCCGGCGAAGAGACATGGCGTTCCGAGGTGAGGATGGGCGAGATGGCGCGGTGAAAGAAGCGGCAAGTGCGGGAGAGGGCGAGGTTCGTGGCCTGGCGCAGACGAAGATCGTCGCTCTGGCAAAGGTCGACGATGCGAATGACGAGCTCAGTAGGAAGGCGCGAGAAAGGCGAGAGTGGATGAGAATGAGGAGGGGCCGCGAGTAGCTGGAGGACCTGGGTGAGCTTGAGCTGGGCGGAGAGGCAATTGACGTAGGGGATATGGAAGATGTTGGAGGGGGTAAGCATGGAGGCGATGGAGGCGATAGAGAGGAGGATTTCCTGGAGGAGGAAAAGGGTTCACTCGACGGAAACGAAGGTGAAGCGGAGAAAGCGCACGCTGATCATCGTCCCCCTTGTGCTCCTCGATGCACTCGGTCAGGTCGGCCGCCAGTAGTCGTGCTGCTGACGCTTTGAGGCCGTTGACGGGATCAAGTTGGGTTGCGAGGCTCATGACGGGTTGAAGCAAGGCAGCGCTTGCGCGCACGGCAGACGTGTCTGATGAGGCCATAGCAGCCGTACTGCAACTCTTTCGAGGTGGAAGAAGCAAGAGCGGGAAAGTTGGCGGAGGACAACCTGCGAAGCCATCCTGGGGCTCTCCACCTCTCGCACTCTCGCTGAAACAGCCATGCTCAACGCAGCACGACGCAATCTTACGTCGGCGACTCGACAAACCGCTTCAAGCCGCCCCGGCGCGGTCAGGACCGCCTCGACCTCGTCCTTCTCCTCCGACGACTCTCCGCCGCCGCCTCCCCCTCCACCCTCCTACTTCACCGCCGCGACCAACTACCCCTTCATTCTCCTCTCCGCCATCACCTCCCTTGCCCTCAACCTCTCCCACCAGCGCACTGCCCGCGAGACCGAAGGCGCCCACTTCCGCGCCCAGATCTCGGTCCTCGAAGCCGTCCTCGCCCGCCTGCGCGACAGGAGCGCCCAAGGACGACCGCTGTCTGCCCAAGAGCAGGAGGAGGTCGAGCGGGAGCTCGAGCTGGTCGGGCTTGGGAGGGGCAAGGGCAAGGAGGCGGTCGATGCCGAGGGCGGCAAGCGCGCAGAGACGAGCTGGACAGAGGTCTTCTTCGGCAAGAAGGGCAAGGGCTTCGAGGAGGAGGACAAGACGGACTGGGAGAAAGGTGCGTTTTGATTTTCCCACCTGTCCCCCAATGCTCCTTTTCTGACGCTTCTTCCTGTCAGTTTTCCGCGAAGCCGACGAAGCGGAGAAGAACCGCCAACATGCACCTTCCGCACCAGCTCCCGCCGCCCCCACCCCCGCCCCTTCGCCTTCTACCGCACCCGCACCACCTGCCCCCTCTTCTCCGTCTTCCTCCGACCCGCCAGCAGCCGCTCCTCCAGCACAGGGTGGCCGTTCGCGAGCAGTATTCCTGTAACGTGCTCAGCTCAGAGGCTTTTGGTACCTCAACGTCCGCGGGAACAGGAGGAGAGGCTGCTTTCCTCTGCTTTGACCTCTCCCTCTCGCTCGAAGAAAAGCAGAAAATGATATCGACACAACAGAACCCTAGAACCCAAAGAGAAACCCTGCTCACCCCTCAACGATAGAGAGCCACGGCGCATCCGGCGCTGGCGAGGTGATGGCGCCGTCGAGCGGATCGAAGCCTGTTCGGTTTCGTAGGGTCAGTCTTGTCTGAGAGTAGGGCACGGGAAGAAAGGAGACGTACCCGACTCGAGGAAGGCATTCATGAAAGAAGGCGGCAGCTCGCCGCCGTCGACGAGGCCGAGCCCGCTCCCCAACCCGCCTGAGCCGGTCGCCTCAAACCCTCCCGGTCCGCCCAGCTTGGGGTCAATGCCGATCCTCCCGCTCGTCGGGGTCGCCCAGTCGCCCGTCGAAGGGGGGAAGACGAGCCCGTTAGGGGCGAGGTCGGCGGAAGAAGACGGCGCGAGAAGGTTCGACAAAGCGGCGCGGTTGCCTGGCCGCAACGGGCTCGGCGGCGAGGCGAGCGGCGGGAGCTGCGCGGCGGCGGCGTCGAGCTTGCGCTTCTTGGCGCTTGACGGGCCAGACGAGGAAGAAGGGCGAGAAGGGGAAGAAGGAGGGATGGGTGGGAGCCGTGCTTCCTCGGTGAGGAGGTTGTCGATGAGGGCGGCACCGCGCGCGGCGATGGCGCTGAAGGAGGAGAGAGTGCGCAGCGCGGAGAGGGCGGAGAGCACCTCGCGGCGCTCTTCGTGCAGGACGGAGGGGGACGAGCCGCGCTGGAAGAGGTCGAGGCAAACGACCGAGGCGGCAGCAGAGATACTGCAAGAAGAGGCGACTGTCAGCGAAGCGATGGAGACCGCAGGGGAAGAAAAGAAGACGGACTGGTATGGCACAGTCCACATCCTCGAATCGCCCACCTTGGCCGCTTCGCGCAGAATGGCCCGGCTCGCGTCCATCGCTCTCCTCCTCGACGGCTCGAAGCGGCGGAAGAATGCGCGGTGCATGGCGAGGATCTTGTGCTGCGAGCTGATGCGGAAAGTCGAGCGCATCCAGGCCGCGTTGGGCGGGAGGTGTGAAGCTGTCGCGCCGCTGCTGGGAGCGTCGGAAGAGAGCCAGCTCGGCACGGTGTCGAGAATTTGCTGGAGCTTCGAGTCGAGGTCGAGGACGAAGGAGTAGGAGGGCGAGGGGTTGTTGTCGATGTGCTCGAAGACCTGCTGCAGGACGCGGGCAACCTGGATCCAGATGAGGCTCTTCGCGGCGACGGTGTACTCGGACGGAGGACGATTGATGAGAACGCCGGTCATGAGATCCCTGCGAGAGCACGAAGGTCAGCAGGGAAGAAGGGAGGAAGGCAAAGAGGAAAAAGAGGCTCACTCGTCGTGTGCGTTCGACGGAAGCGGAGTTGTGACCTGGGTGGGCTGCACCGCCGTCGTGCGCCGGTACGGGATGTTGAACCAGTCCTGCGTGGTGAGGCACCAGAACACCCGCTTCTTCGTCTCGAAGGCGATCAGGCTCCGCGCCCGGACCTCGAGCGGCTGCCCCTCGACGCTCTTCTGCCACGCCTCGTCGCTCTCGAGTCGGTGCAGGCCGAGGTCCTGCGCGAGCGAGATGCCGAGCGAGAGCAGCTGCGGGAACAGGTTCGAGAAGGCGCCGTCTTGACAGGTCACGACGAGGACGGCGATGGCTTGAATGGCGTGCAGGCAGTGGTTCTCGAGGAAATGCGAGCGGTAGAGGCAGGCGAGGGCGGCGTCGAGGTGCGACTTCGAGAGCGTGCGGGCTTCGTCTGCGAGGCGAAGTAAGGGTTAGTCTCAGTTAGCGGAAGGGCGGATCGCAGAGCCAGTGGGGGATCGAGGCTAGACACAGGGAGAGCTGAAGGAAAGAAGGAGGGACGGGGCGGTGTCGTGGAAAGAAAGAATGAGAAACGCACCTTCGGTCAATCCGGCCGGCCCGATCTTCTTCAGCTGCTCGCTCGTCATATGCTTCACGCCCGCGCACATCTGCGCGAAAAGCAATGCGACCCACGCCGGGTTCGCCTCGTCCATCCTCGACTCGTGCGGGTGCGAGAAGAACTCCTGCACCTCGGCGCGGAACGTCGGTCCGTGGACGGCGGCGTGATACCAGTTCGTCCACTCGGTCGCGTGCTCGAGGATGGCGAGGGTGTCGGGCTGAGGAGGGAGGACGGCGGCGAGAGAGGCGGCGGTCGGGAAGCGGTTGCTCGGATGGGACGCGGCGGGGAGAGAGTCGAAGACGAGAGAGGGCGGGAGGGCATGGTGGCCGAAAGAGTCGGGCGAGGTCTGCGCGCGACGAATGGAGTATTGGGAGAATACGAGTGGGCGAGAAAGGATCAGAAAAGACGGCCTTCTCAGCAAGAGGAGGCAAAACGCACAGGCGAGTTCTGTGTCGCTCCTTGCACGCCGCGGATGGCGCGATTCCGGCCGAGGGCCTGTGCAGTAAACTGTCAACATATGTGGAAGAGAGAGGCGGGATCAGGACGCACCATGAACTCGAGCTGAATCGACGCCGCGACCTCTTCCTCCCTCAGGTCGTCGCCGCTCGACCCCTCCCTCGATCGCTGCTGCTGCTCCTCGTCGATCTCCTCGATCCCGCTCCTCACTGCGCTAGTGCTCGCCCCAGGCAGGACCGGATCGTACGCCGTCCCCGAAAGCGCCGCCGCCGCGGGGGCAGCAGGCGAGAAGTCGTACGGCGGCATCGTGCGCGTCGGGTCGATCGGCGCGAGGGTGAAGGCAGGAGAGACGGTGCCGGCGTGGTTGAACGGAGGCGGAAAGTGGTTGGAAGAGGAAGAAGAGGCCGAGGCGGAAGAAGGGTAGGCGCCCGCGGGATGAGGCGGCGGCGGAGCAGGCAGTTGCGGGTCCACAAAGATGTCGCCTGCGCTTGAGTGGCCGTATGGATGACCCGGCGCCGGGACGACGTACGGCAGGCCCTGGCTCGACCAGACCGGCGTTGGCAGCGGCGCGCTGCTCGGGCTGAACCCGTCCTCCTCCTTCGCGTGGTACTCCCGAAGGTTCTGCTCCGCGAGCCGCACGCGGTCCGGGTCCTCCTTCGCCTTGTTAAAGGCGGCGATGAGGAGGCTCTCGAGGCCGGTGACCTTGGACCGGAGGCCTTCGATGGTCGTGCGGAGGTCTTCCACCTCGGAGAACGCGAGCAGCGCGAGATCGTCCATTGTAGTTGGTACGGAGTGCGCGAGGACGGGACCGCTAGGGCGAGCGGGCGACTCGGGCGGAAGGACGGAAGAGCCGACTCGAGGAGTAGAGGAAACCGAGGGCTTGCGGAATCTGTGGGAGAGAGGGTCAGTCCGGTGCGTTTGTCGTCTCCTGAGGAGGAGATCTACGTACTTGTCGGCGTCTTTGGGCTTGACATGCGGGACGATGTGGCAGAGGTGCTCCTTGCCCCTTTTCTTGCAGTTCCCGCATGGGATCTCCTTGTCGCTGATAGGTTGGAAGAGGCGCGGACGGTGTAGAGGTAGCGTGCAGGATGCGGTCGTCCAGCATCCGAGGGCGAAAGAGCGAGTGGCGGGCAGGAAAAAGCAGAGTGGAGGGGAGGAGGAAGAAGTCGAAGGCTTATCGTCAGCTCGTGCGGCTCCCTGCGACGGTTGAAAGAGCTCAGACGTACCATCGTGTCTTCTACTCGTCGCCCAGCCCAAGACCAGCGCACCCAAACGCGAAGAAGGAGAGAATCAGCTCCTCGATTCGCGAGATACGGGAGTGAGGGGGAAAGAAGCGCGACGCACCCTCCGCGAGCACTCGGAGCAGCTCGTCGACGCCCGTTGCGAGACCCTGACGGTCGGGAGCGTTGGGAGAGCGCTCATCGGGGGAGAGAGGGCGAGAGAAGGTGCTATCTGTGGGAAGGCCAGGAGGGGAGGAGGGAGGGCGAAGTGGACGAAGCAGGCGCGGCGAGAGCTGCTGCAGGGTCGTAAAGGTCTTGAGACGAAGGTCGGATGCAGCGCAGGAGTACCCGGCGACCGGGCGAGACGGGCGGAAGGAACAAGTCGAAAGAGTGCCCCGAAGGACGGCGGCCGAGCGGACCACTGATGAGGACGCCCGCGGCGAAGCTCTTGATTCGCGGAAAGGGCTCATTCTGCTCACTCAGAGCCCTCTCCCACCTGTCGGAAAGAACCTCTAGGAATTGCGACTGCAAAGGAGAGATGCGAGAGGCGGCCAAAGTGAGGAACGACGAAGAGAGGGTGGACGGCGGAAGGGGCACGAGGGAGACTAACGAACGAACGAAAAGGGAAGGGTGGGTACAGCGGTGAAGGAAGAAAAAGGTAACGAGGTACGGCTGGGAAGCAAACGGAAGAAAGAGGGAACAGGGGAGGGAAGGAAGGCGGCGGGACCCAAGACGGACAGGGAGGATGAAGAGGGAAGGGAGGCTGATTGTCCTTTTGTGTGGTAGTAGAATGAGGGCTGGGTATGGTAGGTGCGAGAAGGAGGACGCGGGCCGCTTTACTTGCTGGCGCCGAGCCACTCCTTGACAATGTCGGCGAAGGAGACCATGCAGACCTGCGCAATACCCCACGCGTCATCAGTCTCGCCTCTTCGACACACTGAGACCGGGAGAGGGGAACAAAGTCGAGAAAAGGCGAACGCACGGTCTGCCAGATGCCCAGCCCGATGCGCGGGGTGACGCCACGGTACAGGCCCTTGATGCCGTTCTCCTTGTAGATGTACGCGAGCGTGTTGGCGATCGTCGGCTTGGCCGGGCGGTTGGCACCGCCAGCACCCTTCGCCATGGACTGCATCTCGACGCGGACGACCTCGATGGGCTGGGAGGAGGAAGAGAGTCAGTTTCCGAGACATCGGAAGAGGAAGGGAGATACGAGAAGCGAGACGCACCTGGTTCCAGCATCCGAGGGCACCACCGACGGTCGAGGCGGCGATGCGGTCCATGGTGTCGAGCTTCTTGCCTTCGGGAACGCCGCGAGCCTGGCGGATGCTCTGCTCGACGAGGCGCGCGAAGCCCATGCTGCGAGCGGACAAGGTGGCGAGTCAGTACGGGAGAGGAGGGAGAGTTCGCAGGAATGGCGAGAACGCACCGGGAACCCCAGTTCGTCATTTGCCTGATCGCGACCGCGTTCACACCCTTGTTGATCCCGCGAATGCCCTCCTTGCGGTACATGTCGGCAAAGAGCTTCCAGCTGTGACGAGGAGAAGGCCGAAGATCAGCCTCGATTCTTCGCGTTCGACAAGGAGAAAGAAAGGACCGGAAAACGCACGTCGAAGGGGGCTCCTGCCCGCCGACCGCCATCTTACTCCGGGTGATCTCGGCCGTCTTCATGCACGTGCAGAACCCTGCATCGCTCGGCAGAGGATCAGAGAATGCCCGCGCAGCAATGGAAGAAAAGAAGGAGAGCAACACACCGACGGTCGCGTACGCCTGCGCCACACCGCCGCCCATGCCGCCGAGGAGACCTGCCGTCGCGGGGCCGATGCCAGCGTTCATCGCGGCGCCCTCGATCTCGGCCGCGGCGAAGAGGAGGACGGCGCCCTTCGTGGAGGCTTCGATCCACGCCCAGGGAATGAGGCCTTGGTAGACTGCGGGTAGGTGAGGAGAGCCGAGAGAGATCAGGAGGAGCTACTCGAGGAGGACTGGGAGTGCAGGGAGGAAGGACGCGAGACGCACAGCCGAGAACACCACCGCGAGCCCACACCTTCTTCAGCGCCTGGTTCATCGTGTCACCGCGCGAACTCGCCATCTGAGTCTTGATGACCTCAAGCGGCTGGCCGAGGGTGGTGACCTGCAAGAAGCGCGCGTCCCGCCAACGGTGAGTGCGAGAGCAGGAGACGAGAGGAGAAAGGTCAAGGGACACACCTCGAACAGGTTCATGATGCCGCCGAGGGCGATGTTGGACCACTTGATCTGCTTCTTCTGGCCGGGAACTGCAGGAAAAGCGGGCGTGAGTGGGCGTTTTCGAGAGGAGAAGGGCAGGGGAGGACGGACCTGCCGGGGAGGAGTCGATAGCCATCTTGGTAGCTGTCGCAATGGGCACGCCAGCGTTGAGAGGGGAGTAAAGCGCAGGTAGAGGAAGATCCGAAGGTCAGCGAGTGTGGTGGGAAGGAGGAAAGGGAAGAGGCTGGGGGGATGGGGAGGTGGGGGTGGGTGGGACGACTGAGGGTGCTGGAGGGTGTGCGTCGCGTGCAGAACGTACAGAGTAGAGTGTAGGAGTGGTGCGAGGCAGTTGGACGCGCTTCGAGGGCTTGTGAGACGAGCGAACGAGGTGTTGCGGTGGAAGGGCGGGGTGGGAGCGAGCCGGTGGAGAGCGCTGGCGAACGAGGACAGGCAAAGGGGGTGACAGGAGCACTGAGAGAGTGTGCGTCGAGAGAGTCTAGCAGGGAGGAGGAGGAAGGGAGAGGGTCGAGGTTGGGTTGGGCGCCGCCATGTCCTCCTCGAGCAGACTCGACCGACAATCGAGCATTCCCCCAACAGCGCCCTTTTCCTCCCTTCTCCTGTCTTTCCACATTCTCTCTCACATTCTCACACTGTTCAGCAACGATAGCACCACATAAAGACGCGCAAAGACCGCTCAAAACGGACGAAGCGCTCTTCGCGGACTTGTCGTTTCCGGCCAACCGCCTCGCGTGCATTGCCTCCTCGACGCGTCCCGCCTTCTCCTGCGCCCTCGACGCTACGCTGCCGCCCTTTGTAACCCGTTGGGGACGCCGCCAGCGTCGCTTGCCTCGTTCGAGAAGCGCCGGTTAACGTCGGCTGGTCGTGATTAATGCGGGAGACTTTTCTGCGCTGACTGGCCCCGCTTGAAGTCACGCGGAGGCGCTGGGGTGAGCAGCGGGGGCCGGCGAACTTGGCGGGGCGAGAGAAGGAGGGCATGGCTGGCGGAAGGGGAGGAAATGGAGGAGGACGAGGAGGAGCTGCAGAGGCAGGTATCAGCAGGAGTCGCAAGAGGCGAAGCGGTCGACATCCGTGCCTTCTGTAGACCCCTCAGGGATGGAAAAAAGCGCAGGACCAGCCTGCACCGGCTCCTCATTCGCTCCCTCATTCCTTCGCCGGCAACTTCGCCCTCAGGAGATCTCGCAGGTCGACCGCTCCACCCGCGACAGCGCCGAGACTGAAGCCGAGAAGGAGTCGCCGAGTCGCGGTGTACCGAGAGAGGCGGTCTGGAGGAAGAACCCGATGAGCAAGGAAGCAAAATGAAGGAGAGGGCAGGGAGAAAACGCACACCAGTACCCCGCCGCGCTCGCCAGCCCGACCCCCGCCAGCCCTCCCGCCGCCCACCTCGTCCTGTACCCCTCGAGCGCGCGGTCATCCCCCAGCTGGACCTGCACCGCCCGCCTCGCGCCCCGGTCGAGGGCGTCCTGGAGGGTAATGAACGCGGTCGTCCACAGGCCGAGGCGCGCGCCTGTCTCAAGTCCGCCCTTGATGCCGCCGTAGAGGACGCGGTAGTTCTTCGTCTTCTGGTAGAAGTACCAGCTGGATTGGGCGAGGAGGTGCGAGAGGGGGAAGGTCAGCTCGCTCGAGAGAGGAGGGCGGAGGGGGAGGACGCACCCCTGGACGGTAGTAGGCAGTCGGTGCGCGTTCTCGGCGAGGAACTGCTTGCTGGCGAGCTTGGAGGACGAGACGAGGCCGGAGGTGAAGCCAAAGACGAAAGCGCTGATGGGGACGACGAAGGCCTCGCTCGGCGGGCCAGACAGGCTCAGGGAGGGCTGAGGGTCCATCTCAGCTGCTGCCGGGCTTCAAAAGAGAGCGAGAGCGACTGGCACGGAGCAGAGTCCGTGTCCGAACTTGGTCCTCGCCGGGCACCGTGTCCGCGCTCTGCTCCCTACTATCTTGTCGAGTGCTACCGAAGCGGCAGAGACCTCGACAGACGTGCGCGAGCTGCGCGAACCGGCTGCGGGAGAGTTGACCCTTCTTGCGTTTTTCTTCTTCCCCTGCGCAAATCAGTCCCGCCGGCAGTCGCACAAGAAGTCCTCCATTCCAGCTATGTACACCCAACTCCCCCTCCCATCTACGCCGGGATGACCTTGAGCTCCTTGAGCTGCTCAAAGACGGGCACGAAGCCCTCCTCGAAGCTGTCGATCGTCTTCGTCCAGCCGATGCTCCTCGCCGCGTCGAGCGAGGCGACGTCCTCCCACGTCCTGCTCGTCGCCCAGTCGAGGAAGTCCCACGTCGCGTACTTGAACGAGTCCGCGAGGAGGCCGTGCTCCTTGACGAGCTGGTCAAAGTCGGCGGTGTGCTCGTCGGCCCAGGCGGCGGCGGAGTGCACGGTGGCAAAGTCGGAACCGGCAGTCCTGTTCGAGGGAAGAGCGTCCGCGGGCGGGTAGGTGAGCTCAAGGTTGAAGTACCTGCGGAGGAGCAGGAGGATGAGCACAGAAGGGAGAAAAGAGAGGAAAAGAGGACGTACTTGGCAATCTTGGGCCACATCTCTGCCCAGGTGCTGGGCTCGCCGTCGTGGATGTTGAAGACGCGGTTGTAGGCCTCGGGCTTCGAGACGGCGAAGAGCTGGAACTCGGCATCGTTGATAGCCGTCGAATGGTCGTAACGCAGGTTGTACGTGAACGATGAGCCGGGGAAGACGAGAGGCTCATTCAGAGCTTTGCGGGCAGTGGCGTAGAGAGCGACGGTGGTGGCGCTACAGGAATAAGAAAGGGTCAACGAGCTGTTTCTCGGAAGAGCAAAAGAAAGAGTAGAGTCACGCACAGCGATCCGACATTCCCCTGAAGATATATAGATAGCGTCAGTACGTCTGTCATAGGGGGCGAAAAGGGCAGATCCTACCTTGGTCACTCCGAGGATGAAGTTCGGCCGGTTGACAATCCATGCCCAGCCGTTTTTCTCAGCGGCCTCTTTCAGCATGTCCTCCTGGACCTGCGGAAGAGACGCTGTTCAGCAGGGACCGTGGAAAGAGGAAGAACTGATTGAGCGTACGTAGTAGAAGTTCTCGCCCTCGTGACGAGGCGCATCTTCCTTGAACGGAGCCGGAGCGAGATACTTGCCGCCTTTGTGAACGCCGTAGTTCTTGTAGCCGGTCTGGAGAAGGATGACCTTGACATGCGGCGAGGTTGCAGTAACGGCTTCGAGCGACTGGCAGGGAGAGAGCAAATGAGCGAGATGAAGAAGAAGGCAAGGGAGGACAAGGTGAGCGTACGTTGCTGAAGAGCTTGCGGTTGACCCCGATGAGTTCCGTCTCAACCGGCTTGTTGACTGTGGGGAAGAGAGTCAGTTCGAAAGCGGATTGAGTCGAGCAGGGGGAAAAGGAAGAGGGGTATGGGGCTCACCGAAGGCGTAGAAGAAGACATGGGTGACATCAATCGCACCGGCCTGCTGAAGCTTCTCCTCGAGCTCCTTCTCGGCGCCGAGGAGGTCTACCGAGACGAACTTGACACGGTCGTCCTGGTGGTCGAGGACGGCCGGACGACGAGAGACGGCGATGATCTTCTTCCACTCGTCTTTGCTCGTGGCGGAGAGAGCGTTGAGCAGAGCGATGCCGGAGACGCCGTTGGCACCTGTTCAGCGACGGTGCAAGGGAGGGGGAGTGAAGGAGATCAGCCTGGGGTCAACCAGGGAAGGAGAGCGGCATCGGCAAGCCGGACGCCGGAAGACATACCCTGGTGAAGACAGAGAGTGACGTACCGAAAACGAGAGCAGTCGACATGATGGCAGGCAGTCAAGCCGTAGAGGACGGGAAGAGGAAAGCGAGAAGAAGCAGAGCAAGAGTCGCGAGCCGGACGAGAGAGGCCGACGTACCGCGCGGGGTGGCCTCCACTATGTACGCTCTTGATAAGCTGGGTTTGGCCAGAGACGCACTGCTTGTCAGCAGCGCACCCTGCTTGTCGAGCCAACTCGGCATTGCGGTCCCGCTCAGCGTGGCAAAAGAGCAAGCAACGAGGCGCCAGTTGGCCATGATCAGCGACTCGCAGAAGCTCACCGGAGCCTGCAAGTCGCTCAAAACGGGAGCGATGGTGAGAGGCGGCAGACGAGCGATGGAGGGCGGCGGAGGAGGAAGGGCGAGGTGGACGTCGTTCCGGCGGGTCGCTGAGCTGGGCGCTGCTTGTGGGCGTGCTTTAGCTTGCGTCTGGCAGAGTGTGAAGCAGTATGGGTGAGTGGGAAGAAGAGCGAGACGGATCCGCCTCGACCTTCTTGCGGTTCGTCCTCGAGCTGGTTTCCTCCACCGCCACACCCGCACTGGCTCATCTTGTAAGCTAGAAAGTCACTCTCAGCACCGCACAGCACCCTCGAGCTGACCGTGACTCTTCCGCAGCTCTCGCCGTCGTTCTCTCGCTCGTAGTCCTCCTTCTGAGCGCATCGCCAGGCGGTACGCTCCTCTCCTCGCCATCGTGGCTGTCTAGGCTGACACTAGCACACTTAGCCCGTCCTTCCGCCCCGCCACGGCATGCCCCGACCCGCACCGTCGGCTCTCGCTCGACGTCGCCCGTCCTTCTCCTCTGCCGGCGCTCCTTCTTCCTGCACCTGCCACACCCCGTCCACCCACCTTCCGCCACGACCATCGGCGTCAGCGAATGCCTACAGCACCGTCGCCATAGCGCCGAGCCCAGTCACCCCCGCAAATTCGCCTGTGCTCGACTTCCTCGTCCCCAGCTACGGCTTCTTCTCCCGCTCCCTCCCCACCCCTGCGCCGCCCCTTTCCGCCGACCTCTCCTTCGTCCTCTCCCCGCCCCATCCAGCCAGCTTCGCTGGACCTCCGCCACCTCCCCCTCAGCCGCAACCGCAGGCCTTCGATGTCCGCTCCTGGCGCTCGTCGGAAGGCCTCGCCGCCGTCGGGATGGCGCCGTCGTCAGCAGCGACGAGGAGGACGTCCAGCGGACGGGGAGGAACGATAGCGGCGCCCCGAGCGGGAACGGGCGCCACGAGGTGCATCTGCGGGCGGTTGAAGCAGAGCTGCTTGAAGTGCCGGGCGAGCAGCACGAGCGCGGCGACGGGGATACCGGTCAACATGGTCGGTGCGGGCGCAGGAGGGCGAGAAGACGGGCAGGAGAAGCGGTCATCTCGAGAAAAGGGGAAGGAGCGCGAGGTGGAAGAAGGCGAAGCGCAGCAGGAGGAGCAAGGTGGAGTGTTGGTCGAGGGGAACGTGCGTGTGGGAGTGAGGGACGAGCGAAGAGCAGGACGGTCCATACCAGACGAAGCGGGTTCTTCCTGTGCGTCGCCTGCTCCCCTCTGCGATCCAGCCCGAACCTAACTCACTTTGTCCTGCAGCGCCGCCGAGGGAGCCCTCACATCGACTACGCGACCTCCTCGCCATCCACGCCCCGTCCTCCCTTCCACACCTACGCGGCTCGACCGTCTCAGCCTCCTCGCCAAAATCACAACCTCTTTCCGTCGAAGCCGCCTCCGCCTCTCGCTCTGCACTCTGGGACGCCGCCCAAGATCGCGACTTTGTCAGCGCCCTCTCTACACCAGAGAAGCTCGACCTCATCCGCGCTTTCTCCTCGGTCGCTCGCGCCGTCCCTCTTCCCCTCAGCGAAACCGCCGATCCAGTCGCCTCCGCCTCCGCACCAGCCTCGAACCTCTCGAGCCGTTTCCTCCGTGTCCTCTCCGGCACGCACATGCGGGATCTCCTCGCCGCGTTCTCCTTCTGGAACATCGACCCTACGAAGCCATCCACCCTCTCGCCTTCTTCGTCTACCCTCTCCGCCGCCGCCCTCCTCTTCCTTGACGCCATCGCCCTCACCGCCGACCTCTCCCCTCTCGGCACCGCGCTCGCTCCGGACGCCTTCAATCGCTCGGGTCGTCCAGCAGCCTACGCCGCGCTCGAAGCGGTCTTCCGCCCGCCCGCCCTTCCGCTGGGACTGAACCGCGAGCAGCGCGCGAAGAAGGAGCGGACGAGGCGCGAGGACCAGCGCACAGCGATCGCGCTGTTGCTGGACGCGTGGGAGCGCGAGAGCGTCGAAGAGGCGGGAGAGCACGACGAGGGGTTCGAGCTACCCGACTTGGATGAGGGGCGGCCGCCTCTCCGCGCAGCGGAGCAGGCCCTCCAGCTCTTTCACGGCTGGGGCGTCTCCTCGCTCCTCGAGCTCGGCGTAGAGGACACGCCCCGCGCGGCGGGGTACACCCACGTCCTCCGGCGGCGGTACGGCGTCCTCCTCTCCCGGCTCTCGCCCCGCTCGCCGACTGACTGGCTCGCCGCCCTCGTCGAGCGCGGCCATCGCGCCGAGATAGCCGGGCATCCGGACGGACGCGACAGCCGCCTCGAGCCTGTCGGGCTGCATGTCGTCCGCTTTCTGGCGAGGAGCGGGTCGGCGGTCGAGGCGCTGAGGGCGTACGAGGCGGTCGAGCGACTGAGGAACGGCGACGTCGAGCAGGCGCGGGAGGAGGCAGACTCGGCAACGGCGGTGCGGGTTCAGCACCAGGACCAGCAGGCCCGCCTCGCGGCGTTGACGGCGCTCGTCGACGGCCTGACGATGGAGCGGCTCTACGAGGACGCGAACGGTCTCCGCGCGGCGCTCGAAGCGCTCGTTCGGATGGTGCAGACGGACCACGGCGCGGCGGACCCGGCCGGCGCGGACGCGCTCGCCTCGCAGGCGTACGGCGTCCTCGCCAAGCTCGCCGCCGCGCAGCGCAACTCGAGCCGCACGGAACGCTACCTCGAACGGCTCGCCGCTGTCCAGCCCGAGCGGTCCCTTCCGCCATCCTCTTCCGCCACGACCTCCCTCCTGCCCGCCGCCCGCCGCATGCAAGCCAAGCGCGCCGACGTGGACGCCGTCCAGGTTCTCTTCGACTCCGTCCACGCCGAGCTGGACCGCGCCTCGCCCGCCGATCGCGCGCGACTTTGGAGCCAGCTCGTCCTCGCCTACGCCCGAGTCAACGACGTTGAAGCAGCCGTTTCGGCGCTCAAGCAGCTCGTCGCCGCTGGGCTCGAAGCGCCTCGGTCGGCCGTCGATGCGGTCCTGTACGGCTACGCCCGCCGCGGCGACGTCAAGACGGCTTTCGAGCTCTTCGGCCAGGTCGTCGACGGCGTCTTTCCGCGCGTCGTGCCCGACGCTTCGACCTGGACGGCGCTCGTCCTCGCCTGCGTCAACGCTGGGGACCCGTCGCGAGCGGCCGAGATTGTCAGCGAGATGAAGGCGGTCGGGATCGCGCCGACGAAGCAGACTTGGACAACCTTGATGAGCGCGCACGTCGAGGCGGGCCAGTGGGCCAAGGCGTTCGAGATCTTCCGCTTCCTCAACTCGCACTCCGACCCGCTCTTCCGCCCCGACACCGCCGTCGTCAACGTCTTCCTCAAGGCTTGCGTCCTCACCGCTGTCCCTGCCGAGAGCGTCCTCCGCCTCTTTCAGGCGCTCGTCGCCAGCGGCATCCGGCCCAACATGTCGACCTACACCCTCGTCTTCCACTCCCTCTGCAGCGCCGGTCTTCTCGACCTCGCCACCGACCTCTTCCTCCGCCTCGACCACGCCGCCCAGCACGCCGGCTCGACGACTCCTCTTGTCCCGACCTCGATGAGCGCTCTCAAGCCCGACCAGTTCATCTTCGCGACCTTGATCGGCGGGCACCTCGCGCACGGCAAGCCGGAGAAGGCGCGCGTCTTCCTCAACGAGATGCGGGCCCGCGGCATCGCCCCGACCTCGGTCACGACGCTCATAGTCCTCTCGTCGCGGCTGCGCGAGCACCACGTCGGCGGTCGCAACTTCACAAAGCACGGCATCCGGGCGGCGCTGCAGCAGACCAAGGCGTTCCTCACCGACGAAGGGCTCGCCGTGCGGAGGAAGCGCCAGCCGGTCCGGCTCGACCGCGACGTCGCGCGGAACCAGGAGGCGACGAACATGTTCGTCCAGGTCATCCGGGCGCTCGGCAAGGCGGGTCACAAGGTCGCCGCGCTTGAGGTGTTCGAGGAGGCGCTCGAGCTGCAGAGCAAGGGGGCGGGCGACCGGGGGCCGGTCCCGATGGCGCTCTATTCGTCTTTCATGGACGCTCTTCGAAGGCACAGCGAGTTTCAGCGGGAGGATTCCGCGGACGAGGCGGCAAGGGACGTTCTCGTCGTCTGGAACCGCGTCTACGACCTCGTCGCTGAGCGCTTCGTCCGTCTCCGCCCCGACCCGGCCGCTCCCTCGTCCTCACTCTCCTCGCCGGACGGCCCGCTCAAGCGCCTCGTCGACCCCGCCAAGGCCTCGATCCTCTCCGTCCCCTTCACCATCCTCGTCCAGACCCTCAGCTCGGTTGAGGGCCGCGAAGTCATCATCGAGACGACCTGGCGCAAGCTCGCCGAGCAGGGCTTCGCCTTCGACGCCTCGAACTGGAACGTCCTTGCCCAGTACTTCGCGCGCGACCTGCAGCTCGAACGCGCCCTCTGGATCGTCGAGCAGGTCCTCACCGTCCCTAATCCCAGCCTCGATCCCTCCTCCCCTTCGATTGCTCTTTCTGCCTCCGCCTCCGACCCGACTGCCGCCTTCTTCCACGACCTCGCCTCGATCCGTCGACCCGAAGCCGTCGGTCGCTCCCCCGTCCGCATCCGCCAACTCCGCATGTGGGAGCAGCACCGGCAGCGCAAGAACCCGGTCGACCTCGAGCAGTACTTCGGCGACGAGAAGACGCTTGCGGTAAACGACTCTGCGCCCTTCACCGGCAGCGGACACGGCCAAGCTTCTCGTCCTTCCGCCGTTGACGTCGCCGACTCGCTTCAGGCGACCTTCTCCAATGCGTACGAGAAGCGGGCGGCGCTGGCCTGGGGGCCGTTCAGCTCGACCCTCGCCGTCATCGACGCCGCGCTCGAGACGTTGACGGCGCAGGGCACGCAGCAGGCGTGGCAGTTGCTCCTCTCGGCGCGGCGGCAGGCGGAGCGGAAGTGGGAGAGGAGGTTGGAGAGCTGGGTCGAGGAGGACGAGGGAGACGCGGGCGAGCTCGCCGACCCGGCGCGGCGAGGCTCGAGGCAGGACGACGAGCGGTCGATGTACGTCCGGCCGGACGAGGAGGCGCTCCCGTCGCCGCCGGAGGACGCGACCGAGGTCCGAGCCGAGCTGCTTCGGCGGTACCCGCGCGCGGCGGAGGCGCTCGAGGTGTGGCGGAAGCGGTACGAGCGGCGAGAGCAGAAGCGGGCGGATTACCAGCGGCGGCGGATGGAGGGGCGTGCAGTATAGACCTCCCCACTCCTCGTTCTCTCCCTTCTCTTCTTTACCCTCTCTCCTCGCATTGTCTTCACGTCGTTCGCATCGCACATACCCATACCGCACTAGCAGCAGCAGCAGTCTTCGCATCAGGTTGTTCACCCGCAGTTTGAGCATTCGAGGAACGAAGCAGATTTCTCTCCTTCCCGCTTGTCGACCGTCTCGTGCTCTCGCCGGTGGCCGGTACGAGAGAGGGCCCAGCAGAGCGCTCTACCCTTGTCGTGAGAAGCAGGGGAGACGCTGGCCGAGAAGGGAGGTCTCCGAAACGAATCCTTCTAATACTGTCCCGTCGGCGCTACGAGCATATCCAGCTCGCCACCGCCGTACAGCCAACTCAGGTCGTCCTCTTCCCCGTTGTTCTGGTGCAAAAGCGACGAGCCCGACTCGGTCCCGTCATCCTCGAGCAACGAGAACCCGTCGAGTCTGCCATATGGTGCGGGTCGAGGCGGGTTGACCGCTTTGCCGAACACATCGGCAGGGCCTGTAGTTGATTGTGGCGAGTTGACGGGGAAGAGCGGTGCAGCGGGGAAAGGCGGAAGGGGGACGGCACCCTGGGCGGCGACGAGGAGCTGAAGAGGGTGTACTGGCGGAGCTTGCAGCTGGGCGAGGTGCTCCTTCAGTACTGAGACGGGGCGCTCGAGAGCTGGATTATGTCGCGTAAGCCCCGGCATCAGTGGGGATTGCGGGAAAAGAAGAGAAGGGAGAAGAGATGGTAGCGCACCTGCTCCGGAGAGCGAAGCCTGCTCGAGCCGGGTCATCAGCCACGAGAGCGCCCGAGCGATGTCGGCTTCTTCAGGCGTCGGGTAGGCAGAGACTTCGCGCCGCTTGAGGTTCTGAAGGAAGGTTGTCGCGGCGGTGTACATCGAGTCTACATTTAGAGGACCAGGATCAGTGAGGAGGTTCCCGGAGACGTGAGAAGGAAAGGACAAGAGGCAAACTGACAGCAGTGTGAAAGGACGGCCGGCCTGTCGCCAAAGTAGGAAAAGCTCAGGTGCGCAAGGCGGAAAATGTTGAACGCCGCTTTCAGGTTGGAAGCCAGTGCCGTCGCCTGTTCCTCCGAGTTGTTGTCGCCGCCCGGCATGAGGCGCCGGGAGACGAGGATGGTGATCATGAAGTAGGCGCAACTACAGGTACGAAGAGTCAGCAGGTTCAAGCAGAACGGGAAGGAAAACGACGCACTTAAGGTTGGTGATGTGGCTTGGAGGGGCAGGACGAGGTAGATTGTCCGGGTCCAGCCGGAGGTGAAGAGGCAGGTTCGCTCTCCAGGCCTCGAGCTGAGCTTTCGCCTTGACGAGAGCAGCACGGTCGATCTCTTGAGCACTACAGGTGGAACGGTCAGGGATACTCACTCGGGAAGACAAGCAGAGGACGCACTCGTATTGTAGGACAAGCCCGATGATCTCGCTCAAGCCGCAGTTCGAGGAAAAGCACGAGACACCGTGCGCGGGCACGGGCGTGAAGGGCTCTTCAAGGGGAGTGCCGACAGGTGTCCAGAGTTCGGTCTCCTCCGACAAGTCGACTGAGGAAGAAGCGGCAAGAAGTCAGTCACGCCGGGCAGGAGAAAGGGAGGAAAGGTTGCGGACGGAAGAGACGCTGCGGCGAGTCCTTCGTGAGGCGGAGCATGGGCGTTCGGCCGAAGTAGAGCGAGATCCAGCGCTCCCAAAGGACTAGAGAGGAAGGAGTTAGAGACTGTGAGTAGGGAGCGAAGAGAGGGGAACGTACACGCAGCCCAGAATACCCGCCGGCGAACCTCGAGCTCCTCGCTGAAAAGGTTACTCTCCGGGTCGCTCCTTCTGCCGTCGAGATGAATGCCGAGGTCTTGAACCATTCTGTCGTCAGCGGGAGAGGATGATCAGCATGAGGAAAAGAAAGGACGAAGTGGTCGATGATCACCGGATTGCCATGCCCCTGTGGAGGGAGAGCTGGTCAGCTTCTCCAGTACACACATGCTGGGGTGGGTTGTGCACGGAAGCGGAAGCGGGAGAAGGAAAGCGGGACGCACGTGTAAGTCCAGCTCTGTCCAACCCGCCCGTCGAAGCACTCCTTCGCCGACAGCATCAGCAGCCCTTGTATGGTCGACACGCTAATACCCTTCTCGACCTCCTGCCAAAGTAGCAGCCTCGCCTGCCCGAGGAACGGGTTGAACGGCTCGTCCAGGGTTGAGCTCGTTGTGGCAGGCCGAGGCGACGTAAGCTGGACCGCGTCGAAGTCGTTCAGGCCAGATCGACCGACGTGCGCGCAGATGGCGAAGAGGAGGAAGACTGAGAAGTAGGGAGAGGAAGGTGTTGGGGTGGACATGTCGCCTGTAGGGAAAGAAAGGGAAGAGGGTTCAAGGGGGAAAGAGACGGTCTCGAGTCAGTGAGAGCCCGGGAGAGCGAGAGCACGCAAGATGAGGGAGGGCAGAGAAGAATAAACGTACGCATGAACGGTCCCCGATAGACGTAGCCGAAGAAGGGCTGCACCCAAGTCCAATGCAGGCTTAGGAACGCGAGGATAGTCTCCGCCGAGACTTCGGGAACCTCTGCCGTAATGCGCATCAAAGCGAGCCACTCGACCGTCTGACGGTACTGCGAATCGAGCGAGTCGGAGAGCCAGCGGGAGGAAGAAGGGGAGGTGCCGCTCGATTCGGGGGTGGACGGGGCGTTGAGGTAGAAAAGAGAGGCAGGACCGTGGAGGGCGCGCTACATGGAAGCAAGAATCAGCACTGAAGAAAGCCGGAAAGGGGGGAGAACGCACGCGGTTCGAGCTGTCTTCGGCCAACCTCGCCATCTCGACCCGTATCCGGTCCGTCTCTCCGCCTTCCTCCGTGTCACTCCCGGCGGTATCTGGAGGAGGACCGGACAACGAGCTGCGTGTACGCCCGCCCTTCGACGAGCTCTCGTCCTGCAGCAGCTTGGTGCGAGTCGGTTCTTCCGCCGTCTTGAGCCGCTCGACGAGCGCTTCGAGCTCTTTCACGCGCGCTTCGAGTGTGTCGGAATACTTGAGAGAGGGTGCACTGAGTGAAGAGCGCGAAGAGTCAGTGCACAGAGGAGTGGGAATAGAGGGAAGAAAGTACCTTCGATACACGCAGGGCGTATTGAGGCGGGAGCAGAGCTATGCGAGAAGTGCGTCAGGCCCAAGCCACCTGGAGATACAGAAGACAAGCTGTACGGTGCAGTTGGGCTTGAGACCGTCACACTTGCGCTGGGGAACCGAAGACAGGTGAGCGAGCTACGAGGAGAGGGAGAGAGGAAGCCGGAGCGGACCTTCTTCAGCTTGCACACGTCGCAAGCAAAGTTGTGGACCTTGCGTGCATGCGTACCCGCCGCTGCACCTAGTCTGGATGTGCGAGCGCGAGGAGCGGGGCGGGAGGCGGACGAGTCGGCGGCGGACGATGCAGGAGGATGGGCGGTAGGCGAGGGGGCTGGGGAGGACGAGGTAGAAGCGTAAAAGGCAGATATCGAGGCTTCGGGCGGCATGTAGCGGTAGTAGAGTGAGGGGCAGAGGGCAAGGGGGAAGAGGAGAGGACGGGGTTGATAGGCGCCACGTCGCAGGGCCAGGCAGTCCGAGCTGATAGGGAGCTTCAGAGTACCGCCTGCTACCCAGCCGCAGGCGGAGAAGAGCAGCGATGCGGTCCGCTTGGTCCTCAGCCTTTTCTCGCTCGTCGTTTTTCCTCGGCCGGCTTCTTTCTACGGGTCTACAACGATCGGTCCCCCTCATTTTACAGCAACAGATATTCTACAGAGTGGACGAGAAGGCCGTGTCCTGGAAGCTCACGGGCTGCTGCCGGCTGCGGTTGACCTGGAGGTTGAAGATGTCGAAGCGGTTCTGCGGGTGGAAGAGGATTCAGTCCGCGCCCAACTACGGAGAGTGCGACTGGGGCGCGAGCGAAGGAGGAGCAGCGAGAGAAAGGGTAGGGCTGAGAGGTGGACACTGGGGGAAGAGGAAGAGGCAGGGGAGGAAAAGAGGGGCTGTCGAGAGGCGAAGAGGGAGAGGGGACGTACGTAACCGCCATTGAAGTCACTGCGAGCGCGAGTAAAGTGGCGATGGGAAGGGCTGATTCAGCTTGAGACGAGATACGAGCAGACCGGAAAAGGGAGAGAGGGGAGACACACTGGAACTGCTTCGGCTCGATGCACTTCGAGAGATCCATGTCGCAGTAGATGACGCCCTCCTTGGCGACGATCTCCTCGCCGATAAGTCCGCCGGAAGGCGAAACGAAGAACGAGCCGGACTGGGTGAAGCCATCGACGAGGTCGGCGCACGACGGGTCCCGCTCGACGAGGTAGTCGCGCATGGCCTTGTCCATGAAGCTCGCGCACGCGACGGAGAAGCACTTGCCCTCGAACGAGAGCGCCTGGACGCGGATCTTGGTCGCCTCCATCAGGTTGAACCCCGCCGCATCGCCGGGCGGCCGAGTCGGGAAGGTAGGCGGCCAGCACGAGATGTGCAGCTGCTCGCCTTGCGAGGCGAGGGCGAAGCGTGCGAGCGGGTTGCCGTTCTCGCCGCAGATGAGGCCGCCGACCTTGCCGAGACGGGTGTCGACGACGTTAAGCCCCGATCCGTCACCCGGCGCCCAAGAGAGTTTCTCGTAGAACGTCGGGGCGATCTTGCGGTGGTGGTTGAGGATCATGCCCTGGTCCGAGATGAGGATCTGGGCGTTCCAGATGCAGCCGAGAGACGCTCGTGACCGCTCGTTGAAACCGACAGAGGCGAAGATCTTGTACTGAGCGCATGCTGCACGGATCTCATCAATCTCGGGTCCGTCGACGAAGATGGACTGCTCGGCGAGCTTGCAGAAGAGGTCGTGGTTGAGGATAGGGGAGGCGAGGGCGGACCAGAGGGGGAAGCCTGCGTGAAAGAAGTCAGCTGGATACGAAAGGAAGGAGGAAGGCGCGCACGCACCGGGGATGTAGGTCTCGGGGAAGACAACGAGATCGGCACCGGCCTCAGCGGTCTCCTTGATGAGGCGGATTACCTTCTTGACGGTCGCAGGAGTGTCGAGGAAGACGGGAGCGACGTTGCAGGCTGCAGTGTCAGAGGGTCAGCTCAATAACTGTCAATGGAGGAAGAGGAGGAGACGCACCAGCAACACGAACGGTAGGAAGCTGCGGGGCGGAGGAGACGTGCATGGCGGAAGGAGGTGGAGTGGATGAAGGTGGAACAGAGAAGCAGGAGACGGAAGCTAGGCATGCAATCCCCTCCAAGGAGTCACCAGCATCGCTTCGCCGCTCGCACGGCGGGTGGGGAGCGAGAGCGGGAGTTGTCCGCACGAGAGGTCGAGGAGGGCGGGGGCGGTAGTTGGCCGCATCAGGACTGCGCGGTCAGGGACAGCATGAATCTCACTGTAGCGCAACGCGATAGAGCCGCGTAGCAGCAAGAACCGGCGAAAGCAGTGCGAGAGAAGGAAGAGAGGCGGTCGTCGCCGGCGGCGTTTGCTTGCTGGCCTTGCCCACGACCGCTTCTTCCGCTAGGATGCATCGTACGGCTCCCAACAGCTCCATCGTAGCCTGCGAGCCGATTGTAAGGAGCTCGCGGAGGACTCGCCCGCTGTTCTCGCCCAGCAGCGATCGACCAGCGGGAGTCGCCCGCACGTCCTATCCAACCTGCGGTCCTTCTCCTCCTCGATTGACAGACATCGAATCGTCTATCGGAGGCTCACGAGCGCGCTCCAGCTACTCTCGTGGAGTCTGCGGAGGAGGGTGACCGCTTTTCCTCCTCCTTGCTCTTCCCCGGGCCACCCTCTCTTCCACCTCTTCAGTGGCCCCTTGTCCCCCGATTAACTCCGCTGACCGACCAGCGATGGCACCACCGCCCAAGGACGACTCGCTCGACACCATCAACGAGGCCTACATCCTCGAGTCTTGCGATGGCGAAGCCCAGGTCGCCGTCAACGACCGCGCTCTCCTTCGGAAGCTTGATCTCTACTTCATTCCGCCGCTCGCCATCCTCTACTTGATGTCCTTCCTGGACCGTAGCAACCTGGGAAAGTAGGCGGGCTTTTCTCTCCTCTCCCTCACTCCGTGTACTGACTTTTCTCCCTCTGTCCTTCTTCCGCCTCACCGTGCCGTCACATCCCTTGCTCAGCGCTGTAAGCTCGACGTCTCTTCTTGCACTTCTCCGACTTGCACTGACTTCCCCGCCCTCAGGTCGTGTTCGGGCTCAAGGACGACTTGGGGCTGCACGGGAACCAGTACAACATCGCTCTGGCCGTCTTCTACGCCTTCTACGTGCTCGTGGAAGCGCCGGCGAATATGATACTGCAGCGGTGGCGTGCATCTGCCTGGATAGCCCTCATCATGCTTCTCACGTGCGTTCCCTCGTTTCTTCCCTCCTTCCCCCTTGTTTGCGTGCTCTCTCTCCTTCCTCTCACCTTCGATATGTACTCATCCTCCTCTTCTGCAGCGCCATCATGACCATCTCGATGGGCTTCGTCCAGGGTTGCGGCTCGCTTATGGCGGTCCGCGCCCTGCTCGGCATCTTCGAGGGCGGCTTCTATCCCGGCGCCATGGCCTTGATCCAGGCCTGGTACCCTCGCTCCGAGACTGCATACCGCTCCTGCCTTCTCTACGCCGCCGCCAAGTCGGTCCTCCCTTTTCCTCTTCCATCTTTTCCGGCTAACCTTGCTCCCCCTTGCAGCGCTTCCGGTGCCTTCGGCGGCCTCATTGCCCGCGGTATTGAGATGATGGACGGTACCTCTGGTCTTGAGGGATGGCGTTGGTGCGTGATCTCATTTCTTTCTTCTCTTTCTGTTCTTCCTCGTTGACGCGCCCCGTCCCGCAGGATCTTCATCATCGAGGGCGTGGTCACGGTCGCCATCGTCATCGGCTGCTACTTCATCATGCCCGACTCGCCGCGCACCGCTCGCTTCCTGACCGAGAAGGAGAAGGACCGGGTCATCGCTCGCACCAAGGAGGACGACCAGTCGATGCCGCAGGAGTACGACAAGCGTTACATCTACGACGCCATCACCTCGCCCATCGTCTGGACCTTCATGCTCCTCGAGCTCGGCTCGCTGACCTCCGTCTACGCCTTCGCCAACGTACGAATCTCCCCACCTCTTCCTTTTCTTCCGTATTGACCCTGTTTCCGAGGCAGTTCGCTCCGACGATCATCAAGGGCATGGGCTTCACCGCAGCAAACGCCAACCTGCTCTCCGTCCCGCCGTACATCCTCGGTTGCATCGTCTGCTTCCTCGTCGGCCACTTCTCCGACCAGTACAAGACGCGCTACCCGTTCGTGATGGGCCTTGCCCTCGTCGCCTTTGCGGGCTACATCATCCTGATCGCCACGGACGTTGTCGCTGCTCAGGTTCGTCCCGCTCTTCGCACCTTGCATGTGCGCCTCGCTCACCTCTTTCCCCCTACCAGTACATTGCCTGCTGTCTCGTCTGCATGGGCTCCTTCGCCCTCATCCCGCTCGAGATCTCGTGGAACGGCAACTGCCAAGGCGGGTCTCTCAAGCGAGCGGTCAGCATTGCGATGCAGAGTGAGCTTTTGTTTTCTTCTTCCTCCTCCCCGCCGCCATAATTCTCCAACTGATCCGCCCTTCTCCCACACCGCAGTTGGCTGTGCCAACACGGGCGGCATCGTCGGCGCCTTCGTCTACCGCACCGAAGACTCGCCGCGCTTCATCCTCGGGCACGCCGTGATGGCCGGTTTCCTGGGCATGACCATGATCCGTGCGTCTCATCCCTCTCCTCTCCACCTTCCTATCAAGAGCTGACATCGCTCCGCCTCGCTTGTGTGCAGTCTCGACCGGCGTCTACCTCTACCTCCGCCGCGAGAACGCCCGCCGGGACGCGCTGTACGGCACCGGCCCCGAGTGCTACGCCAGCCTGTCGCAGGCAATCATCAACGAGGAGCGCGTGAGGGGCGACAAGGCCAGGTGGTTCCGGTACATGCTGTGAGGAGAAGAGAGTGGAGAGGCGCGAGGCGGAGGAGTGCTGGGCGGCGGTCGAGCGGGCGTATTCGTATTGTCTCGACGGGACTGTGTTATGAGATCTGTATGCCTCATTGATGCGCAGAAAGTGTAAAGATCCGCTTTTCCGTGCTTTCCTCGCCCGGGAGAAAGAGGGCAAGCGGAAAAACCGGCTTGTTCCGCAGAAGGAGTTGCCGCTTGCTTCGCTGCGGCACCCAGGTCGCCTCAAGTGCGATACGGCTTAGCAAGAGCACAGGCGCGAAACGAGGTCCTCGAGCGGAGTCGACGAGGAGCTGCTCTCTCCTCGACTTCATCCTCCATCGCTCGAGATGCTGTCTTTGCTGCCTGTAGCGCTTCTCGCACTCCCTAGTATTGCCCTCGCTGCCGAAGTGCGCTGCCCCGTGCCCCCCTCCGCCCGCTACGCTGACCCTCGTCCTCATCAGCCCCACCTCGCCTCGCACCGCGTCCTCACCGTCCTGCACCGCCTCGTGCCCGCCGACGCGCATGCGTACGTCGACCCGTCTCCCTCGGCCTACACATGGCACGAGCGCGGCAAGATCGAGGTCGCGCTCGCCTCCTCCGCCTCGTCGTTGTCCTCCGAGGGCCAGTTCAAGGACACGGCCTCGTATGCCGCCCTGCCGGGTTCGATGAGCGTCTTGAGCGCGCTGCGGAACGGGCTGGATGCGCTTCCGTACGGGGCGAAGTACCAGATTGCCGTGCGGGACCCGGCGTGGGGCGACGAGCTGGACGACGAGGCGCTGCCGTTCGTTTCGGTGGACCCGGTGCGCCCTTGCCCAATCCTGCCGCACCAGAGGTAGGCTGACAAGAGATCCGCGTGCAGTGCAAGCTCTCCACCTCGCCATCCCGCCCGCTCGACGAGCACTTCACCCTCACCTGGACCTCTCCCTCTTCTCCCTCTGAGGAGACCTACTTTGCCGGCGCTCTCGACTACCGCACCTCGACGCCGGAGGACTCGCCCGCGTGCGACCGGAGCAGGGGGAGCGAGAAGGAGCGGAGCAAGTATGTGTTTGGCCTCGACGGCGAGGGGAAGCGCGGCATGGGGAAGACGACGGTGAGGATTGAGCGGGCGCGGGAGATCAAGGCCGAGGAGTGCGTCGCATTCCGAGTTCTCCGGACGCGGGAGCAGGACTGATGAGCTGGACGACCCGCAGGCCGGTTCGCCCGAAGCAGGCCAAGGAGCAGCAGCCGGTACAGCTCGACGAGGACGGCAAGATCATCCCGCCGCCCAAGGAGAAGTCGTGCGTCCCTCTGCGTCCGCTGATCACGGTCCTGCGCAACTGACAGCCCGCATCTCGCACTGCCACCGCCTCGCCCGACTTGCTCGTCCGCCCTCGACGCGCGCAGGTTCATCCAGAAGTACTGGATCTACATTGTTCCTGCACTGCTGATCATCATGGTCGGCGGCGGCGAGGCGCCTGCGGAGGGCGGCGGCCAAGGTGGAGCGGGAGGGGGCGCGAAGGGGAAGTAGACGGGTCGAGGGATGCAAGGAGAGTGGTTGCTCGTGTCTGCTCGGCTCGTGGGTGGTCCAGAGAGTGCTCGAGAGTGTCCATAAGCTCGTCAAAGCAGCAGTAGGAGTGGTAGCGAGAGCAAGTGGTCGCGAGGCTGCCTTGAGCTCGAGGGTGCGCCGGCTCTCTCGCCTTGCTCTTGCCGCCCCCTCGACAATCGGTGCGCTGCTGCCCGCTGACCTGCTGCCTGTGCGCGTACTGACCGCCTTGCCCACCCGCCCTGCCGCCCCCCTTGCCGCCTTCGCTCGCCTCACCACCCTCGCCCAAAACTCCTTCTCGCACCTCTCGTCCCGCTGCGCCCGGTCTACTGCCGCACCCAGCCACCATGTCTGACGCCAAGGCCGCCGCCGCTAACCCCATGCGCGAGCTCCGCATCGAGAAGCTGGTCATCAGTCAGTCGAGGTCCACTTGGATGCACTGAGCGAGGAGGGGAAGGTGCTGGATTGAGGGAATGGGTGGACGAGAAGGGCACGAGGGAAACGGGTGCGTCTCTACGGTCAGAACGAGGTACTGACTGCCTTTCTTTGTTGTCTTGCTGCCGCGCCACCACCTCACCCTCGCCGTCGCCGTCTCTCCCCTTTACCGCCTCGACCTCGACTCGCTCTCTCTCCCCTTCTTTCGCCTCGCCTTTCGCCTGCCCTTCACCTACACGACTCTGCAATGCCGCCCGCCGCCAACAGACATCTCGGTCGGCGAGTCGGGTGACCGTCTCACCCGTGCGGCCAAGGTCCTCGAGCAGCTCACCGGTCAGACCCCGGTCACCTCCAAGGCCCGCTACACGGTCCGCCACTTCGGCATCCGTCGTAACGAGAAGATTGCCTGCCACGTCACCATCCGCGGCCCCAAGGCCGAGGAGATCCTCGAGCGTGGCCTCAAGGTCAAGGAGTACGAGCTCAAGAAGCGCAACTTCTCCGAGACCGGCAACTTTGGCTTCGGTATCGCCGAGCACATCGACCTCGGCATCAAGTACGACCCGGGTATCGGGTCCGTCTTGCTCTCTTCAACCTCCTCCCCCTCCTTCGGCTCGAGCTGACCCCCACTCCCCACCTGCAGTATCTTCGGCATGGACTTCTGTACGGCTGCTCTCTCCGCCCCTCGCACGCTCCCACCCCTTCAACGAGGCGACTGGCGGAGCGTGGCGAGATGAAGTGGGGGAACCAGGACTGACCTCTCCCTCCCTCGAAACAGACGTTGTCATGGGTCGCCCGGGTGGCCGCGTTGCCCGCCGCAAGCACTGCACCTCCCGCGTCGGCTTCTCCCACCGCGTCAAGCGCGACGAGACCATGGTCCGTCCTCCCCCTCTCCCTCCCCGTCCGACCTCCACCTCCTTTCCTGACGCCTGTTTTCCTCTCCAGTCCTGGTTCAAGCAGCGCTTCGACGGTATCCTCCTCGGCCGTAAGGATTAAACGGCACCCTCGCACCTGTTGTCCATGCGCGGTGGTGGTTGTAACGTCGGTGAAGCGATCAAAACTCCCTTCTTCCCCGGGGCCAGACCTCGGCAAGGACAGTGAGCAGGACTCGATGCGATGGGTGTGGGCAGACGCCGATTGCCGAGTGGGGGTAAGGTGGTGGGGGCAGAGGGAGGAGGGAGAAGAGGAGAAGGAGCGTAGAGGGTGAGAGGGCGAGCGAGGAGGAGAGGCTGCTCCGCTTCCCCGCTTCCGTTCGGCGTCTCTCGCGCTTCTTCCGCTCACTTTCGCGGTGCTATGTGCGAAGAGCGGGCATTCGCGGCTTGAAAATTACTCGCTTTCCGCTCGAATGCAGGTCTCCCCTTCTCGCGGCGAGACTCAGGCTGGCTTAATTGCCTAGAATCGGGCTCTACATCGACCTCGTTTTCCACGGTCGACGAGACTCCACCGGACGCGTGAGGGCGGGCAGTCTCCGGCTCTTCTGCCCTCTCTCATCTCGCCTGCTTTCGCGACACCGACCTCTCGGAGACCGTAGCAGTGTCTGTTGCGATGCGAGTGCGTGGAGGCGCGTGAAGCTATGCTACGAGGCGGAAGGGACAGCACAACCAAGAAAGGCTAAAGAGCGACACCGACGACAAGACTCTCACCGCCCGCCGCCGGCACGGACAGCGACCCGCTTGACGGCGTAGTCGGTCTGGACGGCGCCGCGCGTCCAGAGGAAGGTCGACGAAGCCGAGGCGGAGGCCGAACCGAGGGAGGTCGAGGAGGAGGACGACGACCCGGCACCGGCGCAGAGCCAGCCCGTCTCGCGCCCAAAGTCGAGCGTCGCCGTCGCGGAAAAGTCGTCTTCCTCGTCTTCCTCGCCGTCGTCTTGCGCGTTCGTCGGTGGGAGGGGCCGGAAGAACGGCTGGATTGATGGCGAGCCGGGAGAAGAGGGAGAGGAGGAGGGAAGGAGGGTCGCAAGGGCAATGAGCCCCTCCTGGACGTGCAGGCCCGTGGGGGTGAAGGCCGTGACCGCGAGGTGCGCTTCGCCACTCCCGTCTCGGGCGCGAGAGAGGGAGACGGCCAGTCGCGTGATGGCCGAGGACGAGGCGGGCCAGAAGAAGGTGTGCAGCGGCGCGACGGGGAGCCTCTTTTCTCCGCCGCTTGCAGAGGAGGGTTCGACGGAGGCGTCCTCGTAGGAAGAGGAGAACGGGAGGAGTGGGAGGACGAGAACGTGCGTCGCCTGGCCGCGGGTGAGGAAAAGGAGGCGCCGCTGTCCCTCGTCCGGCGACGACAAGGTGCCGACTGAGGCCGGGATGACGACCTCCTGCGCGTCGGTCCACTTGCCCATCCCTCCTCCTCCGCCTCCTCCAGCTCCAAGCTCCTCTCCGCTTCCCCTCCCCTCCGCCGCGCCGTCCCCTCCCCCCCCCTCCTCCTCCCTCCTCCTCCGCCCCTTCATCACCCTCTCCCCCCTCATCCCCGGCGGCACGCCCGCCCCCTCGGCCTTGCGCCTTTCAACCGCATCGCGCACTTTGCTCCCCACCGCGCTGTGCGCGAGGCTGTCCCGCAGCCCGGCGGCGAGGTGCGCGAGCGAGGTCGACGCCGTGGAGCGGTGGCCCGAGGAGCGGCCGAGGGACAGGGCCGAGGCGGTCGAGCCTGCTGAGCCAGAGCGGGCGCGTCCTCCGGGGAGAGGGAGGGCGTGCGAGGGAGGCGAGGCAGGAAAGGGGGAAGGGGAGGGGACTCCGAGGGCGAGCTCGCGCACGGAGGAGTCGAGGAGGCGGATGAGGACGAGGCGGGAGGAGAGGCCGAGGAGGAGGTGGAGCGTTGGAGGGTAGGCGGGGAGAGAGGTGGAAGTGGAAGAAGGTGCGAGGGAGGCGAGGGACGGGGAGGGGCGGTGAGAGGGCTTGGAGTGGGAGGAAGGAGAGGAGGAGGGCGAGCGGTGCACGAGTTGAAGGAATTTGGGCGTTGAGGGGGCCTTGCAGAGGGGAAAAAGGGTCAGTACCGAGAACCCAGGGAGAAGACGAAGAGAAAGAAGCGTACGAAGAACTCCTTAGTCAAGGTCCAGCTCCGCTTCACGCCCGGCCTGCTCCCGTACAGCCACACGCTCCTGCTCGTCGCCACAAACAAAAACAGCCGCTGCCTCTCCTCTTTTTCCTCCTTCCTCCGTCTCCGCTGACTCGGCGGGATGTCGTCCTCGTCCACGTCGTCGTCTTCGGCGCTGGTGGACGGTGAGGAGGCGGGGAGGGGCGGCATCCGGAAGAGCCGGAAAAAGAGGATCGGCGCGTGGTTCTTCGGCAGCGGGAGCCCAACGGAGGCCGTCGCCCACTCGAGCGGGAGCGCGACCCGCTCCGTCGGCGTCGCGGCTGGCGGGCCTTGCCGGAGCGTGGCGCTCGAGGAGGAGGCGGAGGAGGAGGACCTCGCTCCTTCTGGCGCAAACGGGTCGACGAGTAGATACTCGGCCTCGTCGCTCGACTGGCGGATCATCGCTGGCGCGTTCGACGGGGCGTTTGCACGTCCTTTCCCCTTTGCGCTGCTCGGGCAAGCGCCACCGGGAAGGTCCGCGTGCTTGCGAGGCGGTGTCGACGAGGGCGAGAAGATGGACTTGACGGCGTCGCCGAGAGAGGCGTGGCGGTTAAAAGAGTCGTGAGCGCTTCCGGCGGGAGAGGTCGAGGAGGCCGCAGCCGAGGAAGAGGCCGACGGAGGCGAGCCATAGTGGTACGTGGTAAGGGTAGGGAGGTGGAGAGGAATCGAGTTCTGCAAGAGAAGGTTTAGGCCATCGCGAAGAGGAAAAAAGAGGAAAGAGGTAGCGCACCTGATCGTACACGCGCCACTTGGCCAAGCTGATCAAGTTGCTCAAGCTCCACATCCTCACCTCCTTCGCCTCGTCCCGCCCGACCAACGCCAGCACGATCCCCTTCGGGCCCTCACCCCTCCCGGGTGGTTGCGCCTCCTGGAACACCTCGATCTGGTGCACCGCCAGACCGGTCCAGAGCGGCAGGACGGCGGCGTCTTCGTACGCTGCCGACGAGGAAGGGAGGGCCGCGGTTGAGAGGCGCGAAAAGGACGAGGCGAGCGATGGGACGAGGTCGACCAGAGAGAGACCTTCGTGTGTGCCGACGAGGACGAACCTGTGCGAGGTAGTGCAGGTTCAGGATATCCCGCTCGGGAAGGAAAAGGCAGACTCGGGAGGGAAGAAAAGGGGGACAGTGACACACCGCTCGTCGCCGCCTTGCGCGCTTCCGCCCGCCTTGGTCGGCAGCACGATCCCGCACAGCGGCCTGTCGGGCAAGCCCTTGCTGAACCGCCCTCCGACCCTCTCGAGCGCGACGTTTCGCGTCAAGCGGTGCGTGCCTCCTCCTCTTGCTCCTGATGAGCCCACGGCGCCTCTCGCGCCCGAGACGCTGTCGACGGACGCCTCGGAGTCGTTGCGGGCTCTTGCGCCGAGGTCAGCGCGAGTGCAGCCGGAAGAAGAGAGGCGGTTTTCGGCGTGGTCGTCGCGGTCTCTTTGCTCAGTGTCGTCCTGCTGCTCTCCCTCCACGTAGGACTGGTCGGGAAGATCCCAAGACGAAGGCTGTACGAGCCCTTGCTGGCGGAGGTGGTGGCGTTCGTCCCTGCGCTCCTGGGCGCGTTTCTCGATCCAAGGTCCCCAGCGCGGGAAGCGCTTTGGCGGGGAGGGGACGGCCTGGTCGTAGGTTGGGAGGGTGTCTGGGTGCGAGTCTGGCCAGGCGAGGGTGGGAGGCGGGAGAGTGGATTGAGCGAGAGGTGGGGGCGGTGCTGGCGACTGGGCGGAAGGGCGAGGCGGAGTGGACGAGGGGAGGGACGAGGTGCGGGGTGGTGGAGTGGGTGTGCTCGTGTCCATGCACTCGTGGTAGCTTCAGAAGCAGCAGCAGTGGGAGCGACAGAGCTGGCTCGGCTCGTTCTCCACCTCGACCTGATCCTCGGTACCGGTCTCTCTTTGTCTTCCTACTCCGCTCTAGTACACGCACCATGCACGGACTACACCTCCCACGTCCCTCCGACCCGTCCTCCCTCCCACCGGTCCCTTCCTCGTCCTCATCGCCCCCTCCGCCCGCTCCTCCTCCCCAAATGCGCCAGCCCCCGCCCTCGTTCCAGCAAGCTCGCCAACAGGCTCGTCAACTCCGCCAGGACCGCGTCAAGTCCCCCTTCGTCCCCCGCAAGCCACCGCGCAACTCGGGCAAGGACCGCGACCTCTCCCAGCTCTCCGAACAGCAGCTCGCCGACCTCCTCGACCGCAACCAGGCCATCCTCGACTCGCCGTCCGTCTCTTTCTCTCTCTTCCTTTCGCTTCCGGGAGCAGACTGACCTCTCGCTCTCCCCGCAGCGCAACCTTCACCTCCCTCCCTGGCGGCGACTCGCGCATCCGAAGTCAGCAAGCCCGCATCCAAGCCCGCCTCAAAGAGCTCCACGACGTCGCGCAGATCAAGAGCGAGCTCGAAGACACGCACCTCGACGAGCCGGCAGAACGGCGACGACGAGGGGGAGGAGAGGGCGGAGAAGGGGTGAAGAAGGAGGAGGGGGAGGAGGGCGTCAAGGGCGAGGGGGAGATGGAGGAGGTCGAGAGGACGGGCGCGGCGGACGAGGCGAGCTCGCCGTTGGCGAAGCGGCGGATAGCAGCGCAGATGCTCGTGCGTCTTTTTCCTTTTTCCGCCCCTCTTGCCCTCTTCTCTTTCTTTCGGCCATGGCGCTCCGCCTTCCCCTTCTGACCTACTCTCGGTCCGCACCACTACCTTTTCTGCGCCCTTTGATCCCGTACTGACCCTCACAACCCCCTCGCCCCCCGGCAGTCCCGCTCCCCGACCTCGCTCACCTCGTCCCTCTCCCTCTCCGAGTCCATCTCGCTGCAGCAGCGCGCCGCGCAGCGCGACCGCGACGCGCAGCTGCGCAAGGAGGCCAAGCGGGAGCTCGACGCCCAGCGGCCCGAGAAGACGGGCGGGTTGCTGAAGGGCGCGCTCGGGGTCGATTCCGCGCTGAGCGAGTTCATGTGCGTCTCCCTCTCTTTCTTTCTTGCCTCTCCCAGTCCTGCATGCAACGCAGCAGCTCTTTCGGCCGCAGAGCACTGACCTCCTGTCTTTTCTCGCTCGCCCAGGTTCCGCCCCGACGACTCGGACTCGGAGCCGGACGACGCCGCGATCGACGACTGGCTGAACGAGGGCCGGCGCGCGGCGAACAACAACAACGGCCAGCTCGACGCCGACGAGGACGCCGACCTGAACCCGCTCCGGACGGCGTACATGCGCGGGTGGAACCAGGCCGTGCGGGAGGAGGAAGCCGGAGGAGGAGGAGGCGGGGCGTAAGCGGGCAGGTGAACGGACGGGGGATGGACAGTCTTGCATATGCAGCATGGTTTTGCCAGCTCACAGCAGCGAGATGGACGTGGCAGGAGAGAATCGCTTTACCCATTCCCTCGCTTCGTCTCCCTCTTCGAGCTTCGGCCTCCCGCTACTTCAACCACTCGCCCTTCCTCGTCGCCTTGGCCACCTCGCTCTCGGCCGTATCGTTCAAGTACCGCTCATACACGCTCGCGTACGCTTCCGTCTCGCTCGTCGTCCTCCTCACGCTCTCCCTCCCCAGCACCGCCCGCGCGTACGCCTCGAACCTTGGCCCGATCGACGCGGTCTTGAAGCCTCGGTGCTCCTCGAGGAGCGACAGCCGCGCGACCCACGGCGCAAGCGCGGCGTCGACGAAGCCGAACTGCTCACCGCGCGCCCACGTCCCGCCGTCGACCCACCACTGCCCCACCACGTCCTTCAGCGCTCTCTCAAACGCCTCGCGTGCGTCGGCCTGCGCGGAGGGGGACTGCGCCTGGAGGAGCTTGTAAAAGGCGGGCACGACGGTGGAGGAGATTTGCGCGGCGGCGAGGCGGGCGTAGCCTGCTTCTAGGGGGTCGGTAGGGAGGAGAGGAGAGGAGGACGGGAAGGCCGACTCGAGGAACTCGAGCAGGATGAGGGATTCGTAGAGGGCCTGGCGGGCGAGTCGGAGGCGAGGGGGAAGGAGAAGGATGGAGAGGGAAAAGGTCAGCTCGTTGGAAAGCGGAAAGCCTTCAAGGGAGACGGGAGCGCACCTTGCCCTTGTACTCGATCGCCGGCACGAGCCCCTTCGGATTCACCTTGAGGAAGTGCGGCTCCTTCCTGTATCCTCACGCCGACCAGGTCAGCCCCGGTGAACCGGCGGAGGCAGGGCAGAGGGGAGGGAGAGGCGGCGCACTTGTACGGGTTGACCTCGTTGTACTGGTACGGGATGCCCTTCTCCTCGAGCGCGATCCACACGCGCTGGACAAACGGCTGCTCGGGACAAGGAGGTGGGGACGTCAGCTCGGTCCCGCTCGACACGACGAGGGGCAGGCGGAGAAGGCGAGGGGGGAGAGACCCACACAGAACCAGCCCTGTGGAGAAGCGGCGTCAGTCCGCGAGTGCTACAGCGCCAGGCAGGGGAGCGGGAACGCACGGCGTGGAAGACGAGGTTACAGTCGGCCGGCTCGCTGTGCGCCTGGACGGTCTTGCGCGCCTCGCCAGTAGCGTGAGGAGGTTCGATGTGGTCGGGCATGGTGTTGCTCGTGAAGCAAGAGGGAGAGAGGCGAAGGAAGGAGGAAGGGCCGGAGGCAAAGTTGACGCGATGTGGGGGTGGTCTGAGCGAAGATAGGGCGGGCGACGTTAAAGCGAATAGCATAGGAGTGTATAGAGCTGAACAGTACCAGATGCAGCGGGTAGGAGACTGGGCGAAAACGCCCGAGTTCCTCTCGACCCAAAGAGAACGGCACCACTCCTCAGTTTACGGTCCCTGCAGCAACCACGCCCGGTGCGCCCGCTCCTCTATGACTACGAGCTCTACGCACTGCTCCTCGCACGCCGTCGTGAGGCAATTGACGGCATGGCCGTTCCAGTCGTGGTGGGGAGTGAGCGTCGACAGAGGAGGGATGTAGACGGTGAGGTGCCGCAGGTGATGGAGGAAGGCCACGCCGAGCTCATCGCTGAGCGGAGCGTGGGCAGGACCGGTGGGATGGAGGACGAGCGTGCGAAGGCAAGGGAGGGGGGCGATGTCTTTCATGATGAGATCCGGCTCGATGGGCTGGCCGCCGAGCTCGAGGTGCTCGATGAGCGTGCACGAGACGAGCGCGGAGAGAACGGTTTCACGAAAGTTGTCGTGAGCCATTTCTGGCGGCGCGAGGAAGCGCAGGGCGAGCCGTCGAAGCGTCGGGGCGAGGTTGCGCAGCATGGACGCGATGGTCGGGTAGTCGACCTGGGGGGTGCGGACGGCGAACGTGATTTCGAGGTGTCGGAGGGTGGGAAGTATAGGGATAAACGGGAGGACGAGGGGGAGGGCGTCGTTGGGGAACAGGGTGAAGTAGGGAACGGCGAGGACCTCGTAGCAGGGATCGACGATAGGCTCATCTGCGGCACGCTGTCTTGGCCGAACGGCGAGGGCGTCCACCCAAACCCTATGCCAGTGCTCTGGCGCGGCGAGACTCGGGGGAGATGAGGCGCCGAGAGAGAGGCGCCGGAGAGCTGCTGGCGGCGCGTACATCTCTCGGCAGCAGTCCTTGTATAGAGCGGGAAGGCGCAGATCCCCGACGTTCGGGAGGAAGTAGGCGTGCCAGTTCGCCTCCTGGCCAAGCGCAAAGAGCACCTCGGTCCTGTACTCGTCCGGGTCGAAAGGCTGGCCGGGCGGCGTCGGCGAGCGGATGTCGAGGTGGAGCTTGCGGAGCGAGCAATCCTTGACCAGCCGGTCGATGAGCGGCTTGATGCGCCGGCCCGCCCACGAGTCTTGCGACTTGCGCTCGATCTCCTTGAGCGCGACGTCGATCACGAGGTCCTTGACGAAAAGCTCCTCCTTCGACTTGGCAGCGACAACCGCGGCGGCTCGCTCGATCTGGCCGGCCGTGAAGAGGTACATCTCGGTCGCGAGGAAGGGGGATGTGTAGCGGTGGAAGAGTCGGGACGTGCGAGAGAGGGCGAGGTTGGTGCTTTGGCGGACGCGGAGGTCGTCGAACTGGCAGGAGCGTACGACATGCACAACGAGCTCGGCCGGTAGGCGGGAGAAGGGGGAGGGCCGTGGAGGAGAGGGAGGAACGGCGAGAAGTTGGAGAGCTTGGTGAACGGTTGCGGCAACGGAAAGGCAGGCGGTGTAGGGTACGGTAGAGGTAGTCGAGGAGGAAAGGGAGGAAGAGGCGGAAGTGAGGAGCTGGAGGACGTCCTGGAGGAGCAAGAGGAGGGTCAGCCGAGGAAGAGCGATTCCAGGACGAAGAAGCACGCACGCTTGACAAGCGCTCCCCGTACTCCTTCCCGATGTCATAAACCTCTTCCGCCAGTCCCTTGAGCGTTGCTGCCTTTGCTTCCTTGACCGGATCGAGTTGGGCGGTGAACGAAATGAGAACGCGCAGGAGACGCGTGGAGGCGTCGACGGCGGCTGGACTAAGCTCCGACATGCTCAGTGGGAGTGTACGACCGGAGCAAGCAGCTGCAGACGGTGCGAGGTGAGCGGGAGGAGGACGAGGAGCAAGTCGCTCCCTCTTTCGCCTTGTACTCGTCCCCTCGACACTCAGAGTTAGCCGACGATGCATGCATTCTCACCAGCAGACCTCTTTTCGCCGAGCGGGTCCGCCTTGACTGCGCCAATCATCGTTCCCGCCTCTTCGGTCGCCCTCATCGGCCCTCTCCCCACTTCCTCCCTTGTCCATCTCGCGCTGAACCACCTTCGAGGCGATGAGCGCCACGAGACTTCACAAAGCCACCTGAGCGACAAGGCCAAGGGAAAGAGGCGAGCCGTCGAGGATGACGACGACTTGCTTGCGGAGGAAGAGCCGCTTCCCTCTCTTCGAGCGGGCAAGAAGGGCCTGGAGCGCCGGGTGCTCATCCTGACGCCCTCTCGCGACCTTCTCCGTGACGAGCTCGAGAAGGAGGGCGACGTCTCCCTCTTCGGGTCGAGGAGATCAGGCGAGACGGCCAGGCTGCTCGACCTCGTCGACATCCGGTGCGTCTCGCGGACTTCCCTCGTCCTTTTCTCCACTTTATTGACACTCCCTTTGCTCAGCTACCTGCCCTCGTCCGCCCATCTCACCTACTTCCTCACCACCATTTACACCTCTTCCTCTCCCTTCGCCTCTTCTGCATACCCCGCCTACCTTGCCACCAACCCCAAGTCGCGCGTGGACCCGAGCTACCTGCCATACGACCCGACCATGGTCATCCTGCATGCGCCGTCGGACTACCTGAGGGAGGAGGCGAATCAAGGGTGAGCACTTCTCTGCTCCCCTTCTTTCCCTCTGCCGTACTGACTAGCCATCGTGCACAGCGCCGGCGTCGACAGCTACGCTTCGATACTTGCGCTCTTCCTCTCCACCTTCCGCAACTTCAGCTCCAGGTCGGTCTTGCTTTCCTTTTCTGATCTGCCGGGCTCACCCTTTCCCTCGCGCAGCCCACCCCTTCTCGTTCTCCATGACAGCCTCGCTTCTTCGCTCTCCCTCGCCCTTTTACCGTCACACCTCACGAGCAAGCGCAACTCGAAGTCGAGACCTTCCGAAGCGGACGGGCAGGACGAGGAGCAAGAAGAGGAGGACGACCGGAACCATCTCCCGCTCAAGCGGGTGGCGGAGCGGTTCTTCGACTGGGTGGGCGAAGCGGAGGAGAGTGCGTCGTCCCTCCCGCTTTGCTGTACCTGCTGCGACTGACTTGTTTCCCTATCCCCTAACCCCGTTTCTGGCAGTCTCCGTCGATGAGCCTTTCGATGGACCGAGACGATCGCAGCATCTCCTCTGTCTTCGGGCGTCGCCACATGCGCAGAAGATGGTACCGGTGGAGGAGGTCCAGGTCGAGTATGTTGTGAGCGAGGTGGATCCGAGTGACCCGGACGAGGTAGAAGAGGAAGGAGTGCGAATCGAGCTCGTGGCGTGAGAGACAGAAGCAGTCGCCAGAGGTGAGCCCGGCTCGTAACAGGCAAGAAGCAGGCGGGAAGTCTGTAGCCTCTCTGAGCGATGGAAAGCAAAGAGCATGAACCCGCGATACAAGACGCCTGTACACCCTACCACTACTCTAGCTTGCCCCTCAGCCACCTCTCCTCCGTCTGCCTCTGCTCAACCGCCAACGCGAAGCCCCGTTCCTGCGCCTTCTCGTGACACCTTCGAAGCGGCCGCTTCTCCCACCCTATTGCCGGTGCAAAGTCGATCGCTGTCGACACGCAGAGTGCCATCGTGCGGACCGAGGTGGGGAGGTGCGCGCTGTTGGTCTTGTTCATGTGACAGAGATTGAACCGGCCGAGCATGGGGAGGATGCTGAGGTGCTGTGCTTGGGCAGGCCGCGGAGAGCCTGCTTGACGACCTCCCCGTTCATGAACTCGCCGCCGATCTCGAGGTGCTCGAGGGCGTGGCAGTGAGCCAGGGCGTCGCCCATAGCGGACATGGTGAAGTTGTCGACCTCGTCGAGGTCAAGGATGACCGCCCGGAAGCGAACGGCGGGGCGGGTTATGGACGGTGCCAGGTACTTGAAGACGGCGTCGAGCCTGCCGATGTTGGCCTTTATCTCGCCGCTGTTGGTGCCGAACTCGATGGCAATCTCGAGGTGCCGGAGTGTTGGGGGCCTGGCAAGGTCGGCCGGGAGGAAGTCGTCGGCGGAGACCTCGAAGTACGGCGCGGAAAAAACCTCGAGGTGCGACAGGTTGAAGTTGGGAAAGATGGCGAGACATACTTGCGTATCCACTGCCGGATACTCGTAAGCGACTTCGGGAAGCCGACGAAGTCGGTGTCTCCGTCCGCCATCAAGCACAGTCGGAGCGACAAGAGCCGAGGTACCGCCTTCTGAACGAGCGGGAAGAGGAATCGGCCCGCCCAGCAACCATCCCCGTAACTCTGCCAGTCCTCCTGTGCGAGTGTGATGGAGAGGAGGCGCACGTCGAAGAAGCCGTCCCGACGGCGCACGGGCAGAGCCAGGTGGCCGAGGCGCTCGAGCCGGCGAGGCGAGAAGAGAAGACGTGGCGCTCGGCAGCGAGGGTGGGAGCGACGACGCGGTAGAAGGTGCGACAGGTGCGGGAGAGGGCGAGATTGGTGCTCTGGCGCAGCTGGAGGTCGTCGTCTTGGCAGAACCCGACAAAGTGGGCGACGAGTTCGGCAGGAAGGAAGAAGAAAAAGGAGGGCGGGAGAGAGGGCGGCGCGGCGAGGAGCTGGAGAGCGCGTCCGATGAAAGTGTGGGCGGAGATACAGTCGATGTAGGGGACTGGGCAGGCGTCGCGGGAGAAGAGGGCGGTCTGGGCTGAGTTCAGGAGGTCGAAGACGGCCTACAGGCGGAAAAGAGGGTCAGGACACAACGCAGAGGACCGATGAAGGGGACGCACGTCGGAGAGATGGCGATAGGCGTCGTCGATGACCTCTGCGAGCATGGATGGCGGGAACTGGCTTGGTCGGGTCGACGAGGTGGTGGATAAGCAGACCGGCGATGCGGATGAGGCGCGCGCTCAGCTCGACGCTCTTGGGCGGTAATGCGGCCATGTTGCGCGTGTCCAACGGCAGAATGGAGGCGAGTGAGCGATGACAACGGAGCAGAGCCGCAACGAGGACGAAACAAGCGGCTCTCGCTCCTCCAACTCGCTGCTAGTCCGCTTACTGCCTGCCTACACCTCGTGCACACCCTCGAGACACTCCGCCACACCCGACCCTGCTCTCAGACGCGATCGACCTCGTTCCCTCGTTCCCCTCCTCCGCCTCATCTCTCTCTCCATGTCGGGCGTCAAGCGCGTTCGCGGCGTGTCCGTCTTCCGCCCCATCGTCTACGGCAACTCGACCGTCCTCCTCACCGAAGAGGAGAAGGCCGGGACCGACCACACCCACCGCTGGACCGTCGCCGTCCGCTCCGCTGCCTCGCCCGGCTACCCCAATCCCCACCCGACTCAGCAGATCGGCGGAGCAGACGACCTCAGGTGCGTTGGGCGTCTACTGGCGAGACGAGGGCCGTCCCAGAGGCGCTTGCTCGCTTTCCTTTGGCCGACCCCTCACTCATCCTCCCTCTCCTCTGCAGCTACATGATCAAGAAGGTGACGTTCAAGCTCTACGAGACGTACAAGAATCCCCTACGAAGTGCTTTGCCATTCCGTCGCCTCCTCGTTCTCCCACCCTGACTATCTTCCCCTATTCCTCCTTTTCTAGCTATCGAGCAACCACCCTTCGAGGTCACGGAGACGGGCTGGGGCGAGTTCGACATCGCGATCAAGATCTTCTTCGTCCCCGAAGCGAACGAGAAGCCCCTCTCGTTCAACCACCACCTCAAGCTCCACCCCTGGCCCGTCGACCCCATCCTCTACCACCAGCCCGCGCCGCCTCCACCGGCCGAAGGCGAACCTCCGAGCGCGGAGGCGACTCCTCAGCCCGTCCTCCCCGCGCCCGTCCTCTCTCCCGTCCACTCGTGGCAGTACGAAGAGGTTGTCTTCACCGAGCCGACCGAGACGTTCTACGGCGTCCTGCTCGCGCACAAGCCGACGCCGCTGCCGCCCAAGAACCGCCACCCGCGGCTGCTGACGCACGCTTTGAGCGCCGGAGGCAACATCGGCGAGTTCTCGATGGAGATGGAGGACGAGGAGGCGGCGAGGTTGGAAAAGGCCAAGATGAAGACGCTCGAGCAGATCGCCGAGCTGAGGAGGAGCTTGGAGGCGCACGACGTGGAGCTGCAGGGTGGGTCTCTCGTCATCCTTTCTCCTTTTCCCGTCATCAGGACTGACCTCTTCTTCCTCTTGCAGGGCTGAAGAAGGAGGTCGAGGTGATCCAGAGGGAGAAGCAGATGTCCCAGACACCAGCACCGTAGCGGGTCGCAACGTACGCGACTCTCAGCCATCGAGCGCGAGAGACGAGAGGGAGAACGGCCTCATCCTCTCCCCTCTTCTCTCGAGTCCCCCCTGCTCTTCCTTCCTTTCCAGCTCAACTTCGTTGCGGCAGAAGAATATATTACGGCGGGTGAGGGCATCACCTACTAGCGCTGCGAGTGGGTGCGAGCGGCTGCAAACGGGTACGAAGGAAGGAGGGAAGGAATGCCGGGCACAGCTCTAAACGACGAGGGAGAGAACGATGCGAAGGGGATTAAGCGAGCGAGAGAGGAGGATAAGAGGAGGAGGGTGGAAGGGAGATGTACAATGGCGTGAGAGCCCGTGTGTAGGAGGAGGAGGGAAAAGAGGGGGTGATGAGGAAGGAACGGGAGGAACGGTACAGACGCGTCGACAAGGCCCAGTAGCTTCTCCGGCTCGCGCAACCGCACGTAAGGTGTGAAAGGGGGAAGAGGGAAAGTCGGAAAGCCGGAAATGAGGGCAAGAGGGAGGAAGAAAGGACGAAGAACGGGAAGAAAGGGGGAGAGCCGGCCTCAGCGCTCGACTATCCCGGTGCCAAATGATGCGGCACCGGCGGCCCTCGCATCGGCTCCTGCCCATGAACGTGTCCATTCGGCGCGATCCCGAGCCCGGCCCCAGGACTGGGAAACGGGAACGCCGCGCCCTGCGGGCTCGCGAGATCCAACGCTGCGCCAGGTGTCGGCGCGGAGGGCGGCGGGTCGTCGTCCGTGTCCATCGCGGGGAGGTGCGGAAGGTGGTACGCCCCGCCGCCGTTCACGCCGCCGCCGCTCCCATCTCCGCCCGGCGGCTGGACAAAGTACGACGGCATGCTCCCCGGCTGCGAGTGGAAGCTCGCGATGCTGCCCGCCGCGGTGGAGTTCTTGCGGCCGAGGTACTGCTGCTGCGCCTGGTCGAAGGACGAGATGGGCGGGAGCGTCGGGCCGGGCGAGCGGGGCATGTGCGGCGAGGGGAGCGCGTAGGGCGAGTACCGCTCGGCGTGGTGGTGGTGGGCGTGGGAAGAAGGGTGGTGGGAGGAGGAAGGCGAGGCGAGGCGTTGTCGAGAGTGGGACTCGGAGCGAGACGGCGGGTGAGGGTGCGCGAGGTGCGGCAGGTCGGAGGTCGAGGTCGTCGCGAGCCCCTGCATGTGGCCGAGAAAGTTCGAGTCGAGCGACGAGTGCCCCGTCGACGGTGCGGTGTAGTGCCCGTAGCTCGGGAACCGGTGCAAGCTCGACGGCGGCCCCGCTCCGAGGCTCCGCACGCTCGGCGCCGGCAGGGAAGAGATGCTCGACACCCTCCCGAGCGCGAGCGGGTCCATCTCCGTCACGGGGAAGTCGGTGCCGCGGTGCTGCCTCCGCTCCGGGTCCGAGGCTGACGTCGCCTTGCTCGAGATTGAGAACGTGCGTCCCCGCCCCGACCCGACCGGGAACGGCCAGTGCTGGGACGAGTGTCCTGTCTCGTTGCTCGACACCGAGTGCACGTCGTCGTCGTCGTCCCTCCTGCGCGCCTTGAACCGGTTCGCGAGGAACGAGCCCGTCCCGCCGCCGCCGTTCGACCCGGACGGACCTGCGCTCGTCCCATTCGTCGGTGTGAACGATGCGACGGACCCGCCAGGGGAGAGGTACAGCCGGCTCGTGTCCTCGATGATCTGCGGCATCCGCTGCGCGACCATCCGGTCGCTCGGCAGCGCGCGCCCCTTCCCCTTGTCCAGCGCGCTCGGCGCTCCTCCCGCTCCTGCCACTCCTGCTGCTCCTGCTGCTCCCGCCTGACCCGCCGCCGCTGCTGCCGCCGCCGCCGCCCGGACATTGTGCAGCGGGTCGGCCGCCTCCATGAGCTGGTTCTTCTTCTTCATGACGGCGCGGGCGCGCTCGCGCGCGGCCTGCTCCTTGGCGATGCGATTCGCCTTCTCCTGCTCCTTGGCGGCCTTCTCGGCCTCCTTCTTCGACTTCTTCGTGTCGGCCGCCGAGGGCGCGAGCGACGGCGCGATCGAGGCCGCGCCGGCGATGGACGCGTTCGAGGGCGAGCGCTTGAGTGGGTTCGTCGAGCTTTGAAGGACGCCCGAGAGGCCCCACCGCCCGGAGCGGTTCGAGGCGGGGGAGGAGGCGAGGTCGGGGGTCTGCTGCTGCTGGTACTGCTGCTGCGGGTGGTGATTGGGAGGCGAGGCGGAGAGGACGGAGGCGGAGGAGGATGCGATGGCGCCGCCGTAGAAGCCGGAGGAAGACCCAGCAATGGGAGGACCGCCGTCGACGCGGCTCGTCTGTGGCGAGAGCTGGAAGAGGGAGGGAGAGTGGAGGGAAGGAGCGGGGTGGGCGGAGGTGGACGCGTCGGGCCCGCCGGTGTAGGAGACGGGGAAGGACATGACGCTCGACGCTCGAGACGGCGCAACGCCCTCGAAGACCGACCCGTCGTACAGCGTCGACGGCGCCATCGACGGCGCCAGGCTGCCTCGTCGTCCCGGCGCGCCCTGCATCGGGTGCAGCCCGCCGTTCGCCATGCCCGCCGGGAGCTGTCCCCACCCGCCTTCGCCGCTGTACGCCACGCTCGGTGCGGGCGGCGAGAACCCCAACACGGGGACCTGCTCGCCGTTCGCTGCTCCGGCGCCTGCAACCGTCTGCTGCACCTGGACCTGGTAGCTCGACAGTCCCGAGCTGCCCGACATGCCGGACGAGATCGAGAAGTTGCGGGAGAGGGGCACGCCGGGGTGCGCGGGCTGTCCGGGCGGGCGCGCGAAGTGGTCGGGAGAAGGAAGGGCCTGGCCGTTCGGATCTGAGGGGTAGGGCAGGTGGAAGGCGGCGGCGGGCTGGGACGAGTGCGAGTGCGACGGCGGGATGCTGCGCGGCGAGGCCTGCGACGGGCCGTTGACGAGCCCGGCCGTGTTGACCGACATGCTCGAGCCGTACGGGCTCGGGGCGGAGCCGTGTGAGGGTGCGGGGGTGGGGAGTTGCTGGTGAGTCTGGGGAGGGGCGTAGGGCGTGAAGCGGTAGGCGACTTCGCGGAAGTAGGCGTGGTCGAGGCACTGCTGGGTCGTTAACCGCGCTTTCGGCTCGTACCGCAGCAGGCCGGCGATGCAGTCGATTAGCTGTATCGGGACGACGTTCTGGTCGAAGAGGGCGGCGAAGTTTCGTGGCGGGATCTGCGGGAGCGAGGCGCTCAGTTCCGCCTCGAAGGCTTGGGCGTCTGGAAATTGAAACGCACCTTCGGGAACGCGAACCCGACATCCTTCGCCATCTTGATCCCCCTCGCCCAAGTCCCTCCTCCCCTCGTCCTCCCCCGCTCGTCGACCCCATAGTCCGTACTCGGGTCTCCCAGCACCTCGCAGATCTTGTACACCTGGTCGACCTCCGAGTCGCCGGGAAAGAGCGGCTTGAGCGTCAACACCTCGACGAGGATCGTCCCGAGCGCCCACATGTCAACCGGGACCGAGTAGTCCCGCGAGCGGAGGAGGACCTCGGGCGCGCGGTACCACCGCGTCGAGACGTACTCGGTGTACGGCGGCTTCGAGGTGATCTCGCGCGCGAGGCCAAAGTCGGCGAGCTTGACGACGACGACGACGTCCTTTTCGGGCGGGGTGCCGGGCAGGGCGTACAGCGCCGAGGCCGGGTAGTCGGCGAGGCCGGTCGTCGTGATGAGGAGGTTCTCGGGCTTGAGGTCGCGGTGGAAGTAGCCGTGCGTGTGGATGTGGTTCAGGCCGGCGAGGATCTGGTAGAAGATCGAGGCGGTCAAGCCCGAGGCGAGCGGGCGCCCTTTTCGCGACTTGGTGAGCTGGTAGAGGTTGCCCTCCATGCACTCGAAGACGAAGTAGAGCTCGCGCGAGGAAGGGAGGAGAAAGGCGTCGTAGAGCGGGATGATGTTGGGGTGCATCGGTATTTGCCGCAGAGACTGCTCGAAGAAGAAAGACGGTCAAGGCTGCTTCGAGGGGGGCGGAGAAAGCTCGACAAGACGCACCTTGAGCTCCTTGAGCTTCATGCACTCGTCCCAGCCGCCTTCGAACGCCTTCTTCATGCGCTTGATCGCGACGAGCTGCTTGCCCTTGTACTCGGGCCTGCTCGACGGCCCCGGCGGCTGCGTCCCGGGTGGCAGGTTGAGCGGCGAGTGCCAGTCGGCGAGCCAGACGGTGCCGAACGAGCCGTCGCCGACCTCCTTGAGGACGGTCCAGTGTCGCGGGGCGAGCGGCGGAGGAAAGTCGCGCGAGTAAGGCGGCTGGGCGAGGGCGGCCGGCGGCGGGAGGACGACATGGCTGTGCGGGTGATGTGGAAAGGTGGCGCTCAGGGGCGACGAGACGGCGGACATGCTGCTGCTGCTTGCGGGAGCCGGCAGTCCCGAGGCGACGGACGAGCCTGGAAGGGCTTGCTCGCGCGTCGTCGAGGGTTCGAGGGCCGCGCTGAGGCGGGTCGAGTCGGCGTGGGCGCGGTGGAGGGCGTGCGGGTGGTGGTTGTTGAGGATGGAGCCGAGGGAACCCTGCGAGGTCCGAGAAGGGTGCGACGGCGAGAGCTGGGTGACGACCGTCGACATGCGGCGGACCCGCCGAGGGGGTCACTGCGGTGCTCTGGTGGAAGTGGAGGCGTGCAACAGGGCGTGGACGGAGGGAGAAAGGGGGCGAGGAGGGTGAGCGAGATGATCGAGGAAAGCGAGCTAGTGGAAGAACGGGAACAGGGGTGGGTTGGGCGGCACGGGGAGGGGCGGCGAGGGTGCGAGACTGACCTTGTGGATGCTCCGAGGCGGTTCAGGGAGAGGGAGAGCGGTGAGGAGCGAGAGCGGGCGGGCGGGATGCAAGGGGGGCGATGGAGAGTGAAGGGCCGCGGACGAGGCGGTCGGGCGGTCGAGCGAGGGACGGAACGAGGGACGGGAGGGGATAGGGCAGGCAGTGCTGCAGCAGCACGCGTCAAAAGGGGAAAGCAGCAGCAGCAGTAAGTGCAAGTAGAAGCGGGTGCGCCAGAATCGGACTGGACTCGACTTGGTCCTCTCGAGGCGCGCGGGGCAGAACACGAACCCTTCCTTTCCGATCTCGCTCTCGCTCTTGCACTCGCACGCTCTCTCTGCCTGCCTGACTGCTCCTCCATCGCCGCACCACCCACCATCCCTCCCCTCGCTCCTCTCTCCCTCGCCCATTCCCGGCGTCGTCCTCCTCTCGCAACCGCTCTCGGCCCAACTCTACCTTCCCCGCAACCTTGCCCCTCCCGCTCCTCCACTGCGCTCACCCCCAGCCTGCCGCCACCCGCTGCGCCCGCCACCATCGCCAGTCCACTACGTCCTCCGCCTCGTCCAGCGCCATGCAGCCCGCGTCGAGACTCGGGGGCCGCAGCTCCTCGTCGTCTCCCCCTCACGGAGCTGAACCCGCTCGTCCTGCCCATTCACGCTCGGTCCCTTCCCTACTGCTCATCGCGCAGTGCGAGGGCGCGTGCGTTCCAGCTGGGGACGACGCCGGCGACGGTCCGGTGGGAGCGTTGCAGATCCTGTTTCATCCGTTTCCGTCGGAGAGGCTCCCTCCCGGCACTCGAGGCTCATTTTCATCAAGAGGAGCTCGCGATACAGCACTGAGCGAATGATACAGAGCACAGGAGGGAGGAGGGGCTAGGTGGACGAGGCGGCAGCGACGGCGGCGGAGGAAGATGAAGACGAGGCATCCTCGCTGTCCTCTTTCTTCTGCGCGTACGTCTCCCCTGCAGTTTCGAACGCTCGCCGTCAGCTTCCGCTTCTTACGCTGCTTGAGACGGAGGGGGAGAAGAGGGGCATACAAACGATGATACCGACAATGAACCCGACCGTGCCGGCGACGATAAAGGCGCGGACCTGCGCAGTGCGAGCAACGCTCGAGTCTCTTCCAGCCCGGCCAAGAGTGGAGGAAACGCACGAGGTAGTCCCTCCAGTTCTTCCTCCACTTCGCCCACCTGCCACCCATCCCCTCCTTCGGATCCACGACCCCCTTTTCCACGTCACCGACGAGCCCTCCGCCCGCCGCTTCCCCAGCACCGCCAGCGAGCGGGACGTTCTCCTCGTCGTCCGATGCGGCGGCGAGCTTGCTGTACCGCTCGAAGACGGAGCCGACGAGCGTCGTCGCGGCAGAGAGGCGGGTCGAGGTGCGGGAGAGCTGCTGTACGGATGGCTCAGGAAGAGACGGTGTGTGGAGGAGAAGAAAGAGGGACCTACACCACCAGCTTGCGACGCCGCCTCTTCCTTTGCCTCGTCGATGAGCGTTGCCAGCTCAGTGAACGGCGCCTCGGCCGCGACTCGTCCCGCGTAGCTCTGGAGCTGCTCCCTTTCCTTCTCATCAGTACACACTATGAGAAGGCACGAGCGGAAGACGACGCACATCCAGCTCAGCGACCCTCCTCTCGGCCCCTCCAAACGCCTGCCTCACCGCCCCCTCGGCCTCGTCCTCGCCCATCCCCGCATTCTCCCTCCTGACCCGCTCCTCAAGCCTCCGACGCGCGCTCTCCCTCGCATCGACCTCCTCCCACGCCCGCCGGCGCACCTGCTCGACCCCCCGACTGGCCTCGTGCTGCACCGCCTGGAGCGTGTCGTGCAGCGTCGAGAGCTCGGAGGGGAGGCACGCCGCCGCGCCGGCGCGGGCGAGGGCGTCGAGGGCTTCGAGGCGGGCGGAGGCGAGGGAGAGGTCGGAGGAGAGGGAGAGGACGAGCGAGCCGGTCGAGGTCGTCAGGCTTGCGAGGGCTTGCAGCTCCTCCACTGGACAGTCGGGTGTGGTGACGGCGGCGTCGCGCAGCGAGACCAGGCGCTGGCAGTTGGACGAGATCTGGGAGACGAGGTCGGAAAGGGAGACGAGCTGCGCGAGGCGCGAGAAAAACGGTCCATGGCTCGCGGCTCCTGTGCTCAAGCGAGAGAACGCACATCGCGAGTCAAGTCGTCCACCGTTGGTTCGTCCCCTTCCTCCTTGTGCGGCGTCTGAAGTGGACCGCGGACTGCTCCGCCCGACGACGAGGAGAGAACGCTCGACGCCCTCGACGGCGGGAGCGGAACGGTCATGGCGGATCCGGGAGGCGCGGGCAGGGGAGGGAGGTTGAGCGGGACGGACATTGGATGACAAGAGCGGTGATAGGGAGAAGGAGGAGGGAAAGGACGGGGGCGGAGGAGGGGCGAGGAGGTCGGCTGCACCGCGGAATACGGAGGCGAGGGGGCAACGACGCTATCGTAGGCGAAGTAGAGCGAGGAGGAGGTGCGCGAGAGCGCGGAAAGGAAGCGTGAGGAAGGAGGAGAGGCGAGGAAAAGCGGCAGGAAGAGGTCGACCTTCTCAGCTTGCCACTCTCGACATGCGATCCTGCATTCCCTTACAACAAGCTGCTATGTACGTCTGCATGCTCGGGAAGAGACGAGGCGACAGGGAAAGCGCCCCGGTACTCATCTTGACGCGGTGCCGCCCACCGCCTTCCTCAGCTTGACCTGAACGACGCTCCAGCTCGCCTCTGCGACGCCGCGCAGGTTGTACGGCGTCTGGAGCTCTTGCTTGTGGCCTTCGAGGTCCTCTGCTCTCGGCCCACAGCCTGAGTCAGCCTCTTCCGGAAATTCAGGCAGAGAAGGGAAAAAACCGCGGTGGGCGAGACGCACCGGCATAAGCCACGAGCGCGACCTCCGTCCCTTCCCCTCCGACCCCGAGCTCCACCATCCGCCTGACCTCCTCCCTGAGCGGCACTTCCGCAGCCCAGAGCGTCCAGCCCCAGTGCTTCTCGCCCGGCTTGAACTCCTTCGTCGGCCGCTCTGGGTCAGGAGAGGTTGTGAGGGAGGCGGAAGTCCAGGAGGTTGAGGGGAGGGTAGAGGCGGCGAGGCGGAGGCGGTGGAGGTCGGAAGTTGCGGCCGCGAGGGCGGGAGCAGGACTGACGGGCAGGGGGAGGAGCGCGATGCGGACGGCGGAGAGAGGGATGCCTGCTCTTTTCGAAAGCTCAACATGTCGTTGCATCAAGAGAAAGACGGCAAGGAAGGGGAACACGCACCATGAGCGCCCATAGCGTAGCCGCGAACGACAATCGAAGGCTTCTCCGCCGAGAAGTCGACGACGGCGCCGTCGGCGGGCTCGCAAATCTCTGAGTTGAGAGGGTACTCCCTGCAATTCGTTTGGCGGTGTTAGTACGACGAAAGGAAGAAGTGAGTAATAAGACGGGAGGGAGGCCGGTAAGAAGAGGGAGGCAGAATACGCACATGAGCGGTAGTGTCTGCTTCATATACTCCTCCTTCGTCTCGGGCGTCGCTTCGGGCGGCAGGACTTTGTCTGGAGTAGTATAGCAGGTCAGTATGGGGGCCGGGAAAGAGAGGTTGGGACGGAGAACGGACAGTCGCGCTTTTGGTAAAAGTTGTCGCTCTGTCCGTCAGTGCTCAGCGTCAGTGGTGCTACAGGTTAGAGAGAGGAAGAAAAAAGCGCACCTCGTGGTCTCTCAGGATGATTCGCTGCAGCCACTTTACGCTTCGTGCGCCGACGATGCCTGGATTGACCACCCTGATGGGCGCACCGTGCGCTTCGCTGAGGGGCTCCCCGTTCTGCTTGAGGGCGAGCATGACCGGGCGTTCCGGGTCGCTACGTGCACCGCTCGGTCAGTCAGGACTCACCAGGACGAAGGGCAGGAGAACACGCACAGAGCAAGCTTGACCGGCAGCGACGCGCCGAAGTAATCGTCGTCCTGGCACTTGTAGCTCGTCTCGAAGTGGAGGTGGAGGGTGTCGGCAAGGTCATGGGATTCGAGGAGGGCGAGGGTGAGGCCGGAGGATGCGAGAGCGTCGCGGAGGAGGGGACCTGTGGGGGTGAGAGGGACTCAGTCGTACACAAGGAGCACGTCGAAAAGAAGGTGGGACGTCGGACGGCAGAGAACGGTGCGGCAACGTCACGGGCCGAGGTAGGAAGGAGGAAGAGCGGAAGAAAAGGAGGGACGCACCGCTGAACTCGCAGTTGGCGATAGCGCCCGACGACCACTTGAGGCCCTCGACCTCCTTCTCCCTGTCCATCTCGTCCCTGCGGTTCCCAGCACAGGCGAGGCAGACGATGGCCGAGTGCTGGTCGGCCGCTTTGAGGTCGTCGAGCGAAATTTCGGAGCGGGACAGCTTGACGGCGGGGATCTCGGAGGAGAGGGAGACGGTAGAGTGCGAGGGATGCGAAGGGATGGCCTGGTGGTTGCGGTTGTAGGTGAGGTGGACGGGGGTGAGGAAGGAGGAGATGAGGGAGGACGACGGCGGCTCCGAGTTGAGCGGGGACTGCGAGAGCACCCGGTGGGAGGTCGACATGGCGAGTGGGAGAGTGTACGGCCAAGGAAGCGAGCCAGAGTGGCTGTGGGAGGAGGGGAAGAGGCCGAGGAGGAACGAAGTGGGGGTTGGCTTGAGCCAGCTCACTCGCACCCAGATGCTGCTGTTGTGGCACCTCGTGCTGCTCACAGGCACCCTCTTACCCGTCACGCAGGCCACACCGCTCAACTGGCCCGCCCAGCTCGTCCTCTCCTCCTCCTCGTCCTCATCTCCCGACCCGACTGCTTCGACTTCTCGCCTCCGTCCTCCGCCCATCCAGGCTTGGCACGTTCAGGCTGAACCAAGCAAGGAGAACCAGACGCAGCCGCTCCGCAACCTCCAGGTTCACCACCCTCCGGTCGTCCCCATCGGCGGCAAGAGCTGCTCTATCCAGCTGCTCAAGCACGACTTTGGCTCGAGCTATTGTGCGCAAGGCCCCTCCTTGCTTCTACGCGAACGCTGACCTGGAACCCTTCTTCAGACCACCCTGCCATCGCCAAGTACACCCCTCCCTCGTCGTGCGGAAAACCCGGCAGCTGGGCGGCCGTCATCCTGAACCTCGCCGTGACCTCGAACGGCACCCAATTCGACCGTCTGGCGTCCCTCAGTCTGGACCATGTCGAGAGTACGCTGCACCCGGCTCTTTCCTTGCCTTTTCTTCCTCGTCCTGATCCTGTTTTCTCCGCAGTCTGGCGTACGAGCACCGCGGAGCCGACTCGGAACGGGATCATCTGGAACTACGAGAAGGACGCCACCCGCTTTGCCTCGCTCTTCGCCAAGCGTACGCTCCTTCTGGCCTTTTTTCTCCTTACTCCGACCTAACCCTCGTCTTCCCTCCCAAGCTGGCCGCCTCATGTTCGAGCTCAACAACGTCCTTGATGACAAGTACACCGGCATATTCTCCACGACTCTCACCGCGACGTTCTACTCGCCGACCGAGGCGTTCCCGGCGCTACCGAGGGCGGACAAGATCCTCCCCGTCACGACCTCGAGCCAGAAGGGTTCGCAGATGCTCGTCTACCCGGAAGACGCGAGCGCGAAGATCACCGTCCCCATCAATGCGGCCGAGGCGTGGCTGGAGGTCATCGCCACAGGTGCGGCGGACGAGGTGCACTTCAGTTCACCTTTTCCGCCATTCTCTCCGAGCTCATATCGTTTCTCGAGCAGGAGTTCTGGTACACGAACGTCGTCGACCGGTGGCAGTCGCACTGGCCTGACGCGGGCCTGATCGGCAAGGGCCCGTTCCGTGAGGTGCAGGTCCTCGTCGATGGCGCCCTCGCCGGGCTCGTCTACCCCTTCCCGGTCATCTACACCGGCGGGGCGAATCCACTCCTGTGGCGGCCCTTGGCGAGCTTGAGGGCGTTCGACATCCCGCCGATGTTCGTGGACCTGTCGCCGTTCATCCCGTCGTCCGTTTCCTTTCTTCCTTTTTTCTTGCCCTCTTCTCTGACAGCATCCTCACATATAGCCTCACCGATGGCAAGTCGCACAACATCAGCTTTAAGGTGCTTGGGCAGGGCGAGGGCAGTACCGTCAACGAAAACTGGCTCGTCTGTTCAGCCTCTCCCCCCACCACCCTTTCTAACCTGCTCTTCGCGCAGGTTTCTCACCGGCGCCCTCCACATCGTACTCGACCTCACCTCACCACCCGTCCGCACGACTGGCAAGACTTTTATCCACCGCGTCACCCCCGAGCCGTTCATCATCTCCGCCGGGTTTCTCTCCGCTGACGACGGCGGCAAGAGCCTCAAGACGCAGGTCAAGGGGACGCACTCGCTTGACATACTCGCGGAGCTGACGACGGGGAGCGGGACGAAGAGGGTCAGGTGGGGTCAGGCAGCAAGCTATGCGAACAGGCAGTTCTACACGGACGAGGGGGCGTTCGAGGTGCGTTTTCCCCTCGCTGCATCTCCGACCGCCCCACACTCACCAGTGAGGCGCTCTACAGGACGTCGAACAAGACACGAACGTCATCTACACCTCCGTCCACGGCCAGCGCACCACTTTCCGCGACACCTACCGCTTCTCCCTCTCCCTCCGGACCAACTACACGCTCCTCCCCTCCTCCGGCACCTTCTCCGCCTCGCTGCCGGAGTACATCTACAACCGCGCGCTCTCGCTCCCGCCTTCGCTCGGCGGCGTGGCGGGCAAGGCGGACACGACGAGGAGCGAGATGAGGGGCTGGGCGGTGATCGAGGGGAAGGAAGAGGGGAGGAGTGTTGGGAGGGGCAGCATGGAGGAGGAGTACGACTGGATGGGAGTCAGGGACGACACGTACTGGGAAGTGACCAAAGGTGCGCCCGAGACTGCTTTTCTTCCCGGAACCTTTTTGCACGGCAACACGACTGATCCCGGTCGCCTCCCGCAGCGGTCAACTCGACCATCGCCTCCCGCCGCATGGGCGGCACTCTCGCTGGGCAGGCCGATCCGCCTCGAGCGTGAGTCGGAGCAAGTTGAAGGACTGCTTTTTTCGAACAGACACTTTCGGGCTCACAAATCTCTTTTGTACTGTGTTGTCGATGCCATGGACAGGCCTGTGCCGCTTCATGCGCGAGGGTGTGGAGGGGAGAAAAGCCTTTCTTTGAGACACGAGGCGGACGAGGTCGAAGACGAGGACGTACAGCGACGGCGGTCGCGTCGGGGAGACTGCGCGGCGAGAGAGAAGCTCACTAGCTCTATGCGCCCCTACGATGGCACTTGAAAGCGCCCAGCGAGAGGTGACTGGCTTGAAGCGGCGAGGCTCCTCGTCCGGGCTGTCGTCCTTCTTCCTCCACCTCACACGCCTCCTTCTGGGACGCGCTTGGCCCCGTCGGTCTCGCAACCGCTCATCGGACTTATACGCGCCGCCAGACCCCCTCCCCAAGGCCTCGATACCGCTCCTCGTAAGTGGCCTCTCCCCCAAGGAGGAACGGCCCTCTTCTTTCTCGATGGCAACACCCTCAGGAAGCGAGCGGACTGCACGAACGCACTCAAAGGACCCATCGACATATGCTGACACCCTTCGCACCCCTCGGGACAGCTGCCACCGCCCTCTTCGTCCTCGTCCAAACGCTCCTCCCCCTCGGTCCGCTCTTCGCGCAATCGCCCTCAAGCAGCCTGCTTCTGCCATGAGCGACACCCCAGTCGAGTCTACGGCTCTGGCAGCCCCCGCCGCACCTGTCAAGACCGATGCAGGCGAGACTACGCCCGCCGCCACGAACGGCACTTCGCTCGAGTCGGCAACGGCCAAGCCCAGCTCGGCTGCTCTCGGTGAGCAAAGTGCGTTTCGCTGATCTTGTTCACCCGAACGCGCTGCTGATCATCGGTAACACAACTTCCAATAGCGCCTTCCGCCTCGAACGCATCGGCGGCCGAGGTCAACGCGAACGGTACCGCGTCTTCCTCCAGCACCAACGGTGCCGCCGAGTCGACCGTCGCGAAGGCCGACGAGTCGAGCGCGAAGTCGGACGAAGGCGTCTCGGCCCAGGACACCGCCATGCAGGACGCCCCTCCCGCTGTCGCTGCTCCGGCCGCTCCAGAATCCGATGCTGCGCAGGCTGCCTCGCGCGAGAACACCCCCGCTCTTTCCGAAGGCGCCTCCGACGCCGTCTCGGCCACTACCTCGACTCCTGCACCTGCCGATGCGGCACCCGTCAAGGAGGTCAACGAGGGCATCCCCGAGCTCCCCTTCCCTCTCTCCGAGTACAAGTTCGCCAACACCGCCCTCCCCGTCGCATCCACCTCGACAACGCCCTTTTTCTTCCAGAGCAACCCGCCGGTCCAGCTCGACGAGTCCTGGACGCGCAGCAAGCGCTCGGACGACCCGGCGGCCTGGGATCCGCCCGACACCGAGTACGGCTATTTCGCCACGCCGGAAGAGCTCGAGGCCTCGCGCGTGAGGGAGAACGCCCGCAAGGCCAAGGTCCAGCTCCGGCTGAGGAAGCTCAAGGGCAAGGGGAGGGAGGACGACGAGGAGATGGCGATGACCCCGCCGCCGCCGCCGCCCCAGCCGACAGGTAGGGGCTACCCGAAGGCGAGGCAGATGGAGAAGGTAGCGAGTGCGGACGGAGCGGCGGTCCCGACCCCGCCGAGGAGGGGCAGGCCGCCCAAGTCGGCGTTGCAACAGCAGGTCAAGGCGTCTCCGGCGCCTTCGCCTGCGCCTGCGCCGACTCCGCCGTCCCAGCGCTCGCCGCAGAAGCCCGCACCGGCGCCTGCCGTACCGACGAGGCCGGGCACGCGTTTCGAGCGGAAGCTCGTCGATCGTATGTCATATTTCGCCTTCTCTTCGTCCTTACTCCACCTGACCTCCTTCTTTCTCGTAGAACTCCTGCCCGACGACTCGCAAACCGCTACGCCCATCTATCTCGAGCCTCACCCCGCCTTCATCGACACCTACGAACTTCCGCCTTACTACCTGCCCGACGGGCCCGTTCAGCCCGGTCCCGCTCGCCCTCCTCCCCCTCGCGCTCCTGCCCCTTCCGCCCCTGCGCAGCCACAGCAAGCTTTCAGTGCTCCCGCTCCGACTCCCCCGGCTGCCGCGCCCATCACCGCCAACCTCTCCAACCTCCCTGCTCTCCCTACCACCGCCGCGCCCGCCGCACCGGCCGTTCCGGCTGCTCAGGCCGCTGTTGCCGATGCACCCATGCCGTCCTCGGCGCCCGTTGGCGACTCGCAGGGTACCAGCACGGACGGTGCTAACAAGCGGGCGCGTCCTGCTGAGGACGAGGGCAAGAAGGGCGGGCGGAAGAAGGCGAGGGAGTCGTCCATCGCGAGCAGTACGTACTTGCCCCCACGTTCTGCTTTTCCTCCGAAACTGACGAGTCCTTCCGCAGCTGGAACCGCCGGCGAAGCCGAGCCGCCTCTCGGTCCTCCCGTCAACTGGATCGTCCAGTCGACGACCTGCCTCTCGAAGAAGGTCGAGGGCCAGGTCCGTTGCTTCCAGTGCATCGCGAGGAGCATTGGCCACGGCTGCTCGTTCAACGGCGTCCGCTCGTTCGGCGTCGACTACCTCGGCCGCATCGTCACCCCGCCCAAGTTCCGCTCGACCGCTCTTCCCGACGACACGCCGTACTGGATCAAAACGCTCACCAAGCCGATGGCCATCCACGAGACCGAGCTGGTCAAGACCTGGATCGCGCCGCACCTCAAGCCGATCGTCAAGCAGGAGTACAAGCTCAGCCAGCTGTCGTCGGCGATCAAGATCCACCACGACCTGTCGATGCACCGCCTGTGCGACCACTGCAACACGGCGCAGGTCGGCGCCGTCTTCATGTGCCAGAAGTGCGGCCGCATGGCGTGCAAGCTCTGCCACGACACGCTCAAGACGATCGAGCAGGCCGAGCTCCGCCCGTACCCTGACACGGTCTCGACCACGATGGACATCCAGCGCCGCCGCAAGTGCATCGCCAAGAAGCGCGGCAAGGACGCGACCGGCGCCGAGATCCACCAGAGCTCGCAGTTCATCCCGCTGACGGTGTTCAAGTCGGACGAGCTCTTCGCGCTCTACAAGGAGATCTCGGAGTGGGACCGCACGCGCATGCTCGCCGCGACGGACCCGAAGACGTACGCCTACCTCCGCCGCAAGTTCAGCGTGAAGTCCAACCTCGCGACGTACGACGCCAACACGCACCAGGTCAACACGGTCGAGTTCGAGGCGCTCACCGAGCCCATCTACTTCGAGCTGTGGCGCATGGGCGAGCCCGTCCTCGTCCGCCACGTCCCGCGCGGCGGGCTCGCGAGGTTCTCGCCCAAGACGATCGCGGAGCGCTTCCCCGGCAACACCAAGATCGACCTCGTCAACAACTACGGCACCGACAGCTTGACGTCGACGGCGTCGTCGTTCTTCAGCCAGTTCAACGAGGGCGACTTCCGCCGTGTCGACAAGGACGGCAACATCTCGTACCGCACCAAGGTTCGCCTCCCTTTTCCTCTTCTCTTCGTCCTCCCTTTCGCTCACCTTCCCCCTTGCAACCAGGACTTCCCCAACGCCCGTCACTTCCGCAACGAACTCAAGGACATGATCGAAGAGGTGCGTTCTCTCCCTTCTCTCTTCCTTGTCCCTTGCTGATCCGTTTCTTCCTGCAGTTCTGGAAGGTCCTCCCGCTCCCCAACATCCTCCACCCGAACGGCATCTACAACATGCTCGCGCACACGCCGTCGAACGCATCCCAGCCCGACCTCGGTCCTCGCGCCATTTGCTCGTGGGAGACGAACGCCAAGTGGTCGACGACGCTGCTGCGGAGTGAGCTCTTTTCTTGTCCTGCTTCTCTTCTCCGACTCCCGCCAACATTCTCTTCGCAGCCGACTGCACCGACATTGCGAGCTACATGTGGTGGGGCGGCAAAGACCCGCAGACGAAGAAGCCGCTCCGCGTCCGCTGGGACGTCTTCAGGGCCGAGGACGCCGACAAGGTACGCTCGACGTCCGCCTCTACTTCTTTCTCTTCCGCTAACCTTGTTTCGCCCTCGTAGCTGCGCGACTTCTGCTACGAGACTGCCTGCAAGCGGGCCATGAAGCCGCAAGCTCTCGACAAGTACAAGCAGACGCACGACGACCCGCTGCTGTACCCGCAGATGTACCTCACCAAGAGCATGCGTCTCGAGCTCTTCAAGAAGCACGGCATCCAGCCGTTCCCGATCTACCAGTTCGAGGGCGACTTGGTGCTCATTCCCGCTGGGTGCGTTTGTCTCGCTCTTTTCCTGTGTCGAGCGGGTTGCTGAACATCTGTCTCGACGCAGCTGCCCGTACCAGGTCAGCAGCTGGGTCGACCACCTCACCATGAATATCTCCTTCCTTGCCGGCGCAAGGGCGGGCGAGGCCGTCAAGGGTATGTTGTCGCTTTCTCGTTTTCGTTTCCTCCAGTGCTGACTTGGGACGGGCTCCCGCAGTCAACAAGATGTTCCAGGACCAGACGAAGGAGCGTGCGGCGTGGAGGCAGGACAACATCCAGCTCGAGTCGCAGCTGCTTTGGGCATGGGTTCGTCTTGTTGTTTCCCTTGTTCGTCCCGTTTCCTCACTAATCTTGACCTCTATCACCGTCGCAGAAATCGATGGAGGCTTGGGAGAAGGAGCACCCCGACGAGGTGGCCGTCGCCAATGCCGCTGCGGCCAAGGCCAAGGAGGAAGAGAAGAAGGCGAAGGCGGCCGAGGCGACCAAGGTCAAGGAGGAGGAGGAGGCGAAGAAGGCCGGCGAGGCGTCGGCGGAGGGCCAGCAGCCGAAGAAGGAGGAGACACCTGCTGCGGCGACGATGCCGCCTCCGGCTCAGCCGCAGGCCGATGCAACGATGGCGGCCGCTCCCCCTCCTCCTGCCGCCGCGCCTCCTCCTGCCGCCGCCGCCCTTCCTCTTGCTGCGCCGGTCGCACCCGTCGCCGCTGCTCCTGCAGCACCTCAAGCGACTGAGGACACCCCGATGGCGACCGCTCCCGCCGCCGACGCCGTCCAGCAGCCAGTCAAGGTCGAAGAGGCCGCCGCTCCCGCCACGCCTGTCGCTCCCGTCACCCCGGCCGCCGCCGCTGCTCCGCCCCCTCCCGCTGCCGCCGAGCCCGTCCCGCAACCGCCCGTCATCCCTCCGGCCGCGCCCGTCCTTCCCCCTCCTCCCTCTGCACCTTAATCGGACTTCCCTTTCTTGTCGGACCGCTCTCGTAGCCTCCCTTTCCCCTGTTGCACTTGCAGAGTACACCTTGTCCTTCCTGCTGTTCCGAGCTCGTTACGCAGGCCCAAGCTCGATTGCGATGATTGCTACATGAGAGAAAGGAAAGGAGAAAGGCCTTCTTGCTAGAACTCGTCGCTGGCCATGCTGCTCGCGTCGTCGTCGTCATCTGCGGGAGGAGAGAGGAGTCAGCCTACGAGGGAGGCAAGGGAAGACAAGAGAGGTTGAACGGACGAAACAGGTTCTCCCGCTCGTACCGCCGCTGAACGGACGAGGCGATCCAGCCGCCGTCAACATCGTCCGACGTGAGCGCGTAGCCTATGAAAGGAGAAGTCAGCGACGTAGGCAAGAAGAGACACGGAGAAGGCTCACCATGACCGCCGAAAAAGGTGAGCAGAACGGGAAGGAGGACCAGACCGTGGAGAGCGCTGCTCAGGACGAGGACGAGCCACTGCGGAGAGGAGAAGCATGAGCTGAGTCCTGAGTAAGGAAAGGAGGGAAGAAACCGGACCATCCGAGCGTAAAAGATCTTGAGCAGCTGCGACCTTGTCAAGAACAGAACGCTGATGCCGACCAGCTTCGTCGCCCAGATCCCGCTCACAACTGACGCGCCGACTTCATTGAGCGCCACCGCGGCCCGCTCCTCCCGGTCCCTCGCCGCGAGTGGGTGGTGGAACGGCTTCCCGCCGCCGTTCGCGCCCATGAACGCCCTCGCGAGGTGCGCGCTGAACTCGACGGCGATGCCGACCGCGACGCACAGGTTCGTGACCGAGAGCGGGTTGAGCGAGATGGACCAGGCGCCCATCGCGCCGACGACGGTGAAGAGGGAGAGGAAGGAGGTGAGAGTGACGACGGCGGCGGTGCGGAAAGAGCCGAGGAGGAGGGAGGTCACGAGGAAGACGGCGCCGAGGGCGAGGGTCAGGACCTCGCGCGTGGTCGTCCAGATGGTGGCGTCTGTGGAGGAGATCAACATCAGTACGCGCACAGAGGGAAGAGAAGAAAGAGAGACGCACAGGACTGAAAGAAGATGTAGGGGACCGAGTACGGGAAGACCTTGCCGCCCGTCCGCTTTGCTAGGTCGTCCGAGATCCTCCTCGCCGCTGCGAACGCCTCAATGAAGTCGTCTTGGCTCTTGAGCGGTGTGTGGTAGGTCCGGAAGTGCGAGAGCTCGACAGTGCGGTGCTCGGCCTTGTCGTCGCCGGAGAGTGCGATGGCGGAGGAGTAGCTCGCCTTGCCACCAAGAGGGCAGGACTCGTCCGTGGGCGAGGAGAGCCAGTGTGTAAGGTAGGGGATGAGGTCGTCGCCTTCCGGTAGGCCATCGACTGCAGGAGAAGCGAGTCAGAATCAGAGAGAAGGCAGAAGGGAAGCGAAAGGGAGGAAACCGAAAGAAGGACACGCACGAGTCGGGCTCCAAGGCGGCTCACGGTCCTCGAAGCAGGGCTTGCAGGCGTACTCGGACTCGTTCGGGCCGCAGAACTCGCCCGTGCGGCGGTTCACCCTGCAACACGAGTCGAGCCCGGGATTCGTCCAGGCGAGGAAGTCGTCGACCCAGACGGCGCTGCGCACGAGAAGACGAGAAAGTCAGTATGGTCTAGAGTCGCGCGACAAGGACGCTCTAGGACGTACGGCGGCTCGGCGAGGTAGGAGCTCTCCGGCCTTTTCCTCTCCGCCTCGAGCACGTTCGCCAGCGACAACGGCTCGCACGTCGAGAACCTCCCACACAGCTTCCTCACGCCTCCCAAGCTCGTAGCATTCACGCCCTCGACAACGAAGTAGACCGGCGGGCCAACGTCGAGGTACTCGTCCAGGCTGTTGAAGTAGTCGACCAGGTAGGAAGAAGAAGGAAGGGCGAGGCGCTGGTCCAGCCCGAGCTGAATGTGGCGCGCGCCGATCCAGGAGAGGACGAAGAGGCCGGAAAAGAGCGCGAGGACGAGGTACTTGACGGGGCGGACGAGGAGGAAGGGCGCGTAGTAGGAGCGGATGAAGCGCGCGAGGAAGGACGGGCGCGGGACGCTTGCAGGCTGGGAGGGGGAGGTGGAAGACGAGGAGGCGGGGAGCTTGAGCAGAGGGAAGCTGAGGAGGAAGAAGAGGTTAGGCCAGAAGGAGAGGCCGAGCAGGGTGGAAGGTAGAGACGTACAAGTCGATCCGGTTCGCCTCGACCCTCCTCAAGTCCAGCGCCATCGCCGCGACGAACAGCGTCACCTGCAGCAGGCTGTTCACCAGGACCGCCCCAGCAGCATAGACCGCAAAGTTCCTCGTCGCGGGCATGTCGACCACGATCCCGAGCGCGAACGCGACGGTCTGGCAGCTCGCGCTGAGCAGGATGCTCGGGCCCATGCGCGCGAGGGTGCGCGCGACGCGCTCGCGGACGGGCAGAAGGTCGTCGTCCTCGTCGTCGTCGTCGAGGCTGAGAGGTGGGTCGTCGAGCGAGAAGGAGCGCGTGTGGCCGTCGAGGGTGCTCGTCGTGAGGTGCCGGGATGAAGCGGCGTAGGCGAGGGCGTTCTGCTCCGAGAGCGTGTGGACGAGGAGGAAGACGTTGTCGACGCTGGCGGTTCATTCGCGTTAGCCTCGTATGCCAGAAAGGACGGCGAAGTGAAGGCGAACCCGATGGCGAGCACAAGGAACGGAATGACCTCAGCGACGATCAGCGTGACCTTGACTCCGGCAACGGAGCAGAGCGCGACCGAAGTCGAGACGGAGAGGAGGACGATCAGGATACCGACGAGACCTGCACCCTCAGTAACACAGTGTCAGTCAAACGGGAACAGGAAGGGAAGGACAAGAACGAAAGACGCACCGAGCGAGAACTTGCTCTCGACGAAGAGTTGCCTCCTCACATACGCTCCGAGGCCGAGGCCCTTTCGCCCGCCCTCCATTCCCCTCCGCGCCGCCCTCTCCCGTTCCTCCTCCTCTTCGCCGAGCTTGATCGCACCGTCCTTCTGCATCATCTTTCTAACCTCTCTCCCTACGCTCCTTCCCGCCCTGCCGACCGCTCCAGCAACAGCGATCGACCCGCGCAAGAGCAGCCGCCCGACAGCGCTCGCCGACCCACCGAGCGCGACAGCGACGTACAGGAACATGACGAGGTAGCTCGCAACCACGACGGGCACGTCCGTGTTCGTCGCGTTGTTGAGCTCCTCCTCGAGGCTCAGGCCCGTCGAGAACGAGACCTTGATGCCCCGCTTCGCGGCTTCGCCGCCGGGAGCGGCGAGCGCGCGGAGGTAGGAGAGCAGGGCGGACTCCCATTCCTCGGCGCGGGTGGTGAGGGTCGAGTTGAGCGAGGAGGAGAGGACGTAGGTGAGCATGGCGGCGCGGGCGCGGTGCGGAGCCGACAGGTCCGCCTCGTCGTCGTCGTCGTCCGAAGGAGGGGCCCAGGACGAGGCAGGGTAAGAGAGGACGAGCTTGGGGTTGAGCGGCTGCCCGAACGGGGGCAAGCAGCTCGCCGGGCTCTTGGCGCACCCGTCGAGCTTCTCCGCCCAATTGTCCTCCGTCACGCCCGCGGCGTCGAGGTCGTTCCCAAAGTACCCGAGGAGGGACTGGACGACGCAATAGCCCGCTTCTTGGGGCGGCGAGGACGGGGCGGTGGGCGCGAAGCAGACGTCCGTGAGGGAGAGGTTCGAGGGCGAGGAGCGCAGGGAGCGGATGTCGGACTCGATGGAAAGGAGGAACTGGAGCGTGTCGAAGGAGAGGACGGGGGCGTCGATGGGGTGCCACAACGAGGCCGACTCGACCTTCGAGTCCTCCTCCTCCTTCTCCCCGCCGGGACCGTCGATCAATCTCGCCTCCTGCGGCGCGACCGAGAAAAAGACCTGCTCAGTCCGGTAGAACGGGCCGAACGCGCGCTCGAACCGGTCCTTCTGCAGCTTGACCTCGCTCCCCTCGGGCACCCACAGCCTGACCGGGTCGCGCTCGACCTCGAAGCGGCTCCAGCCGAGGTTGGCCACGCCGCAGAGCGCGAGACCGACAAGGAGGGTGAGGACGGGCCGCGAGGCGCAGAAGAGGCCGAGGCGGTAGAAGAGGCGCGAGAGAAAGGTGTTCAGGGCGTAGGTGCGCGGCTGGAGCGCCGCGTCCGAGTCGACGGACAGGGACGCGCCGTGCGACGAGAGGCGCTGCGAGGAGGTCGAATCCGGGTTCGAGTCGCCTCGCCTGCGCCCGCGGCCGCCCTCGAGCTCGGAAGGGAGCGCCCGCGCACCGACGAGCCCATTCGCGGCGCCACCGCCGGAGCTCGCGCCCGTCCCGCTGCGAGACCGGGCGCGCGACACGGCCGCGTCGACCTCGTCGTCGGTGAGCTCCTCCGGGCCATCGACTTCCTGCGGCGAGACGATCCCGCCGGCGAGGTCGGGGCGCGACCAGCCGCGAAAGGAGAGGCGGTGGCGCAAGCGCGTCCAGGTGCCGCTGCGCTCGTCCCCTGCCCCTTCTTCCTCGTCCTCGTCGCCGAGGCGGATCGCTCCCGCTCCTTTGCTCCCCCAGCGGTTCCGCGCCTCCTTTGCCGCGAGCGCCGCCGTTCCCAGCATCAACAAGGCGGTGTAGACCATGACGAGCACGAAGGGGAAGCAGTCCATCCGCCCGACGTGGCACCGCTTGTGCGCCTTCTCGCGCTTCTCGCGCGGCGAGAGGATGGGAGGGAGGGCGGCGCACACGGAGGGGCAGTCGGGGCAGGCGCAGCGCTCGGAGGGGTTGCTTGAGGCGCAGGAAATTGGGGGAAGGGAGAGCGGGGCCGGTGGGGAGACGGCGATGGTTGAGGGAGGGGAGGAGAGGGGAAGGGAGGAGGGCGAGGGGAAGTTAATCTGGAAGGGAGAGCCGAGGGAGCGTTCTTGGCCCATGTAGCGGAGGAAGGAGAGCCAGTCGGTCGCGCCGCCTGCACCAGGTTGAGAAAAAGTCAGTTGAAGAAAGACGAAAGAGCGGAGAAAGAGGGGAAACCGCACCGCCGAGGAGGTCCATCGCTAGGCCGTTCGTCGCCGAGAACTTGACGTTTCTGCAGCTCTCGAAGAATCTGCTGCCGAACTCTTCGGCCACCGCGAACTCGACGGTCTTGACTGCGTCTTTCTGCTCGCCGTCCTTGTCGAGCCGCTGGGTCTCGCTTATGGTGAGGAACGTGGACTGGTCGGGAGAGCAGGTGAAGTGGCAGTAGAACTGGCGGAAGTTGGTTCGGCAGGCGGGGCACGAGGCGATCAGGGGATCGGCCTGGGCGAGGGAGGACTGGAGGGTCGAGAGCTGCGAGAGGGTGCAGCAGGTCGTGGCGGGAAAGTCGGGGCCGCAGACTTGTTCGAGCGTCGAGAGGTAGACGAAGTCCGAGGCGTGCTGTTGCGGCGAGCACATTGGGTCAGGGAGGGGGAGCCTGGTGAAGTGGGGAGGAAGCGAAGCGGGCGCACCGACTCGGCTGGCTCGTTGTCCGGACACGGGATCGGACTGCCAAACGCTCCCTTGCGACCGCACTCGCCGCGCATGGCACACCGGCCAGGCGAGCGCTCGAAGGCGAGGTCGGTGGGGAGCGATGAGGGCGAGGACGAGTGCGCGAGGGTCGCCAGCCCGACGAGCAGGGCGGCGAGAGACGCCGCGGACGGCATCGGTGGTAGAGAAGCCGCAAGCAGCAGGATGGAGCAGTGAGCGAAGGAAGAGAGACGAGTGGGGTCTCGCTGAGGAGGGGGATTCAGGTCGCTCTCGAGTGATGGAGTAACAGGCGGCTTCGCTAGGCACAGTGAGCACTCGGAAGCTGTCCATCGGTCACCAGGCTACAGTCAGAGGCCAATTGAAGAAGCGATCTGTCCGCAGTCTGTGGTTGTGGTTGCCGTCCTCCAACTCGCTTGCTCGGCTCTCCTCGCGCTCTGATCCGGTGTGCGATGCCGTCCACCGACCCACTCGATCCTCCCTCGGCCTCGTCTCCCTTGCCCGAGAGTCTAGCGCTCCCTCCGGTCCCACTCTCTCGTCCTCCCTCGTCGGCTCAACCTGTTGCTCCGACTCCTCCCTCCCGCCCGACCGTTCAGATCCCGCCCCTCGTCTCAGCAACCAACGGCCAGGGCGCACTCGGCCAACTCAACGGCGCAGGCGGAACAGGAGCAGGCAGGAGGGGTGCCGTGTCGGCCGATGGGGGTGGACCTGTCAGGCCAGGGTTGGGCCAGAGAGAGGCAGGAGCAGCGCAGCAGGGTGCAGGAGGAATGAGCTACGCCGCGGCGGCAGCTGGCAACGGCAACGGAGCCGGACAGCGTGCGTCTCTCTTTCCTCGACTCGCTCGTCTCGGCTGGGACAGCTTCCTGGCGAGCTCTTCCTGCCTGGGGTTTGAGGTGAGAGCTTCTGACACCTCTCCACCTGCAGCTCCCGGACCACCGCCGCCCCCGCCTCGCCCGAAACAGCTCCTCTACACCTTCCCCTCCCCACCGCCCGACACGGCCGACCTCCTCAGCGAGCTCGAAGAGTTCTACTCGTACGTCGAGGTGCCCCAGGTCGTCGAGCACATGCAGAGCTGGGCCGAGTGGTACGAGGGCGAACAAGGTGCGACCGGATCTTCCTCTTCCTGGTTCGCTGCGTCGGCCATTCGAGCTGGCGACGAGCCTCGGCCGGCACCGAGGGACAACGATCTTTCCTGCACGGCCTCTGTACAGCTTGTACTAGCTTGAGCAGCCGATTTACCATCTCGCCCCCGCAGACTTTACCAAATCCCCCACATCCTCCCAGCACTCCACCATCCACGCCCTCCTCACTTCCCTCAACTCTCCCTCGTCTTCCCTCTCAACGCGTCACCAGTCCGCGCGCCACCTTCTCCACCTCGCGCACGGCTGCTTCGCGCCCGGCGTGTCGACCTCGCCCGAACACCACCTGCACCTCATCCTCTCCGTCAACCGCGTCCTCCGCGCCGCAGGCGCGCTCGAGGGCGTCTGGACCGCCTTCAAGCGCACGTCGGACGAGTGGGCCGAGGCGTCCGTCATCCCCGAGCCGGCCCACGCGCCGGGCGGCGAGGAGGACGAGGACGACGAGGCGCGCTTCCAGGCGCAGGCGCAGGGCGAGCGGCAGGCGTACCAGCCGCCGCAGACGGAGGAGGACCGCCGCTGCGAGCAGGAGCGCCAGGACCGCCTCGACGAGATCAACGCCGAGCTGGCGCTGCTCTTGGCGGTGCTGTACTTCATGGTGGAGTGCTTCCGGGGTGAAGACAACTGGGGGGAGGAGCTCAGTGCGTCGCCGTCTCATCGCTCCTCGAGCTGCGATGGCAGCTTCAGATGCGTCTATGTCGACGGTGAGGCGAGACCTGACACCTGCTTTTTCTCCTCGCAGTGGCTCTCGACCCGCCCATGCCGATCTACCTCTACAACCAGGTCGCCAACCTGCGCGAGCGCAACGCCAAAGGCTACCCCGTCAAGAAGGTTCGCTTTCTCTCCCTCTTCTCCTTGCTTGTCCTCTCCTTTGTACTGACCTGACCACTTCCCCTCGTTCGCAGCTGCTCCTCCTTCTCTGGAAGTCCATGCTCTGCACCATTGGCGGCATGAAGGACGTCGAGCGGACGAAGGTGCTCGTTCGCGAGATTGAGGGCCTGCCGAAGGACGAGCCGGGAAGTAGGCCGGACTACCGTGCGTCTTTTCCCCTTCTCTCCTTGAGAAGCCAGCAGAGTCTCACCCTCCGTGAACAGGCCCCTGGACGAAAGTCACCCCGCCCGACCTCCTCACGTTCCGCAACGAAACCCTCGCCAAGTACCCCTCCTACACGCCTCCTCCACCTTCCGCGCTCCTACCACTCCCTCCCGCCCTCTCCGCACTGGGCAACAACCCGACGACACTCGACCGCCTCTCCGCCGCCGCCGCACCGACGCCAGTCCGCCCAACCTTCTCCTACCACGTCAACGCGAACCACGATCCCGGCCTGCCGAGCAACCAGCCGCCGCTGCCGATGCCGGTGTCGAACCCCGGCGCCGGCGCCGCGCACTGGCAACCTCCCACGCCCGCACCTTCTCCCCCTCCCTCGCCCGCTCCGGGCGGGGGCAGCGCACTCCAGCAGCAGCAAGGTCCGGGCGGCGGTCCGCTTGGCGGTCCCCCGGGTCCGCCAGGCAAGCCGAAGAAGCAGCAGTTCCAGACGGACCAGACGCGGCCGTTCCCTCTGCCGTTCGCGCCGGCCAACTTTGTCCGCGGGCGGCTGGCCGTCCCGCGCGCGGTCGAGGAGGCGGCCGAGCTGTACCGCCGCAACTTGCGCGTCAGCACCGAGCTGTGGCAGGCGTGGAAGGTGAGGGAGGAGTACCGCGGGGAGGAGATGGGGCTCGTCAGGGCCGAGGGGGTCGAGAGGGAGATGGTGAGGCGGGAGGAGGAGCGGAGGCGGAGGGAGGAGCAGCAGAAGGGCGAGGAGGGGCGCAAGGCCCGTGCGCTGGGGCGCAGGCTTGAAGAGCTGGTGCTCAAGGAGAAGCAGGGCAAGGGGAGGAAGGGCAGCGAGGCGGCTGAGTCGAGCGATGGGACGGAGGGCGCCGGCCCGGCGGTCAGCAAGCGGAGGAGCCTCCTCGCTGGCGTTGCGCGCGGGGCGGGGAGCGACGAGTCGGCCATCGACGACGCCGAGTCTTCGTCCGCCCGTGGCAGCGGCGGAAGCGATCCACATGCCGTTGACGACGAGGACGACGACGACGACCCGATGGACCCGTTGTCGGTACTGAGGAAGATGGGGCGGCAGGTCCGCAAGGAGGCGGAGCAGGAGGAGGAGGGGAGCAAGAAGCGTGAGGAGCTCGAGGCGCGGGCGGGAGACCTAAAGCGGTTGGAGCGGGTCGAGGTGCTCTACGTGCGTCCGATCTCCTTCATTTCGCCCTCTGCGAGGGATTGGTACTGATGGAAAGCTGGGATCGTGCACGCGCAGCGCTCCACCCTCCCGCACCTCCAGTCGGCCGTCATCGTCCTCCTCAAGCTCCTCCTCGCGACCGTCACCGCGAACCAGAACCTCGCCGGCCCGGGCGGGATCAACGGTGGCGCGAATGGGCAGGAGCCGACTTCCTCGGGTGCGGCTTCCTGTCTTCCATCCCCTGACTGCGTCGAGAGGAAACAGAGGCTGACATGGACGCTTCGGCGACCGGACAGACCCGCCGCCCGACCTCAGCTTCGAGGACTGCGACATCCTCCGCCACCGCGAGATCACAAGCAAGGCCGTCTCGGCAATCCTCATTCTCACGCTCAAGTGGTTCAAGGCGTCGCGTGCGTCTCCCTCTCCGCGTCTTATACTCTTTCCGTCGCCTTTCGGTACTGACTCGCGGATCCATCGGCGGACGACGGTCGTACAGACGTGATGAAGTTCCACTACTTCTCACAGCTCCTCGTCGATTCAAACTGCTTGCTGCTCATCCTCAAGATGTTCGGCCTGCAGGAGGTCAGCACGCTCGTCAGGATCAAGCACGACGTGCCCGATCGCAAGTGCGTCTACCCGCGCCTTTTCATCTCTTCGTTCTCCCCTTAGCAAGGAGCGAAGCTGATCCTGGCATTGGACGTCCTGACAGCTTCTTCAAGTTTTGCAACGACCACATCAACCCTTCGGCCTCGCCTCGACCAGAAGACGCGCTCCTCTCCCTCCCGCCCCCGGGCGAGCGGCCCAGCTCCCCGCCGTCCTCCTCCTCACCTCCCCAACCCGGCTCCTCCGCCTCGCCCTCGCACTCGTCCGACGGCAAGGACGAGGTCGAGCTCGTGAGCGACTACTCGTGGCGCAACTTCTTCTCGACGATCAACTTCGTGCACATCCTGCAGAAGTTGACCAAGCGGAAGACGCACAGGGTGCTCCTGATGGTGCAGTACAAGAGCTCGGTGCGTTGCGATTGCCTACGCCGGTCTCCTCTGTCTCGCTGGCCACAGCGGAACAGCGGTTGGTAGCGGCGTTCTACTGACGCTCATCTCGCCTCTGTGTCAGGCCATCCTTAAGCGCATCCTCAAGGTATCGCACCCGACGCTCCAGCTCTACGTCCTCAAGGTCATCAAGTCGCAGGTGCCCTACTGCGGCAGGAAGTGGCGGCAGTGTGTGTCTTCCTCCCTCCTCGTCCTGTCTGTGTCGTGCTCGAGTTGACCTCCTTCCGTCTCACTAGCGAACATGAAGGTCATCACCGCGATCTACCTTCACTGCCGTCCCGACCTGCGCGACGAATGGCTCGCCGGTGTCGACGTTGATGCCGATGTGGAGGAGTCTCTCGTACGGCTGCTACCCCTTTCACTTCTTTCCGCTGCAAGCCTGACCACACCTACCTCCGCAGCCCCACGAGCAAGCGCTTCGCTCCCTCGTCCGCTTCTTCAACACCAAGCACTACAGCACCTACGCGCCCCTCCTCCACCGCCGCTCTTCCGACGCCGGCGAGTCCGGCCACGTCGGCGGCGGCAATGGCGCCCACTCGCCCGACTTCAACTCCGGGCAGGCAGCCTCGGCGCCTCTCCCGCCGCTCTCGCCGCACGGCCCGCCGGCGGACGGCGCAGCGCTGGACGACGTCTTCCCGCCCGCGCGCGCGGTGAGCGCGATCGACTGCGACTCGTCCGTCCCACTGCGGATGGCGTACGGCGCGGCGCTCGACCCGGCAGACGACCTCGGCGCGTATGCGGTCGACGACCTCCTTGCTGCTGGGAGCGGAGGAGCGCTTGACGACTCGGCGGCGAACGGCGGCGTCGGCGGAGTGGTTGACCACGATGAGCTGCTCGATTGGTTGAACGACCCGCTGGGCGCGAGCGATGCGGCGTGGGAGAGGCTTGGGCTAGAGGGGTACGAGGGCGAGTGGGACGACGTGAGCGATTCGGAGAGTGTCGGTGGATGGGGTTTCATGCGCTTCGGGGACGAGGAGTTCGGGCAAGGTGGAGAGGAAGGGATGGACGAGCAGAGGAGCAGGAACGAGTGGGAGCACATCAGGTCGGCCCCCTTCATTCACCTTTTACCCCTCTTCTGGCGCTGACACTTCTTCCGAGCAGCCCCGAGACGATCACTGCCCTCGAGGAGGAGCGCCGCGCCGCCGCCGTGCCCTCCTCCCCGCGCCCGTCGCGCCGCCGCTCGAGCACCGGGCCGGTATCGCCCGCGCTCCGCCCCGTCGTCTTCGACCGGGACGACGACGGCTCGTCTCCCTCCGGCGCACAGGCGGTCGAGGACAAGGAGGACGACGAGGAGGAAGGCCCGGTCGCGACGAGCCCGCATTCGGGGCCGGCAATTGACGAGGTGGAGCTGATTTTCAGGAAGTAGTGGCAGCACAGTAGGGGCGGGGTTGCTCGTTTGTACGTGCAGTGCATAGGCTGTCTTCTGGTCCTTCCGCGCAAACTGGGTAAGAGAAAGAGAGAGCGAGCGTTCGGAAAGTTCACGAGGAGGGGAAGATGAAGGCGCCGGCTCGACCTGCTCCTCGTCGCCGCTCTTCTCCCTGCTCGCTTGTTTGGCAGTTCTGTGAGCTCCATTCCAGCGCCTCTACGTCGTCCGCGGCCACTCACGAGCCGTTCCCTTTCTTTGCTCGCAGCCTTCTCCTCGCACCTCGACCTCGTCCAGCTTGCGACAACTAAACCTCGGGGCGCCTAGGCAACCACTCAGTGCGTCTACTGCACACTTTCTATGCACCTCGAGCCTAGCTAACCTGCGCCCTGGGCACTTGCTCGTACAGCGTCTTCCGCCTCTTTCGTTCGCACCTTCGACGGCCCATCACTCGCCTACAACAGCTCCTAGACCACCGCCAGCTCCTCTGTACGTGCCGCAGACACTTTCTATACGCCTCCCGCTGAGCTCACCTCCCTCTCCCTTCTTCAGCTTCTTTCCCCCTTTCGACCATGCTTCCTCACGAGCTCTGCGCCCGCCTCACCAACGCCTCCCTCGCCCGGCACCGCTGGGTCCCCCTCGCGCCGACAAAGCAGCACCTGTCCCTCCTGTCCCTCCTCCTCTCGCACGGCTTCATCTCGTCCGTGTCGTACGGCTCGACCAACACCTCGTCCGCGACGCCGCCTGATCCGGCGTCGTACGCCGCGGCGCGGCTGAGCGACAAGCGCGTCTGGGCCGAGCTCAAGTACCGCGCCGACCGCCCCGTCCTGAGCAAGATGCAGCTCGTGTCGCACCCGTCTCGGCGGGTCTACATGGACAAGGACGAGGTCGCGCGCTTCGTCCGCGGGAGCAGGGTCAAGTTCGTCCCTGGTCTCAAGCTCGGAGAGGTTGCGCTGGTGCAGACGCCCGGGAGCGAGTTTGTCGAGGGGCGGGAGGCGATCCGGAAGGGGCTCGGAGGCGAGGTCATTGCGCGGGTGGGCTAGAAAAGCAGATGTAAGACGCTGTATCTCTCCCGTTCACGAAGGTCGCAGGGAGCAAGGAGAGAAGCGGCGACGCACGGAGCAAGGAGAGAAGCGGCGACGCAGCGAGACAAGAGGAAGACTGCGAGAGAATGCGATGATTTACACAACAATGATCGGAAAGATATGCTACTTGACCACCTTCTCGATTCGCTGGAACCTCCACATGTCGACTTCGCTGTTTGTAGTCACCTCGTCAGTCCCTGGAGAAGTTTGAGAGGCAAAAGGGGTGGAAAACAAAGAGAAAGGGAAACGAACATGTCCACGCTCTTCTGCTTGTGAAACGCCATCGTTTTGGGCAGGTCGTACCGCATCTGCGCGATCACGGTGCCCTCGAATCCGAACTGCTTGGCCTTGCGCTGGATGAAGTCGCGTGTTGAGGTCTTGTTCAGCGAGTAGACGGCCGTCTGAGCGATCTGTGGTAGTAGTAGGCCAGGAAAGGGAAGGAGCTAGGTGAGTACAGAGAACAAAGGGGATAGGGGAGAGAAGGAGACGCACGGAGCAGGCCAGCTCGAGGAAGACCATGTCGATGCCTTTTTTCCACGAACCGAATGGAGGGCTGACGGGGCAGGACAGTCAGTCTCGCTTGGCGATTGACGGTAGAGATGCCCATGCACTTCATGACCACCGTGTCGACCGGGTGCTCGACCATGCTCTTATCGAAGACGGGCACGCCCTCCACGCTGGGCGGGCTCCCTGCCGGAGCAATCTCGGCGTGGAGGAAGGTGATGTGCTCCTCCATCTCGACGCTCGCCACGTTCTCGCGCGCAATCTCGAGCGCGTCCGGGTCGAGGTCGACGGAAAGGACCGAGCTGCACGCGAAGAATCAGAAAAAAGCAAAACGAAGTCAGGAAGCTTCGGACCGGCGAGCGAAGCGGGAAAGGACGCACTTGGCGCCCATCATGACGCTCGCGATGCTGAGGATGGCGCACCCGCACCCCAGGTCGAGGACGTCCCTCTCGTCGAGGTCGTCGAACTGGGTCGCAGCGGTGTAGATCATGCGGCTCGCCAGGTGCGCACTCGTGACATACTGCTCGAGTTCTCGCTTGGGCGCCTCGAAGCCACGCAGAGGCTGGAGTTCTGCAGTCGGGAGAAGCAGAAGAAAGGACGGGTCAGGACAGATGCGGCACTGATGGGGCGAAGAAGACCCGGGCAGGCCGGGACCTCGGAAGTCGGACAAGAACGCGCCCTGTTCGAGCTCTTTGAGCTTCATAGTCTGGTCCGTGAGCGGACGGCGGTGCAGCCCGGGCCAGGGGAAGTGCTCGCAGATGAAAGGATTGGCCTGGACCGCCGGTCGCGAGACGAGCGAGGCGGGGGAGGAGCGCGTCGGGAGGTGCGAGCGAGCGAGTGCTCTGCTGCCGGGAGGCGGGCGAGAGGAGGTTGTGCGCGGGCTGGACAAAGTTGGGACGAGGGGTGCCGAAGCCAGGTGAGAGACGGGGAAGCAACGGGGAAGAGAGACAGAAGCGATCGGGAGAGGCCAGGCAGACCTGCTCAGAGCGAGCGACGAAGAGAGACGCCGCGCTCCGCCCCCTTTTGTACGACTCGGACTCGCTCCTGCTGCCGTTCACGGGCTGCCCACCTCGCTCCCGCTGCCCACGCAGCCATGCTGCACCCTGCTGGCTCGTCCCCGCCCGCTCCGCCTCACCACCTCTCGTCCGCTCCGCCCTTCTCGCCGTCGATCCTCGCTCCTCCTGCCTCGCTCGACCAGGACCACCTCGATGGACACCCGCAGCACAACTCGCATACGCACCTTCACCACCACCAGGTGCGCCCACTTCGCTCCCCTCCCTCCCCAGCGCAGGCTTACCTCGTGCTCTGTGCTTCCCCCGCAGCCTCTGTCCGGCCCTGAGTCGCTCTCGGCTCTTCCTCGCTTCCACCCGCACTCGCACTCGCACCCTCAGCTCGCTCGCCGCCCCTCCATGCCCCACAACTTCCACTCCCAGCTCGCCGCCCACCGCAACCCTCTCCCGTCGCCTTCCTCGACCGCCTTCCCAGCCCACTCGCCCTCTCCCTCCGCTCCCTGGCCCGACTCGCCGTCCTACTCGCCCTCCTCGGCGTACTTCGACGCCCAGGTCCCGAGCACCGGCCCGAGGAAGCGCGCCTACGTCGACTCGCTCGGAGCCGGCCCGGGCCAGGCGGGAGCAGACGAGGAAGAGGCGGCACAGCGTCGATCGGCCCGCGTTCCCAGCGGCTGGGCCGTCCCCGAAGCTGCTCACGGCGCTCAGCAGGAGCTGTACGGGTCGTCGCTGATGGGCGCCGTGCCGCCTAGGTCGAGTGGGGCCAACGGCGAAACACCCTCGCCTTCCTTGCACCGGCCGGTGCCGTACTACGCTGCCGCTGGCCAGACCGCGTACTCTCCTCGTCCGAGCACGAGTGCGTACGAGCAGTACCAGCACTCGGAGACGGAGCAGCAGCCGGTGTACGGGTCCGTCTACGGCCAGCAAGACCCACCGCAGCAGGTCCCGCAGGACTCGCCCGTCTACGACACCTATGAGCCCCTCGCACCTTCCTCCACCATCTACGCCCGCACGACGTACCAGGCCCCGCAGTCGGCGGAGCCGGCATACCAATCGCCGTCGTTTTCGTACGCCTCTCAGCCTTACTACTCCCAGTCGCCCTCCGAGCCCTCGGCCGCCCCTCCTCCCGCCCGGTACCCATACCAGCGCTCGTACTCGGTCGATGTGTCCGCGAGCATCCCTGCGCCGGCTTACCCGCCGCCTCGCACCGGATACGGGCACGACCGCTCCTCCTCCGCCGGCTCGGTCGGCTCGGCCATGTCGGGCTCGTCTTCCCGCCTCACGACGACCGCGTTCCCGCAGACCTCGTACGGCGGGTCGAGCTACGCCCCTCACGCGCCTACGCCGCTCTCGCAAGTCTCGGCACCGCCGCCGGCCGAGTCCGCGTACTCCTACGACGAGGTCGCGACGAGCCCGGTCTTCTCGTACGCGCCAACGCTCGAGCAGCCTGCGTACCCGAGTCAGCCGTCGACCTACCGCCCGGTCACGGCGCCGGCTCACTCGGCACCGTCGTATGCGCCGACAGCAGTGCAGCTCTCTCAGCAGCAGCAGCAGCAGCAGTACGAGCGGTTCCCGTCTCAGCACCAGCAGCAGCCACAGCCGCAGCAGTACCCGCAAACGACCTCGGCGCCGATCGCCTCGACCTCTTCGTCCTACTATACCCTCCCTCCCACTTCCACCGCTCAGCGACCCTTCACCGCCGGTCCCTCTCCCACTCCTTCCGCCTTCTCCGCCTCCTCTTCCCAGCACAGGGACGTTTCCCCGCCAGTCATCCTCCCGCAGACCATCCCCGCACTGCAACAAGCCTCGTCCGCGCGCGCCGTGCACCGCTCATCCGCGCCCGTGCTGGCCTTCAACCCCGCGCGCGAGCCCGCCGCGAGCGCGAAGCAGCTCCTCCAGAGCCAGTACGGCGTGACGTATTCGGTCGCGGCGAGCGGCGCGAGCAAGGGCAAGGCGAAGAGCATCGACGTGCCCGCCGCGTGCTGGACCTGCGGGACGCACCGCGCCAAGGTCATCCTCCGCGGGAGCGACTTGACCGGCTTCGCGCCGCGGTTGACGTTCACGTGCCTTGACTGCCTGCCGGTCATCAACCCGGAGGAGAAGGAGCAGCAGAAGGGGCGGTTGGACCGGCTCGCGGCGAGGGCCGAGGCGGCGGACCTGCAGGCCATGGGCCTCAAGATGGACGAGGTGCAGGACCTCGGCGTCGGCTCGAGCGGGGCCGGCGGCCCCGCCTCCGCCTCGGACAGCGCGCGAGCCCGGTCCTCCTCCATCGGCTCGACGGCTACGGCTACGACCGCGACCGCCGCGCTAGGTGCGCTGCCCGACCCGGCCGAGCACGACAAGGCGACGTTCAAGGACACGTTTTCGGGCGCGGTGGACTACCTCGAGGGGCGGCCGGCCGGGCAGGGCGAGACGGCCGAGGGCGCGGGGAGCAGGAGCTTGTTGCCGCCCGAGGAGACGGTCAAGGGCTTCCCAGCGTACCTGAAGCGGCAGGCGATGACCTGTACGTCCCCTCCCTTCTCTCCTCTCTTGCTCCTTCCTCTTCGAGCAAGACTGACCCTTGCCGGAACAGGCGACGTCTGCGACCGCATCGTCGGCACCGGCTCGTTCGCCTCGCTCACGCAGACGCCCGTGCCGACCTTCACCGTCGAGGTCATCTGCCAGCCGTGCTTCGACAAGTACCGCCCATGTTCAGATTGCGGCGGCGGGGGTGGGAGACTCACTCCGGGACGATGGAGGTGCAAGGTGCGTTGCTCGCCTTCCTCTTCTCTGAGCTTTGTATCGAGGTCGAGCTGATCTTGTCATGCTCATCACACAGGAGCTCTTCCCTGCCGGAAGGAGGACTTGCACCCTCAGCCACGCTCGCAACCCGCCTCTGCACGACATCGAGTAGTACGTCCTCTCTCTTCCCCTTCGGGTTCTACTTTACTGACCCTCGCCCTTCCTCACTTTCGCGCAGCGAGGTCCTCCGCGTCACCGAGATCTCGGAAGACCGCCTCACGGCGCTCGAAGCGCGCTGCCGGCTCATCTACTGGAACGTCCGCCTGCGCACGCAGGCGCGGCCCGAGATGCTCGAGCGCGGCGACGGGCTCGCGACCACGTACGCGCAGTGCGAGAAGCTCACGGTCGACGGGTGGAGCTTGTTGAAGCCGATGCTGCACGTCGTGCGTTATTCTCCTTCTCTCTTCATCTTCCTCTTCTCCCTAGCGGAGCAAGAGATTCTGACGAGAGCTGTCGATGATCTGCAGGACGTCGAGCCGACTCGCAATCTCCGCCGCTACGTGGGTATCCAGAACTCGACGCCGCATCGCCGCCGGGCCAAGCCGAAGCCGGGCGCGGCGCCTAAACCCGAGCCGGAGGAGGAGCCGGTCGGAAAGGACGTGAGCGGGTTCGTCCTCGTCGAGCACGACGTGCGTTGGCTTTCCTTCCTTTCCTTCCGCTTCTCCCATAACCCGAGGACTGATCTCGTCAACCGACCTTCTGCGCAGTTTGAGCGCGGCGCCATGTTCCTCGCCGTCACCATGCCCTGGGCCATCGCCGGCGACGCCTTCGACGCGACGACGGTCCTGCTCGACGACACGATCAAGCGCGTCCGGGCTGACGTGCACGAGCTCAACGCCTCCCGCACGGCGCAGGGGCTCGAGGCGTACCCCGAGCCGTGGTGCATTTGGGGCATCACGCCGTTCAAGGCGGACAGTAGAATGACTCAAGCGCTGAGCCGGAGGGGGTTGATGTTCCTCGAGGTGCGTCAGGACTTCTTTCCCTCCTCTCATCTTCCGTACTCGGAAGAGAGGGAAGCTGATTCGAGATGTCGTCCCTTTGAATGTACAGGACTACGTCATCGAGCATCCCTCTGTCGACTTGACCTGCTTCCCGCCGCACCGCCAGATCCACATCCCGACCGAGTGTACGCCTTCTTCCTCCTCCTTCCCCTCCCGTACTTTCGCACTGATTCTCCCTTCTCACCCGCAGTCGTCAAGACCTTCAAGATCTTCATCCGCTCCGTCACTGCCGAGGACGGCGTCGGCGCCCCTCCACCTTCTGTCGGCGGCAAGGCGCCCAAGACGGCCTTCGCCAAGGCCAACCTCGCCGCGATGAAGGCGAAAAAGGCCAAAGTCAACGCGGCGAACGCGGCGGCGGGCTTGCCAGCGAGCAAGTAGGCGGGTCTTTCCTCTCGCCCACCACCCTCCGGCGCCCTCTTCCTCTACCCGCTTCCTTCACTCTCCTACCTCTCCCACATCCTTATCGCCTTCCTTCTCCTCGCGATCGCACAAGCGGCAGCAATGCCGCGTCTCGGGGTGCTTTCTCTGTTCTTTCCGTTCCTCGTCCACTTTTCTTCCCTTTCGTACATAACCCTTCCTTCCCGGGTCTTCTCCTCGCATGTCTATCACCTCTGTCTGTTGCCCGTAGTCCTCGCTCGCAGTAATTATTGATTTCTTGCTCTCTCTCCCTTCTCGCCCGGCAGGCCAGCGGAAAGGCTCACGGTACGAGAACGGAATCGATGGTTGCGGCGAAGAGTACAACAGCAAGAGTAAGCGATACGAGTGTCTACGAGCATCTCCGTCCAGCCGTCTAAGCGCCGTCCCTCTCCCACGGACTCGGCTCCGGCCACCTCCCCTCAAACCATTCCTTCATCTGCCGATCCACGTCCTTCAGCGCCTGCTCGCTCGTGCTCGACAGGTCGTCGTTCAGCGCGACGAACGCGGGCGGATGGTCGCCCTGCGTGAGGGACTTGAGCTGCGCGGCGATGAACGCGCCGGTGTACTTGAGCGAGTTGAACGACGCTGGGGAGGTGGCGAGGGTGTAGGCGTAGCGCTGGAGGAGGGCGGCACTCTGAGGGAGGCAAGGGTCAGCCGAAGGCGGGCCAGGATGAAGAGGAAGAAGAACGTACTCGGCGTCGGAGAGAGCCGTCTCCTCCTGCCAGACCCGCCGAAAAGTCGACGTCCTCCCAGCTCGTTACCTCTAGCCCAATCGCTTCGGCCGCGATCTCTTCGTCCTCGCCGTCCACCGCGTCCGTCTCGTCCGGCGGTAAGAACGCCTCCAACCCCTTCTCGCCGCTCTTCCCAACCAGCAGCGCGACGAGGCAGTCTCCGCACTGCGGCTTCTCGAACGCCACGCGCCGGAAGACGCTCGAGACGTCCATCTCGGCCTGGTTGTTCGGGTCGAGGAAGCCGTCGCCGAAGCAGGACGAGAAGTCGAGGGTGCAGACCTCCGCTTCTTCCTCGCCGGCGAAAGACGGCCAACCGGCGTGCTTCGAACGTTGAGGGACGTCGGGCATGGCAGAGTCGAGGCCGAGGAAGGCGTACCCGTCGTGCGCGGAAAACTCGACGGTCGTTTCCTTCGGCTCGGGGAGGCCGGCGTAGGAGCGGAGGGCAGGGAGGGAGGCGAGGGTGGAGCGGTGCGGAGAGGGGACGGATAGGCGGGTAGAGGGGGAGGAGGAGGCGAAATAGGCGAGGGAAGAGAGGAGTGCAAGGCGCTCGGAGGGGGAATACGCTGAGGAGTGGTCGGCATCGGAGCGGGCGACGAGGAAGGACCAGAGCCTGCAGATGAGAAAGAGCGTGAGGAGTATGACACAGAGTAGGAAGGACTCGTGGACTAACAGCGCTTCGCGGTGCTTCTCGATGGTGTAGTGGGTGAGGAGGAACATGGTCTGCACCTCGGAGGGCGCCTTGCCGCGGAAGCGCGAGGCGGCGGTCTAGGTCGGTCGTCAAGCAGTCAGTCAGGAGTTCACCATGGGGGCGAGAGGAGGGGAAGGAAAGGCAAGTAAGGCTGAGCAAGAAAGACGCACCGCCGTCAGCTCCTTCCCAAACACGCTCTGCACCTCGCTCGCCATCGGCCCCTCGAGCGTCTTCGCAACATGCACGAGGTATGGTCTCCTCCTCTTCCCGAACCGGCGGTCCAGCAGCCAGGCCGTGTAGCCGAGCCCGCGCCACTCGCCGTCCGGGTCGTCATGCGTCTCGGAGGGCGAGACGGCGCCGACGAGGAGGTCGCGTTGGAGCCGGAAGACGGGGCCGGTGAGAGGGGAGGACAGGTCGGAGGAGGTGAGGGGCTGAAGAAAGGAAACGGATGAGGAGAGGAAAAAGGTCAGTGAGATCGTGCTGGGAGTGTCTCACTGGAGAACACGCGAGGCAGGCTTCGGCTCACCTTCATAAGGAAGAAGTCGTCGTTCAGGTAGAGCGAAGTTGGCGAGGCAAAGGCGACATTGGCGAGTTGCGACTCGATGGCGAGGCTGTTCAAACAGGAAAAGGTTAGGCTCATTCGGCCGAGGAAGTGGAAACGCAGCGCAGAGAGACAACCCGTACCTATTGAACGACGGAAGCACCCGCTGCTGCCACTCGCGGGCCTGCTTCTTGCCCTGCGTTCCCTCCTCCTTCGTCTTGAACAGCTCCGAATGAGGGTGCACGATGAGCGTCGGTGCGTTCGAAACTGGCGGCGTCGCCGAGCCGCCGAAGTCAAGCGAGGGAAGACTGGCCCAATGCGGGACTTGGGCGACTCGGGTCGTGAGCGGGTCGAAGGTGAGGTTGGAGTCCCGGAAGGCGGAAGGAGGAGAGCCGGGAGGGAAGGCGGGAGTATCACCAACGACGAGATGCAGTGTCGACAGAGTGGAGGAGGGGAGGGAAGCGAGAACGGAGCGGATCGAGAAGCGGAGCTCGTCGTGCTCGCTGCGAGAAAAAGAAATCAGTTTCGCTGGAAAGAGCTGCAGCGATGGGCGAGCTCACCGGAAGTGCTTCGCCACCACTGCTCCCGACAGCCTTCTCCGCAGCTCCGTCAAGCCTTCGAGCACCCACCGCTTCATCCGCACGCTCCGCCCCACCTGCTCGCTCACCGCGTTCCTCCAGTCCGCCATGAGCTCGGCGCTGCTCCCGTTCACCCATGTCCACACGACGTCGACTTTTGGCGCACGGCTGCCGGTCCATCGCTGTCGGGCGGCCGAGCATAGCTCGCCGGACGAGACGTAGCGCTCGAGGCATGCCGGGGAGGGCCAGTCGAGGGTGGAACGGGTAAGGTCGAGGGAGGGAGGAGGGAGCAGAGGGGAAAAGGCGGTGGAGGAGAAGGGGACCACGCCGAGATTAGGGCTTGAGGCGTTCTGGAGGAAAAGGCGGGTCGGGTAGAGAGCCTCTGTCGCGTTGCTGGGCCCGGCGGAGAATGAGAGCAGGAGGAAGGTCGCCGACGAGTGACGTTTGACGAGTAGGACGGTGCTGGGGATTGCGATCGCGAGGAAGGACAGGACCGCGACGAGGAGGAAGAGGCGCCGGCGATGCCGGCCTTTCTCCTGCTTCTCGGCGAGGTAGGGCGGGCTGACAGGGCGGTGTTGAGGGAGCAAAGGCGCTGTCGGGTCCGCTTGGTCGTGCTCGTCGAGGTCGGGCGAGTCTGCGACGTTCGCAGTCGAGGGGGAGAAGGGGAAAACGGACAGCGGGAGGTCGTCAGTCGAAGAGGTACGGCCTTCTTCGAGGACGAACGGTAAGTCGGTCATAGCATGAGCGGTGGAAGCGGAAGCAGGATGCGGCACACGACCAGCAGCACTCGACTTGGGCTCTCGCAGGCGGCGTGCTGCGCAGGGAGGGAGTGATCGAGGTTAGGGCGCCACCTCGTCGAGCGCGGCAAGCACTGCCGAGCGAACGGACGAGAATAGCTCGCTAGGTGGTAGGAGAGCGGGACAGGAAGTTGGCGGAGTGGTCGAGGAGGAGAAGGTCATGAGAACAGCACGAGCGGGGCTGACTGGCTCGAATGAGCCTCCAGGGCTCGACTGCATCGCCCTTGCCGGCTCTATTGACTCTCGAGGTGGGTGTGGAGGGAGAAGAAGGTGGTTGCTCTGCTCGCGAAGGCGGTTGTTCGTCGACCACCTTGCTTCCGCTTCTCGTGCTCGCTTCACTAGCCCGTAACGCGCACTGAGCTACTTTCGTAGGCCTCACGAAGCCGTACGAGCTCCCTCCCAGCTCTGTCGACGCCCCCAGTCCCCTTCGCTCCACCCACCACTCGACGCGCTCTCTCCTCGAGACGGCCATGAGCAGCCGGACTGCCACTCCCAGCCTCTCCACCGGTCCTGTCCGCAAGACTACCACCCCCGCCAAACCGCCTCCCAACGCCTGGGGCAAGCCGGCCGCTGCTCCTTCCCCCTCCCCCACCCCTACCCCTGCTCCCAAAGCCTACCCCGCCCACCTGCCCGACCTCTCCACCCTCCTCAACTGCCCTCTCCGACTCACCCTCGCCGCCGACGCATCCCTCCCAGAGCGAGACCTCGAGGGCAGCCTCTTCACCCACGACCCCTCCTTCCTCGTCCTCACCTCCGTCTCGTCTCCCCCAAATCGCTCCTTCCACCTCGTCAACACCTCGTCCATCAAGGCCGTCAGCGTCGTCTCCACCACCCCGGACCCGTCTCTCCCCTCACCCTCGACCCCACTACCTGCCGGGCCCTCCTCGTCCGCAAGCCCAGCCGACCTCGCCGCCCGCGTCGACAAGGCCGTCGCCGAGGACCGCAAAGCGCGCGCGAGGGTTGGGCAGGGCGTCACGCCCGAGGCGCAGGCGCTGTTCGACGCGCTCGGCAAGACGATGCCCGTCCGCTGGGCCGGACGGCAGATCGTCGTGATGGACGAGGTCGTCGTTGACGAGCCGTACGGAAGCGAGAACGTCAAGGGCGCCAAGGGGTCGGCAGACCGCGTCGAGCGGATCAAGCGCGTCGTGCGTTGCCCTCACTTTTCTGCCCTCTCTTCCTCGACCTCTGTCACACCTTTCTCGCCTCTCACCCACTCATCTCCTCACTAACAGGTCGAGGGCATTCGCTCGCGGATGGGAACGCCGCAGCCGGCCTAGCAGGACAGGAATCGCCATTCTTGCGGGAAAAGGCGCGGCAGCGTGGCGTAGACAGGCAGCTTTTAGTCACTTCGCCCGTGCAGAGGTTCCTGCCAATGCCTCGTTGACCGCTCCATAGCTGCTGCCGCACGTCTGGTGGTCGAGGTCGATCGGGAAGCGGGAAGTGGGTGGGTGATTCGCGAGCGAGAAAAGCATGGGGGAACGGCGGGAACGACGATGGGCGCGTTCGAGGTGGATCCGCTCGGTGGTACAAGACTCGCCGGCATGAACGTGTACATAACCGCGTGATTCTGAGTGGTGAGGAGACGAAGACGAGGCGGAAGAGTGAGCGACTTGCTCGCCGTCCTCTGCCCGCTCATTGCGCACCTCCTGCTGCTGCTTGCTGCGGCTGCACTCTCCCACTGAGCATGTCGGAGCTCAGTCCAGCCGCCGTCGACGCCTCCACGCGTCTCCTGCGCGTTCTCACTTCGTTCACCGCCCAACTCGATCCGGTCAAGGAAGCAAAGGCAGCAGCGCTCAAGGCACTCGCAGAGGACGTCGACGACATCAAGAAGGAGCACGGGGAGAGCCTGTCGAGCGTGCGTCCCCTCTCATCGTATGATTGCTCGTTTAGCTGACCCCCATCTTGCTGCTCCAGGACGTCCTTCAACTCCTCACCTCAGCCTCTTCCTCCCTTTCCTCCTCGACTACCTCCACCGCACCCTACCTTTCGAGCGTCTCCGCCCACGCCTCTCTCGCCCGCGCACTCGAGCTCCTCGGCCGACCTTCCCCTCCTCCTACTCCGTCGCCCTTCCTCCGTCTGCCCCCCGAGCTCATCGCCCAGATCGTCGACTTCTGCCAGGAAGAAGATCTCCGACTGCGGCAGAAGACGAATCTTGCCCTCTCCCGCACCTGCCGCTTCTTCCACCGCGCCGTCTCGCCCATCCTCGCCTCCGAACGCCATATCTGCTCGCCGGGCCAGCTCACTCGCCTCGGGAGCCTCGTCGCCGACAACCCGACGGCCTTCTCGTCTGTCCGGGACCTCTCCATCGAGCTTTACGAGGACGAGATGCGGCGGTCTTTCGAGGGGCCCTGGCCTGGGCGATTCGTCGAGCCCCTCGTCCTGGCCTTGCTGCCGTCCCTCCGTACCCTTCGCCTTCGCCTAGGGCTCGAGGCCACCGACTTCGAGGTGCTGCTGCGCACGCTCGGGATGTCGGAGGACGATTGGGACGCACTGGCCGAGGCCGCCTTCAAGCAGCTCGAGGTGGTCGAGCTTCCGGCGTTCGGCGCGGGCTTCCACCCACTCCCGGAACTCTTCCACGGCCTGAAAGCTCCGCAGTTGAGGAGCGTGCGGTACGGCTCCCCTGACGACCCGTACGAGCTTACGGCTATCGACGTTGAGGAGGAGCTCAGCGGCTGGGACAGCTCGACTGCTCTTCCCTACCCTGCCCGCCTCCACGTCTTCGCCGCACCCTTCTTCAGCATCTTCCCTCACAACTTCTACGCCCTCTGCCGGCCCGACGAAGTCCCAGCACCTTCCGTACCTCGGCACCTCGAGATCGGCTTCGAGGTCCACGCCTCAGCCGCTCAGACCGCCACACTTGCCTCAGTCGCCCGGCTCGCCGAAGACGTGCAGCGTCTCGAGACCGCCTTCGAGCACCTGGCGCCGGGCCTCGTCCATCTTGCCGTGCGCTTCCGAGATGCGGACGACAGGTCCGTCGTTCTTGACCCCGAGACCCGGAACCGCCTAGGCGACGTCATTGGGCGCTGTCACTCCCTTGAACACCTCGAAATCGGCGGCCTCCTCCTCGACGACGATTTCCTGAAGCGGGCCCTCCCCAGCCTCGCCAACTTGCGGCATCTCTCGATCCTCCCCATGCACTCCTCCTTTGGCACCGCCGAGATCGCCGACCTCATCTCTGGATACCTGTCCAGCACGGTGCGGACGCTCACGGTCGTCGTCCACCACTCCCTCGACAGCATGGGCAACGCGCGGCCTGAGGCCGGCTGGGAGGAACGGTGGCTGCGGACGTGCTACGAGCATGCCGCCGCCAAGAGCATCAAGATGGAGCTGGAGATCAGCGACTCCGAGGAGCGTTGGATGCGCGGTGAGCTGGTGTAGCAGGAATGCAGCGAGTCCTCCACGTTCAGCCTTTCCTGCCTTTTCGAGAGTCTTCCGCTCTGGCTCACTCGCTTCGCTTCGTACACTTTCAGCCGTCTCGCTCAGCAAGTAGTTCCTGTCTGGTGCTTCTCAAGCTGCGAGCTCGGTTCGCACCCCTCCCTCTTCTACCTCGTCCGGGTGATCTGGGTCTACCTCGCTCACGATGTACTCGACCTGGACGGTCGCTACCGGCACCATCTTCTGCACATATGGCGACGCACGTAGAGAGAGGAGATGTTGCGCTCTTCCTGATCCGTTGAAAGGCTCGTCGACGGAGACTGCAAGAGACGAGGAGAGGAGAGAAGGAAGTGAGTCAGTTGCAGCAGGCACAGCGAGGCAAGGGAGGTGGACACGCTCTCCTGTGCCTGGCCCGCCCAGTCGAAGAACCGCACCGCTACCCGTTCCAGCGCGAGACGGTTCCCGTCGTCCTCCTCTTCTCGCTCCTCGTCGTGTTCGTCCGCTCTGGAAGGTCTCGGCTTCGAGTCGCGCTTGCTCGTCAGGTGTGACGGTAAAAGGGCGAGGGAGAGCGACGCATCGAGGCTGTCATAGAGAACGAGGAGTGGTGGGCTGCGCGAGGAACAGGATGAGCCGGCAGATGAGAGAGGAAAACGCACGACCAACCTGGAGCAGAGGTTTCGGAAAGTGGAGAGGAAGAGCGCTAGGATCGACGCGTAGCTGTCGACGCCGCCGCTGTGCACGACGGCTCGTCAGTACGGCGGTGGGAAAGAAGAGGAAAAGACCAGGGCTCACCCTTGATTCGCCTCCTCCTCCAGGTAGTCCGACGGAGCATGCAGGATCACCATCGTCGGCTCGTACGGAAGGTAGCTCGGGTCCAAGCGCGACATGGGGTTGCTGGCGAGGTACGCGGAGTAGGCAGAAGAGGCGAAGGGAGAGGAAGAGGTGTAGACGGTGGTAAGGTAGAAGGTGAGATGGGCGGACGAGGGCAGGTAGCTGAGCAAAGTAAGTGTCAGTGAAGTGAAGGAAAGGACGAGGGAAGTTCGCGAGACGCACCGGTTGTCGACGAGGTCGAGCAGCCTGGTCGTCTCGCCTGATCTCCTCGACCCGAAGAGGGTGACATCGCCCTCCTTCTCGAGCTCGTCACGGAGAAGGTCGCGAGAAGGCGTCAGGATGAGCACCCGGCGCTCCAGGCCCTTCTTGCCCGCTGGAAGAGAGGGAAGCGGCTCTTCCTCCGCAAGAAAGTCGTCGTCATCCTCGACGGCTCGCCTCTTTCCCTTGGCCTTGTCGCTCAGGTGGCTTTGTGGAGTCTCGTGGTGCTCATCGCCTCGAAGGTGGTTCAGCGCGAGGTGAAGAAGGGAGGAAGTGGCGAGAGAGCCGATGAGGGCGACGGAAGAGGCGGAAACGACGATGGGCGCGCTCGAACTGGACCCGCTCGGGGAAAATGGGTCTGCTGATGCGAATGAATGCATCGTCGGCTCGATCTGAGTGGTGAGCGGACGAGTCGAAGGCGGAAGAGGGAGCGACTTGGTCTAAAGCCGGTCGTGCGGCCCTCGTGCCGTAGAGGTCCAGCGGGCTGCCCGCTAAGGTCGGGTAGTTGACCGAGGCCGTAGCTGGAATACAAGCTCTTCTCTTCTCTTGATACTTTGTGATACTATACTTGTTGTTCCCCTGCTTTCGGTTCCTTCTCTTAGTGCGATACCTCCTTGTGCAGTACTTCTGTGTCTTGCACGCGACAGCTGTTCTTCCTGATCGGCTCAGTGCCGGGAACTAGGGGAGACAAGGAAAGGTGTGTGAAGACGCGAGCTACAACGAGCGCTTTTGGGTGCAGCAGAAGCAAGGTATACGAGACCGGAGGATAAAGAAAGACGAGAGGTCGACGATACGGAAGGGACAAAGGGAAGAAGGAAGGGAAGGCAAGAGGGGATGGCGGAAGGGAAGAAGAGGAGGACTAGCAGTCCGCTTTGGCCTCGTGGCGCCTGCAGAAGCCGAAGGAAGTCAGGGCGGTCGCCTTCATGGCCTTTCGCGACGAAAGCGGAAGAGGAGAGAGGCGAGAAAACGCACTTGCGAGCGTCGCTCCTCCTGAACCTCGTCCCGCACCCGAGACGGCACTCGAAAGGCCTAGTTCCTCCAAGCTCGTCAGTGCTCGTTCAAGGAATTGAGGAGAGGAAGTAAGGCGCACTCCTCTCCTGTATGGATCCGCTCATGCCTCGTCAGGTCGTTCCTCCTCGCGAACTTGGCGGTGCACGACCCGCATGGAAAGCGGCGAGGGAGGGCAGAGGTGCCGTCGCGGGCGTTGCTCGTGCTAGACGGCGGAGAAGAGGCCTCGAGGTGGTGGGAGGGAGGGGCGAGGGAGGAAGAACGAGTCTGGCGCGACGAGGTGGGAGGGGACGAGGGAAGCGTCGAGCTGGACGACGGCGCCGGTCCGGTCAACCATGGTGCGTGCGAGCGCCTGCTCACCGCAGTAGGAGGCGGCGAAAGGTCCGCGAGCGTGAAGGCGGCGCTGAGGAGCTCTTGCTCGCTCGACGTCGAGCGGGCGAGGGTGGAGGGGTCCGAATAGCCGTAGCCGTAGCCAACCGCCAACGCGTCGGGAGCGGAGGAGCGGCGGGCGAAAGAGACGGGATAAGGCGCCGAGAGGGAGTTGGACGGGGAAGAGTAGGGGTCGACGCTGTGTCGCCTGCCCGGGCCGCCGCCGGAAGAAGCGCCGAGCTGGTACTGCCACGGGGCGGTGAGGGACTGGGGCGACGGAGCGGGTGGTCGGAAAGACGACGAGGGCGAGTATGCGCTGGGAGAAGAACGCGAATGGGCGAAGGTGGGTCTGTCGGACGGGAGGGAGGAAGAACCGGCGAAGGAGGGGCAGGAGGAGCGGGACTGGCTCGTGCCGCTGGTGCTGGTGCCGAAGGAGTAGGAGGACGTGTACGAAGGCGAGGCGGTGCTTGAGATATTGAGGCGAGTGAGGAAAGGAGGGTACAAGCGGGACGAAGAATCACTGGTGGTCGCGCTACTCGAAGACGCCTCGGCCGCCGCGAAGAGGTGGTGTACGCTAGGCAGCTGAGCGCTGTGCGGCTGGGCGTGGGAGAAGAAGGACGACGGATCCATGGTGGAGGAGATCTGGGCAGCCGAGGAGCGTGAAAGGCGGCAGAGACTGCTCCAGAAGGGGAAGAGGCCGTGGAGGGAGAGGAAGAGGGTCAGTCTGCGAGCGCTCGTCGCCCTGAGCAAGGAGAGTGGTGCTTACCGTGATCTGCGCTTGTCGAGAGATGACTGGGTCAGGTCAGGGAGGAGAAAGACCCTCGAGAAAATCCGTCCCTCGCCAGAGGGCAGCTCAAGACAGGAGTCCTTCGTCCTCGTCACGTTGCGACGCCTACATGTGGCGCTAAGCGCAAACTCTGTCGGTCCGGGAACCGGCGGGGAAGAAGCGGAAGCGCAACGGCTCGAGGAGGAAGGACAAAGATGGCTTGAGGAGGATGGGCGAGAGGCGTGGTTTCGATGCAGGCGAGGAGGGTGGTCAGGGTGACGAGCAGAGCCTTTGTCCTCGTCGTGCTTCCGCTTTTTGTCCCCTCGAGAAAAAAACAGGAAGCGAGAAGCAGGAAAGGAGCAGCCTGACTGAGCGTAGCCTCGACGCCGAACGCAAGAGCCTGCGACCCTTCTCGCCCAGGCCTAGACTGCGCTGCCCTGCAGGATCGACGCTTGAGGATGGCCGGGCTGAACAAGGAAAGATGGAGGAAGAAAAGCGGGTCGAGGGGGAGAGCGCGGAGAGGCGCACGACAAGAGCAGGGGGAAGCCCTGTTGGCGGCCCATGAGTCAGCAAACACCTAACCATGTAGGGTTCGTCGCAGAGCAAGCGTGAGACCGTTAAACCCCTCCAAAGGCCGTCTTCCTCGCCGACTCGATCTTCGTTCGAGCTGGCTCTTCAGTCGTCGTGGGCAGGGTAGCAGCAGGAACGTACCTGAAGCAGCCCATAGGCCAGCCCTGAACGTCCACGGAGCCGGAGAAGCGGTTCATTGCGCCCGCTCCCCCTCTCGCCCTCTTCGTCTCCTCCCAGTCCCGCTACGCCTGCGGGCACGCTGGAAAGTATGCACGGCACCATTCACCCGCATCGTGAGATGTTGCAGTCGCGCTGGCATCCGTGGAGTGGTTGTGGATGATGCTGCACCTCGGGAGGAGGGCAGGGGACGAGGGGGAGCGGGCGCAACGACAACGACAAGGGCGTGGGCGGGTAGCGGGACAGCGTTGAGGTGCTAAGCAACGTCGTAGAGCTCCACTGGGAGAAGCGGTTCAGCCAGAGTGAGGCCGTGTCCGGAAGCCAAGCAGCTGCCATCTCCCGCAGCTGCCCTCCCGCTCGCATGCAAGGCAGGGGAGAGTGACCAACAATATTCCGCTTTTCCTTCACTCGTACAACAGCTACGCTACGCGCCCACTCCATCGACCTCCATCCCGCCCGTCTCGGACCCCACGTCCTCTTCTTCCTCCTCATCCTCGTCCTCCTCATCCTCGAGTGGGAAGACGAACCGCCCCGTCCCGCTCCTGACGTCGAGCACAAACGTATCCGTCACCTCAACCGTGTCCTCCTCCTCGCCTTGTGCGGCGTGCTCGCCGCCATCGCGCATCGCCTCGTCCCCTTCTCCCTGCGAGACCGGCGCCGCCGAGACCGGCAGCGCGAAGCGGTACCGCTTCGCCTCGCGCTCGAACGCCTCGCCGACGGCGTCGTGGTGGACGTGGCCGTGCAGGTCGGCGTGCGGGAGGCGCTGGCGCGCGAGCTGGTGCGCGAAGGCCGCGAGGGAGGGCTTGCGCGCGGCGTGGGCGCGTGGCGGGGGGATGTCCTGCGCGTGACCCTCAAGCTCAATCAGTCTCGCTTCTTCGCAGAGAGGGGCCAGGAAGGAGGAGCACGAGAGAGAAAGACGCACCTCGACCGCCTCCACGTTCTCGACCCGCAGGCTCACCCCGTCGTGCCCGTTCCCCCAGCTCCTGCTCCTAATCCCCTGCCGTTCGAGGCCCTGGTAGCGCACGAGCGGCGGGACGACCCCGAGCGTGACCTTGAGCGCCTTGGGGACCTTCTCCTCCTCCTCGTCGTCCTGCCCATGCTGCTTTCCCCCCTCCTGTGCAGCCTTGCGCGGAGGCATTCCAGGCGCCCTCGCGCGCTCAACCGCCTCCCTCCCCGCGCCCATCTCGCCCGCCCTCTTCCGCCGCTCCCTCCTCCCGACCCTAACCCATCCCGAGTGCACCAGCACGCCGAGCACGTCCGAGTCGTCGGCGTAGACGTCCGTGCCCCAGACCTTGCGCTTCCGCAGCCCGGGCAGGTCGGTCAGGTGCGCGGGGAGGACGAGGAGCGACTGAGGAGACGAGAGCGGGAGGGGCGCGCCGGTGTAGAGTGCGGGCGGGCCGAACGAGAGCGCGACGGGGTGCGGGTTCGATGGCGGGACGGAGCACGAGAGCCTGACGCCCGCGAGCTCGTCGTTTGGGGATTTTGAAGCAGAGGAGGGAGGCGCAGGGCCGAGGAACCACGCCGTCGGGACGACGACCTCGACGGTGCCGCCAACGCCGTTCCTGAGCACTTCGCCGTCGAGCAGCTGCGCCGGCTCGACGAGCGGGTCGTACACCACCCGGCCGAGGAAGGGCCGCGCCTGCTCGGCGCCGGCGCCGGCGCCGACGAGCGCGTCCATCGCGCGCGCGACGGCCTCGTTGCGCACTTCGACAAGCGGCGGGTGGATCGTCGCTTTGCGGAGGTCGGCGTGCGTGAACGGCGGCGGCGGGGGGAGCGGCGGGGTGGACGGAGCGGGAGGAGGCGTCGCGGCGAGGAGGGAGGACGGCTTGGCGATGCTGCTGGCCGTGGGAGCAGCTGCGCCGAGGCCGGAAAGGCGAGCACCAGGAGCGGCGGCTGCGGCGGAGGCAGGGAGCGCAGGAAGTCCCGCCTGCTGCTGCCCTTGCTGCTGCTGAGCGTGCTGGTGCACATGCTGGTGCGCATGCGCGCCCGCCGCATGGTGGTGGTGATGGTGGTGGTGATGGTGCCCCTGCGCCGCCTGCACAATCTGCTCCGCCGCATCGCTCCTCCTTCTTTTCTGCTGCCCTCTCGCCGCCGCCTCCACGCCCTGCATCGGGCTCGCCCCCGCCGGCACAGCAGCCTGACCGCCGCCGCGCGGGTTGTAGTCGCGGTCGCGGTCGGCGAACAGGGACGAGAAGCGCGCCGAGACGGGCTTCTGCGCCGGGGGCTGGCCCGCCTTGCCCGGAGAGGGCGGTGCGCCGCCGAGCCCGTTCGCGGGGCGGCCAGCCGTCGGCGTCGGTGCGGCGGCGGGAGTAGCTCCCGGTCGCTGCTGCTGCTGGGTTTGCGCCGTCTTCTCAGCGGCAGTCGAGGCCGTCGAGTTCTTGAGCCCCGAGTAGGTCTGCGCGAGATGCGCTTGCTGCCACGGGTACTGCCCACATCGACGAGAGAGATCGTTCAGCACCGATCCAGGGAACGAGGAAGAGAAGAAGAGGGAGATAAAAGCGCAAGGGAAATACGCACCTGCGCCTGCTGCAACGCCTGATGCGCCGCCTGCTGCTGCTGCATCTGCTGCAGCGCGTGCTTCTCCCGCTCCTGCTGCTCCCTCTGCATCTGCGCCGCCGCCGCCGCCGCCGCCTGCGAGCCCGCCGCAGCGGAGGGAGCAGAAGGCGCAGCAGGGGCGGAAGGCCGGTATGACGCGAGCGAGGGGAAGAACGAGTTCTTAATCGTCGCGGCCGCCTGGGCGCTCTGCGGCGTGCCCTGCGCGAGGGGCGCGGCGGCGGCCGACGCAGCGGCAGCGGCGGGCGAGGGCGAGGCCTTGCCTTGCTGCTGCTGCTGGGCGGGCGAGGCCGTGCCCGATGCGGAGGCGGGCGCGGTGGCGGTGGCGGGCGAGTAAGGGTTCTCGCGCGCGAAGGCGGAGGGAAGGGGCGGGTAGGATGAGCTCGAGCGCGAAGTGGTGGGCGGCTGGGGCGTTTCGGTCGAGGGAGACGCGGCGGCGGCGGTGGCGGCGTCCTTTTTCTCTGTCCCAGCCGCCGCCGTTGCTGCTGCTGCTGCTGCTGAGGGAGCAGGAGCGGCCATCCCCGTCGCGGGCTTGACCCCGCCCTGCACAAAGCCAGGCAAAGTCGGGCTGCCCGCCTGCGCCTGAGCAGCCTGGGCGGGCTGGGACACCGGCGGGAGGACGGGCGGTTGCGGCGCCGTCACTGGCGGGCTTGGCGCCGCGGAGGACGAGGAAGTCGGCGGGACGGGCGAGTAGGCCGAGACGGGGGCGTGGCGCGGCGGGCCGGACAGCATCGACGAGACGGACATGGGGTTGCCCCGCTGTGGGCCTGCTCCTGCCGGTGCGCCGGCGGCTGAGAGCTGTGGAGATGCGCTCGGTTGGGCCGGTGCTGCCGTCTGGGGCTGAGCGGCAGCGGGAGGAGCCGAGGGGGCGGTAGTGGGGGAACCAGCAGCGCCGGTTGCGGCAGCGCTGGGAGTGGGAGGGACGGGGGGAGAGTTGGCGGGAGGGATGATGGGCGGGGTAGGAGTTGCGGCTTGAGGCGAAGGTGCGTAGGGCGAGGCTGCATCGGGGTGAAGAAGCCGGGAAATGAGGATGAGCTCCGTGTCGATGAGAAAGGACGACCACGGGAGAGAGAGAGAGAGCGCACCCTGCCCGCTGTACGCCCTGCTTCCCTGACCCTGCTGCGTCCTCTGCTGGCCATATTGACCTCCTGCGCCGGCTGGCTGCCCCTGCTGAGCTGCAGACGGGGTCGGAGGAGCGGTCGCGGCCGAGGCGGAGAAGGAGTGCAAGGCGGGGAGGGTGTGACGGACGGGGAGCGAGTTGGGGAAGAGGGACTGCTCGGCGGACGAGAGGTCTGCGGGTGGACAAGCTGAGTGTAAGCGCTGTCGACGACGACGAGGCGGAGCAAGTGCAAGTCGAGCTGAGGACGCACAGGGACGGGTGGGCGGCTGAGTAGGTGCTGCTGCAGCTGTGGAGTACGCTCTCAGTCAGCCAGTGGACTCTCCCTTCCGCCAGAGAAGGAGGGAAGTGAGCTGGTGAGCGCACCTGGCGGTGGTGGAGCAGCGCTCGAGGCCGCCAACTGCGCGCTGGCCGACACGGCAGCGCTCACAGGAGCTGCTGATGCAGATGCAGAGCCTGGCGCAGCTGGATCCATCTTAAGGGAAGCGCGAGAGAGGGAGGCGGAAGGCAGGGCGGCTGGGAGCCAGCAGCACTTCGCCCGCCGGAGACGAGATCGACCCGATCAACTACGCTTCGTCTCCCGCTTCTTCCCTACCAAGCGGTTCAAACCTCTTACGAGGAACACTACAAGCTATCCCACCCGGCTCAGCCGATCGCACGAAACTGGAGAAAATGACGGCTCTATTCCTCTTCCTGCTGCCGCCAACTATGCCTCCCCCTTGACCGGCACCTCCTTGGCCGCCTTCTCCCCCGTCTCCGCCTCGACCGCCTTGACCTCCTTGGCCGCCTCAGCAACCGGGTCCTCCTTGGCCGCCGGGGCAGCCGCCGCCGCCGCCTCGACCTGCTTGACCTCGTCCTGCGCGAGCCCCTCGGCCTCCTCGATGCCCGCGCGCAGCTCCTCCTCGAGCTCCTTCGCCAGGCGCTCGACCTCTTCCCCTTCGCCGCCGGCCGCGGCGGCCCCTCCGCCGCGCGCGAGGAGCGCCTGCTCGTCGGCCTCCTGCTGGCCGACGAGGTCCTTGCCCCATCCGGGCTCGCGGTAGGTAAACACCTGGGCCTTCATGCCGACGCCGGGGAGGGCCTCGCTGCGGAGGTACGCGAGCCAGGCGTCGACGACCTGCTCGTGGCCGTCAAAGACCTTGATCGCGCGCTTGTGCTCCTTGCGCCAAAAGTTCTGCTGGGACTTTTTGTGCGCAAAGGGCGAGCGCGGGACGGTGTAGAGCGAGGTGCGGGTCGGGAGGGCGACGGCGCCCGAGGTGGGCAGGCCGAGGGCGCGGGCGGACCTCAGGGCGAACGAGGTGAAGAACTGGAGGTCCGGGACCGAGTCGGTGTAGGACCGGAGGTGGAGGGTGGCGACGTGGACGCCGTGGGTGGGGGGGAGGGGAACGTGGCGGCCGAGGAGAGGGGAGGGGGCGGTGGAGGACGAGGAAGCGAGGGCGGAGGGGGACGAGGAGGAGGAAGCGGGTGCGGGAGAGGGTGCAGGGGATTGAGGAGAGCGAGGGGTGGTGGAGCTGGTAGCGAGAGAGGGTCAGCGACTTTTCCAAGGTGCGCAGAGGCAGTAAGAGGGAGAGCGGACCTGGAGTTAGCTGAGGAAGACGAGGAAGCGAACGGCGGCGGGGGAGCTGGTTGCGAGGCAGTTGCTTCGGTGGACGCGAACCGGAGTGCGCGCCAGGCACTCGGGAACGCTGCTCGTGCACGTGCGAGGCTCATCGGGGGCAGTAGCGGTGAGATGAGAGGAGGAAGTAGCGAGCCCCGGGTTTGTATTCGCTCACTCTGTCCGAGTTGTATTCGACCAATACAAACCCGCTTTCTCATCTTCTTCTCCTTCTCCCGCTTCACCCCACTGCTCCTTTCGCTTGCAGTGCTTCTCGACCTCACTATAGAGCGCATTCACTGCCACTCCGCCCCTTCTTGCCTGTTTCGCCATCCCCTCCCCCTCCTTCCTCCTCGTCGCTCAACATCCCCCACCTCGCTCCCTCGCCTCCGCCCGCCCGAATGCCCATCCTCGGCGCCTCGACCCAGCACTTCCGCTCGTACGGCAAGCGCAAGACCAACGTCACGAACCGCAGGGTCCCGCTCGGCGGATGGGGAGACAGTCCGTCGGCGAACAAGGACGAGGAGAGCAGCAGCAGCAGCAGCGAGAGTGAGCACGAGATCAGGAGGACGACGGTCAAGGCAGGAGGCGGAGCTAACAAGGGCGCGCCAGCACAAGCCGCGCCGAAGAAGCGCCTCAACACCACCAACAAGGAAAACGCACTCGCGTCGTCCTCTTCCGTCTCCGCCGCGCAGCGACCAGCAGCAGCACCTGTACAGAAGGGGCGCGCTGCGCCGTTGAAGGGGAAGAAGGGCAAGGCTCGGGCCGTCGAGCTTTCTCCCTCCTCCTCCTCCTCCGAAGAGGAAGAAGAGGAGGCGGTCAAGCCGCTCCGCCGTGCGCCTCTCGCGGCCAAGCCTGCCCCGTCAGCGCCGCAGAAGAAGACGGTGTACGGCCGTGCGTCGCGGGCACCGCCGGCAGGGAAGGTCGTCGAGCTCGCCGAGGAGGAGACTGACGAGGAGGTCCTCGTCCAGCCCCCGGTGCGGCGGGCGAAGGGCAGGAGGACGATCGTGCTCAGCGAGGAGGAGACCAGCGAGGTCGAGGTCGTGCAGGAGTCGGTGGCGCCAAGTCTGCAGGACGAGGCGGCCTCTTCTTCCTCCGAGGCAGAGGAAGAAGAGGACGACGAGGACGAGCCCGTCCTCGTCTCGCCCGCACAGCACCCTCGCGCCGCGTCCTCGCTCTCTCGCACCTCCCAGCGCGTCCCCCACACGCCCCCCTCCCGCGCCTCCTTCGCTTCGCGCCGCTCCGGTGCCTCGTCCCGGCTCTCCTCCCCGCTCTCTTCCGTCGCCAACATCTCCTCCTCCTCCTCCTCTTCCTACCTCTCCCCGCGCCCCTCCCCCTCCCTCTCCCCCCACCCCCTCCCCTCCTCCCTCGCGCCGCTCCTCCCGCTCCTTCTCTCCCCCCACATCTACGCCTTCACCTCCTTCCTCCAGACCCCGCCGCCCCCCCTCGCGTACTTCTCCGACCCGGCCGCGCGCCCCGAGTGGCGCAAGATCGGCGAGGCGAGCTACTCGGAGGTGTTTGAGACGATGGGCGACGAGGGCGACGAGGTGGTCGTCAAGGTCATCCCGATCTCGGCGGGCGCGCACGCCACGGTGAAGGAGCAGGACGAGGAGGTGCCGTATATGAGCGAGCCGGACGCGGTGAGGCGGGAGGTCGAGGTGAGCCAAATCCTCGGCGGTACAAGGGAGGGAGGCGAGGGCGGGCTGGACGGTTTCGTGCGGTTGAAAGGGTGCGTTGCGCCAACGTTTCGTTCTTCTTCCTCTTGCCCTGGAAGGGAAGCTGATTGTAGTTGTTCCTGGTGCGTCGCAGGGCCTTCCTTGTTCAAGGGCGGTACCCGGACCAGCTCCTTGATTCCTGGGACACGTACAAGGCCGCGCAGTACCCGCCCTGCGATGACCAAATCCGTCCCGGTACGCCTCTTCTCTCACCCCTTTTCCTCGCCGTCCGGCTGACGCTTTCTGCCCCACTAGACTCGCTCCCCGACGCGCAGCTCTACGCGCTCCTCCTCCTCGACAACGCCGGGCAGGACCTCGAGAGCTACAAGCTCCGCACCTGGGTCGAGGTCGCGAGCGTGCTGGCGCAGGTGGTCGAGACGCTCGAGCGGGCGGAGGCGGAGAGGGGGTTCGAGGTGCGTTGCGAGCTCTGCTTCCTTCCGCTGACGCCCTCCGATACCACTGCGAGGCTGTGACTGATGGAAAGCATGCTTCGTGATACGTATAGCACCGCGACCTGCACTGGGGCAACATCCTCCTCTCGCCCACCACGCCTTCCTCCCCCTCTCTCCCCGCCCTGACCCCCCGGCTAAACAACCGCTTCTCGTCCCTCTCTTTCTCGTCCTCCTCCACCTCCCATGCCTTCCGCGGCACCCCTCCGCGTCCGCGCACGACCGCCGGGCGAGACGAGCCCCGCGACGCTGACGCCGGGTGGGACTGGCTCAAGGACGAGAAGAGCGGGATCCGGGCGACGTTGATTGACTTTACGCTGTCGAGGGTTGAGACGGGGGAGAAGAAGGTTGGCAAGGCGAAGGGAAAGGGGAAGGAGGTGCTGTTCGATGCGTTCGAAGACGAGTGTGTGTTTGAGGGAGAAGGTGCGCCGGCGGCTCTTCCCCCTTTCTTCCGCTGCCTTTGCTTGTCAAAGAGGCACAGTCACTGATGGCGCATGTCGGCTGGTGTACAGGCGACTACCAGTTCGACGTCTACCGCATGATGCGCGCCCTCATCGAGCACGAAGGCGGCGGGTGGGAGGCTTCCCATCTCAAGACGAACGTCCTCGTGCGCCACTCTCTCCTCCTTCGTCTCCTCTGACTTCCCATACTGACATGATGAGCGACGGCAACGCAGTGGACCCACTACCTCACCCGCAAGCTCCTCCACTCGAAGAAGCTCAAGCCGCCTCCCGCCCTCCCGCCCACCTCCGCCTCCCGTTTCCCCTCGGCTGTATCTAGCGCGTCCTTCTCCCCCGCCCGCGCCGCGCCCTCCCCCCTGCGCCGCACCCGCCGCGCCTCCGTCCTGCCCCCCTCCTCGTCCGGCCTCGCCGTGTCTTCCCCGGCTCGCCGCCCTCGCACCTTCCCCTCCTCCTCGTCCTCCTCGAAGCCCACTGCACCGCTCACGGCGGCGCAGCGCAAGGCGCTCGAGCGGGAGCAGAGGGCGTACGCGCTGCTCCTGCGGGCGGAGGAGGGCTTGGGGCGCGCGATCGAGCGGTGGGGGCTTGATGCGAGGGTGTCGTCGAGCGGCAAGGGACGGGGGAAGAAGAGTGCGAGCGCGAGGGGTAGGAGGAAGACGGTGCTCAAGCAGCGGGAGGTAGAGGAGGAAGAGGAGGGACAGTTCGAGAGCGCCGCGGCGTTCAGGCGGTGGTGGCTCGTGGCCGCGCCTGAGGAACAGGACTAGAGGAAGTGTGTATACCGTGTTGTGCTACCGCTACCCTTATTCTCCGCCACGAACGGTCGAGGAAGAAAAGGCGGAGGGAGAGGAGCAAGAAGGACGAGCGGTTTCTTCACACGAGCGTCTCAGCGGCTTCTAGTTGATGGCCGGGGGCGAGTCTGCCGTGCGCGTTAAAGGCAGGTGACGACAGGGAGGCGACGTTCTCCGTGCCACCGTCGCCGCCCGCTCCTCGTCCGCAGCCGCTGCTTGCTCTCCGTCCAGTCAGGCATCCGGCTTGCGCGCTCTGCTGCAGCGTTCTCCTGCACCCTCAAGACGCCGTTGAAGCAAGTCGCGCACCAGCAAGCGACCCGAATGCAGCTCGTCGGAGCGGGCGGCGGAGGACTGATGAAGCAGCAAGGCGGTCGACGACGCAGAGGGACAGCAGCGTGGCTTGCTCGGAGCTTATGTACGTGCACTTTTCTCTGCCTTCTCCCGCCGAGGCTCTGTCCCAGCCGTCTGCGGGCGAGTTAAGGTTGGGGGCGAGCGGAGCAGGGGTGGGGGGCAGGCGGGCTTGTCACGGCCATGAGCGCCGGTGTTCGCATAATGCAAGAGGTGCATATTCGCCTTAAAGGCTGTCGAATGCTCAAAGCGAGCGACGCTGAGGGGGACAGAGCCTTTTCTCGCCTCGTTGTCGACGGGACCTTGGAACCTTCCAGCGTGAAAACGGCAGGACTGACTACCTCTGCTTTCGCAGATCATCCCCGACATCTCCTCTTTCCTAGCAGCTGAAGGCGGCTGCCACTCCCGCTCTCCCGCAGGCGAGCACGCTCGCTCTCCTTCTTTTCCGTCCTTCCGCTTCTGAGCTCGAGCTTCTTCTCTTTCAGCACTTCTCGACTTGCTTTGTGCCGATTCTACAACATGGCGGAAGGCATATCGGGAACTGAGCTTGCCGCAGGAGCAGCTTCCGGCTTCTTGCTTGCATTCTTTCTCCAGGACACCTGTTGGAGCCGTTCTAAGGCTCCGAGGCCCCGTGCGGTGCTCAGCATACTCTCTGAAGCACAGAGACTCAACCGTCCAGGCGTTGTAAGCGAGAGAAGCACCCGACGAGCGAGTGATGTCCCGCGCAGGAGATTTCGGCGAGCCTAGTTCTTCCGCTTCTTCTTCTTCGCTCGACCTGCCTACCCATCTCCCCCAGCTAAAACAGACCCATCTCGAGGGGCTCTCGAGAGCCGACCCTCCCTCTACGGCTCAGCAGCCCACCTCGACCACTCGCCCTTGTGCTCCTCATGCAGCCTTACCGCCCTCCCTCTCCCTCAAATCCTCCTGATCGCACGCGTCCCCGCACCTCGGGTGGTACTCCTCTTCCAAGCATCCGCTCGCTCATGGCAGAAGTTGATGATACGAGCAGCAGCGGCGGAACGAGACGCCTTTCCCTTTCTCCTCGACCTTCTTCGCCGCCTCACCAACTGCAGAGCCCTCGACTGAGCCCCACGCACGCTCAGCCCTTCTCCTTACCCCCCTACTCGTCCCCTACCACCCAAGGCAGCTTACCTGGGCCCTCATCTCGCCCTCTTCAACCTTCCTCCTCTCTTTCCCGACCCGCCCGACCTCCTTCGCCCGCTCATCCACCCGTTTCGATTGCCTCTTTCGCCTCGCGGCAGCCATCGTCTCTAGCGACGTCGGCATACGCTGCTCCGCGCCAGCCTCTCATCCCGCCCACTCGGCAAGGTGACTTTTCCTTTTCGACCTCCTGTCCCGGTCCCCTCCCATCTCCGAACTCGCGTGGCAGGCGCGTCGAAGCTTCTTCCGCCTTTCGAACTCTTGACCTCTCACTGGCGTCGCAGACCTCTACTCAAGACCAGCAACAGCAACTGCACCCTACCCTCCTCCGCCGTTCGCGCCGCCGGCCGCTCTATACGCTCGGCCGCCTTCCCCTTCCCCCTTCCGCCCACTCTACCTTCCATTCGTCCCTCTTGGTCCTCCAACGCGACCCACCTCGCCCCTCGCACCGCGCATCAACCCCCTGTCCGGCTCTTGCACCTTTTCCCCCTCGACATCGACCTCGTCCGCGTCCACCCTTCTGCCTCTTCACCCGCCCGTCGCGCCCTCCTTGCCGAAGCAGTTCGCCTGCCCGCACTGTGGTCTCGCCTTTGCTCGCAAGGCGGATGCGAAGCGGCATGCACGGATTCACAGCGAGACGATGTGAGTGCGCCTTTTGCAACTCTTTGCTCAGGGGGCCACTGACCCCGGCATTTCTACTCGCGCTCGTGTAGGCCCTTCGTCTGTCCATTCTGCGGCGTCGGATTCAGGAGGAGCGACACTCTGCGGTGCGTTTTCTTCGCTTTCTCCCTCCGACCGAAGCTTGATCTCCCTCCCTTCGCAGACGACACGAAGGGAAGGGAGGGTGCTAGTCCAGATCGGCCCTGCAATGTGCTCCTGTTCTCGAAAATGCAAGCGGGAATAGCAGATGAAGAGCAAGTTCCCATTCCCGACCCGCCGTCCTCGCTGTTTCCCCTTGAGAATAGCACGCAGTCAACCGCTGCGGAAACGAGAGAGTGGAAGAGACCCAGGCGTCCGAGAGAGGCCTCGCAGACGGATCTGCCTGCTGTTTACCACGAGCCCTTTCAACTGCCAGCGAGGATGAGGGCACGGTGGATATGGTTTGCGATGCTATGGTGCAGGTAAGACATGAACGGTGTGTGTGTATGTACGCTATGGACAATTGGGCGAGGAGGGAGGGCAAGAACGACGAAGAAGAGGGAGCGGGAGGCAAAGAATGGCGAAGATACGGTACGCGGTGGGGATATCAAGGTGCGCTGCGGTGTGTATGAGGGTGGAGAGAAAAGGTGGTGTGGTATGAGGAGGAAGAGGCGGGATCAGAAGTAGTTGCGACGGGAGTTGATGTTGGACCCGTCCTCCTCGTCCGAGATCCAGATGCTCGCCGTGTTCTTCTCGGGACCGGAACCCCACGACGGGTCGTCCTCAAACTCCTGGCCGGTGACCCAGCGCTCCCAGGCTTCGACGAGGCCCTGCAAGAGATCAAGATTCAGTCAGTTGTGACCGCTGGGAAGGAGAAGGACAAGGTGACGTACTTTCTCGAGATTGCGGACCCAGCGCTTCGTGTCGAAGAGCGGCGACTGCTCGCGAGTCAGGAAGAGCTGCTTGCGCAAGTCGGCCAGCTCGCCCTTCGAGCGGCGCTGCTCGCGCCCTTCGAGCGTCGTCGGCGGCTTGCTCGGGTCGGCCGCGACCTTCTCGTACGTGAGCCCGTTGGCGAGCTCGAGCGCGCGCTTCTCGTACTCCTCGGCAGTCGAGACGATCATCTGCGGGCCGAGGCCGGTCGCGACGGCGATCGAGGCGGCAACACGCGAGCACATCTTGTGGGCGTGGCGAGGGAAGGTGAGGATGGGGGTGCCGCTCCAGAGGATGTCGGCGGCGGTCGTGTGGGCGTTGCACTGCAAGAGAGACGAGGTCAGCTAGGGGAGATGGGGAATCAAGGGGAAGTGGACGCACCTCGGTTGTGTCGAGGAACAGGTCGGCGATACGGCCGCGGTGGATGTGCTCGTTCTTGTTGGCGACGTCGGTAAAGACGACGCGGTTCGCGACGTCCTCGCCAGCCCACTTGACGGCCGTGTCCTTGAGGTGCTTCTCGCCGGGCGCAGGGAAGCGGAGAAGCCAGAGGATCGAGTTCGGGTGCTGCTTGAGGATGTTGAGCCAGATGCGGAAGATGTACGGGTCGATCTGCGAAAAGAAGTCGAAGTGAGCGGGAGAACGCGGCCGAGAAAGGTGAAGTACGAGGAACGGAAGTGAAGGGGGAAGAAGAACGGAAGATAGCGCACCTTGTAGAGCTGGTTCCAGTTCGCAAAGATGATGGTGTCGTCGTGGATGTTCGGGAACATGGTGCGGCGCATCTGGAGCCGCTTGTCCTCCTCGAGCGCCCAGGTCACCTCGTCGGAGAGCGGCAAGGTCGAAGTGACTGGCGGCTCGCCCGGCTTGAGCCCGATGGTCTCGTCTTCGCGCCAGGCCTGCTTGTGGTCCGTAACGAAGTAGGAGTGAGGGAGGTAGATGACTGCGGAAAGAGGCAAAGTGAGTGAGGGCGAGAAGGGGAAAAGAGCAGGGATGGAGGGATACGAGGAAGAACGTACGCTTCTCGGTGTAGACAAACTGCTCGCTGTCGCTCTCCGGGTCGAGGTCGCCCTCGAAGTCGGTCGGAGCGGGCGAGTTGGCCTGGTCGACGTCGACGTTGCCCGTGTGGCCGTTCCAGTAGCGCCACTGGTTTCCCGAGACGAGGTGCGGCGGGCAAACGATCGGGTCTAGTCCAGCAGAGACGGTCAGGAACGGCGAAGAAGGAGAATGGAGGTAAAGCTGGCGCACCGACGATGAAGTAGTCGCACCACCCCGCGCTCAGCGTCGACGCGAAGCCCATGTAGCTCATCTGCACCGGCGCCGGCCTCGCCGCAAAGACCTCGTTCCTGGCGCCCTTGGTGTAGCCGCTGAGGTTGATCAGGACGTGGATCTCGTCGCGGACGATGCGCTCGACGATCTGCTGCGTGCTCTCGTGCGCGACGTCGAAGAAGTGCTGGCTCTCCGACTCGATCTTCTGGCGGTAGGGCGAGTTGTCCGAGGGCGAGGTCGCGTACACGAAGACGTTGAAGGCCGAAAGGTCGTGGTAGCCGAAGACGGACTGCATGAGGTGCGACAAGGGGTGGTTGCCGAGGTCGGACGAGACGTAGCCGATGTTGAGCTTGCCATTGATGGGCGGGCGAGGCGGCGGGTAGACGATCGGCGGCATCCACGGCTGGTTGAGGGTCGAGTGCGAGATGCGCAGACCAGTTCGGTGCGAGATGAGGCGGGTCTCGCGGGCGGTGACGGGCAGGGTGAAGCAGTGGAAGGGCAGGACGGTCGGGACGGGAATGGGCGGAAGGGAAGGTGGAAGAGGCGGGCGGCGATACTTGATGGCGTCTTGCTGCGTCGGGGTGATGCGGCTCGGCTCGGGCTGGTCGTCGGCGGCATAGACGGTCTTGTCGAACTGCGCGATGTACCAACGGCGCTGGATCCTCCGCATGAGACGCTCGACGAGGCGGATGAGGTAGCCGCCCTCGTTGACCGTCGAGCGGGAACGGTCAAAGTCGCCAAGTAGGAACGACAGCCTCGACGCCCAGAGCTGCATGGCAACGGTCGGAGCCTTCTGCGCGGTCGTGTCGTACAAGGCTTGGGCGATGAGGGCGAGCCAGTCGTTGATACCGCCGCAAGACCTGAGGGCGCCAACGCCGTACGAGTGGCCGTCCTTGAGCTGCTTAGCGACCAGGTTTGAGATCTGCGCGAACAGATGGATAAGCTGAAAGAATCGCCACCGGGGAAGAGAGACGGTGAGCTCACCTGCGCCATGTAGCCCTCGCGAGGAAGAGGACGGCCCGCGACGGCGGGAACGTGGACCAGCTGCTTGTTGGCATCGACAAGCCACTCTTCCTGTAAGAGGTACGCCGGAGGTCAGTGTCGCGTCGGTGATAGGAAAGGAGGGGCTTGAGAAAAAGAAGAAGCGAGAGAGGAAAGAGCTGAAGGAAGAGGAAAGGAAGAAGTGAAGACTGAGGAAGAGCTTACACCGACTCCGCCACGCCCCATCCAGTCGCACACGCCTCCGAGCGCGTTGACGAGCCCGCACACCGCCTCGGGGAAGTTGGGGTTGAGCTTGACCGCTTGGCGGTAGTACGGGATCGACTCCTGGATCTGACCCGTGTCCTTAACGGCGTTGGCGAGGTTGGCGAGCGCAACATCGAAGCTGGAGAAGAAGGAAGAGGTTAGCAGGGGAGGCAAAGGAGAATGGGACGAAGACGCACGTCGGTTTGAACGCGACGGCCTGCTTGTACATCTCGACGGCCTCGGCGAGCTTGCCCATGTCCTTGAGCAGACTGAGTGGAGGGGTAGCACGGCAGGTCAGTGAACATGTAGCTCAAAAGAGGATAATGCGGTCAGGGTGAGAGAGGAAGCGCACCTTCCGAGGTTGGTGTAGAGGTGCGGGTGGCGGGGGTCGAGCTTGAGGCCCATCTGGTAGTACGAGAGGGCCAGGCGCTGTTGGCATATCGGAAGGGGACTCAGCATGGACGGCGGAGAAGAAGAGAAGGGAGAAGCAACGCACCTGTCCCGTCAAGACCATCGGCGGCTTCGACGGGTCTGGAACGGCGACCAGCGCCGTAGCCGTGAGCGTCGACAGCAGGATGCCGAGGTTGTTGCACGTGCTCGGGCTCGGGTACAGCGCGAGCGCGACGTAGTACAGCGGGAGGAGGAGGCTCTGGCTCGCCGGAATGCCGCCGATCGAGTATCGCACGGCGCTCGTCGGCGCGAGCGAGTCCTGCAGGATCTTGGCGAGCGTGAGGAGCATCGTGCTCGTCGTCTGCTTGGCCGACATCTCGACCTGCTTGCGGTTCGGGTCGCCGACGGCGGCGCTCGAAGGGTCAGAGGAGACGGCGGCGGGGTCGAGGAGGGAGGGGAGGCGCCCGCGGCACTCGGGAAAGAGCATGGTCGGGAACTGGGCGAGCAGGGGCGGTTCGAGCAGGACGGTCGGGAGGACGCCGCCGCCCATGGCGAGGAGCTTGGCAACGTAGGCGTCTCCTCCGTTCTTGACGACCCTCAGCACCCGCTCCCAGGGCACACCGCCGCGCTCGTCCGCCACGCCGAGCTGCCGCGCCGTATGAGCGAGATGTTCGGCGTTTCCTCCGCCCTCGGCGTAGGCGACGAGCACCTTGCCGATGACGGTCGCGGCGACGACGAGGTCGCGGGTGGTGCAGCCCTCGAGTGGGTACTGAATGCCCGGGATCTGGTGCGCCCACTCGGGGAGCGCGAGGCCGACCTCGATCGCCTTCTCGTACTCGTCCTGCGCGCCGAGCGTATCCTGGAGAGCGAGACGGAGGTTGCCCTTGGCGTAAAAGAGGTTCTGGAGCCGGTGGACGTGGTTGTACGGGACTGTGGAGGGGAGAGGGCGCGGGCGTGGGAGGGCTTGAAGCGGGTTGAGGAACGCGTTCGTGCTCGAGGGGACAGCCGGGTGCTGCGCCGAGGCGGGAATGGCGAAGATCTGCGACTCGACGTAGTCGCAGAGCGCGAGGGCGTCGTGATAGCGAGGGTGGACGGGAGGGGCGGGCTCGACCGCCCCGGTGGAAGTGGGGCGTGTGGCGTGCGGTGACGGATTGCACAGGACGCCGAGGAGGTTCTCGGTCGCGTCCCAGTAGCTAACGTTCGGGAGCAGGTCAGTCTCGACGGAGAAAAAGGGAGGACAGAAGGAAGAACGCACGTCGGCCGAAGCTTGATCGCCTTCCACCACCACTGCTCCGCTTCACTCCACTTGCCCATCGCGCGCAGCGTCGTCCCGATGTTGCTCATCGCCTCGACCTGCAGATCGGAACGACTTCGATCAGTATTGACTTCGGGAAGAAAGGAGAACAACTCGGCGCACATAGCTCGGGTCGAACTCGAGCAGCCGCTTGTTATAGTACAAGCTGCTCTCGAGCTCGCCGCGCGTGTAGTAGACACAGCTGATGAGCAGCAGCGTCGGGAGGTGGTCGGGGTGCATGCTCTCGATCGTGTGCAGCAGCGGGAGGAGCTCGTCGCTGGCCGGGTCCTTGGCGTACAGCGCGTGCGCGTACGAGAGGAGGTAGTCGCGCTTCTGCGGCGAGGCGACCGTGGCGAGGACGGAAGGGTTCGACAGCGCCGCAGCGGGGGAGAAGGCCGTCGCGGCTGCTGGTGCTGTCGAGGCGGAAGGAGGAGGTGCGACGGCCGCGGGCGGTGCGGGAGTCGCCGCCGACGCGGGGCCGAGAGACGATCCAGCGCGCGACGAGGACGACGCAGCCGCCGGGGCTTGAGCAGGCGGGAGCGAGGCGAGGTCGGCGGCGGTGGCGTTCGCGTTGTTCGACAGCGAGGCGGAGGGGACGGCGGGAGGGGCGCCGGCAGCGGCAGAGGTGGGAGGCTGGGAGAAGGTAGAGGCAGAAGACGAGGCGGCTTGAGGGAGAGGCGGAGGAACGGCGCTGCTCGTCGACGAGACAGGGATGACGCCGACGTCCTCGATCGCCATCTTGTCGCCTTCTCCTTCTCCGCCCTCTTCCTGCGAGACCGCGCCGCTCGCCGCCCTCGTCATCCCAGCCGCAACCTGCTCTTGCTCCCTCGGCACGCTCGAGCTTCCCCTCCTGCTCCCGGGCCCTCCGCCGCCCACATCGAGGCTCACGACCTCCCTCACCTCCTCAACGACCTTCCTCGGGTCCGCTCCGAGCTTGACGAGCCGCTCGCCGGCCGACTGCGCGAGGTCCTTTGCGGCCATGACCTGCGCGGCGACGGCTGCGGCGGCCGAGGCGCGGACGTGCATCGCTTCGGCGACGGTGCGAGACGAGGTGAGGGAAGTGAGCGACTGGAGCGTCGGCGCTTGAGAGGAAGAGAGGACGGCGATGGGCGAGCGAGGAGGGTAGTCGGAAGTCGTGGCGGAGGTTGAGGTAGAGGGAACGGAGGCGAAGGAGGTCGAGGTAGGTGTAGCCGGAGGAGGAGCGGTACTGGTGGAAAGATGAGCGGTCGATGTGGAGGAAGAAGAAAGGCCGGCGAGAGAAGGCGCCTCCTCGGCGTTCTTCTCCTCGACGAGCCTCGCCAGCGCATCGCGGTGCAGCTGGGCAAAGTACCCGCTCGCGAGCGCAACAAGCTGCTTCTTGTACGCCTCGGCGTACTCGCTCAGGTCGAGCCCGGTCGGCGTCCCTCCCTCGGTCGCAGACAGCAGCGCCGCATCGGCGTCCGTCTTCTTCGCAGCTCCGTCGACCTCTCCTGCTCCACCAGCGGTCGGCGATGACCCCGACCCCGAGGCTGTCGCCGCCGCCGCCTGCGCAGCCAGGATTACGGCGGCCGACTTGGCCTCGACGACGTGCTGCTCGACCTGCTTCTCCTGCTCGGCGAGCGCCCACTGCTTCATCTGCGCCGCGAGCGCGGTGATCTCGTTCGAGTTGAACGAATGGCGCGGAGTGGGCACGGGACGAGACGGGGTGGAAGGGGTAGCAGACGCAGGAGTGGGGGACGTTGAGGTCGAGGCTTGCCCCGCTCCGCCTCCGGCGTCGACCCGCTCCTTCGCGGCGATGTAGCTCCAGTCCTCAACGCTCGCGTACTTGGGCCTGAACTCGCCCCTCGCGCCCACCGCCAAGGCTTCTTCCGTCCCGTGCCCGTCCCCGACCGCGAGCTGAACGGCCTCGCCGACGCCCGGGATACCCGGAATAGGCGCGAGCACGCCCGGCGTGGGCGGGGAGAAGACCTGTCCGAGGAGGAGGGGGATCGCGGGGTGGCCGCTTGAGGGAAGAGGGGCGGGCTTGAAGGTCGAAAGGGAGGAGAGGAGGGCGAGGGCGTCGTCCGAAGAAGAGGAAGCGGAGGTCGAGGAGGGAAGGAGGGCGAGGGCGGAAGTCGAGGCGGAGGCGGAGGCGGAGGAAGGGGTCGTTGCGGCGATTGCTGAGCCGGTAGAGGACGAAGTGGATGCACTCGCCGAAGCCTGTGCCGACACCGCCTTCGCAGCAGGCGTCATCGCCAGCCCCTCGCGCTGGATGTTGTTGACCAGCGTCGTCGGGCTCGGCGGCGGGATCGCCATACTGCTGAGGTAGCTCCGCGCATCCGCCCTCTCGGCGATGGCCCGCTGCTCCTGCGGCGAATCGGTCCTCGCAAGCTGCATGAGGAGCGGCGGCGGGAGCGAGAGGATGGACGAGACTTGAAAGGGTGTCTGGAAGGTCTGGTTCGGGGAGGGTTGGGACGGAGGGAGGACCGGGAAGGAAGGAAGCTCGAGGTGGACCGGTGGGGAAGTGCGCAGGGTGGAGGAGATAGCGGACGAGTTTGCGGCGCCGGTGTTGATGGGTGAGAGGCGCGGCGGGAGGTGCTGCTGCTGCTCCGGCGCTTTTTCCTGCCCTTGACCCGCCGCATCCGACTCGTCCTTCGACCCGTTCGACGCCGCCGCCATTCCCTGATCCGGTTGAGACGGCCTCCTGCCGGCACTCACGCCCTGCGAGAACCCGCTGAGCGAGCTGCCGAGAAGCGGGCTTCCTGGGTTGTTGCCGTCCGCGAGGATCTGGCCGCTCGGAGTCCTGCGGTGTCCGCTCGCGGTGGCACTCGTGGAGGGTACGACGCCAGCGGATGAGCGTCTGCGCTTGTTGGAAGGTGCGGCCGGGTCGGGCGAGGGAGGAAGAGGTTGGGCCGAGTTGGACGAGTCGTGGACGTCCAAGGTCGAGAGCTGGTGCGACAAGGGCGGAGACGGCCTGGCACGCGGTGAAGGTACGGATGACGGTGGCTGCTGAGCTGCTGAGGGCGTGGCGAGTGCAGCAGAATGGGGCGAAGCGGTCGAGGGAGTTGCGCTCGCAGTCGGCTGAGCCTGGCTCGGCGGGTGGTCCATGGCAGTGAGCGGCTGTATAGCCGTGCTCTGCTGCGTTGCTGGTGGTGAGCGTGTGTCTGCCTGGCTGTAGAAGGGAGGAGCAGCAAGACGTACTGCCAAGCGGGGGAGACGGTGCTTGCACGCGTACGTCAACGAGGCTGAGCCGGCTGCTGGGCAGTCTAGGTGGGTCGCAAAGGTGCTGTGGGGGCACCGAGCTAGTCAACACGCAGCCTGAGCAAGTGAGAGAAGGAGGAGGAGCAAACACGAGCAGGCGCATCAGCTCCTCGCCTCGGCCCCGCTACCACCGCTCAGAGACCACAAGGAACACCTTCAAGGGTAGTACGAGCACCGGTCAGAACCATTCCAACCTGTTCTGCGGGAGACTGCGGCAGAAGCGGAGTTTGCTACTTTTCCGTGGCTGGCGGGGTATGTTCTTCGTCTTTCACCGGTTCGAGCTGCTCGTTTCGGGACTTTCTGTGGAAGTACGAAGCACTTCCAGACCGCTGCAAACGTCCGCGAGCCGCGAGCCGCGAGCCGTCGACGTCGACTGGCTCTCTCCACTCCTCCCCGCTTTCCCACCTCCAGCCTTGCTTCCCCTCGACCAATGCCACCACCACAGCAGCACAGGGCACCCCTGCCCACCCCCGGGTCGTCCAGAGCGCCCTCGGGAACGTCCACGCCCGGAGCGAAGAAGGACAAGGAGAAGCAGGTCATCAACGTACGCACTCGCTCCCGCTCACCGCTTCCTGCTACGTCTGGCTGACCCATGGTACACTCGTGCAGGAGTATGTGATTGAAAGTGCGTGTCGCTCTCATCCCTGGTGGAGTTGTGGTTGAGAATGGCCAGCCAGTACCACCCGGCGTCGGCCCTCCTGGTCTCGACAGGGAGCAGAAGAGGGCGCCGGAGAACCACCACACACTGACCTACTCGGCCCCGTGCAGAGGTTCTCGGAACTGGCTCGTTCGGCAAGGTCAAGCGTGCGTCTCCCCCACTCCCACCTCGTCCTCTCGGCTGATGAGCCTCTCTCGACCGCGGCTCACTCGCTGACCCCCCTCCTCGATGCAACGCTACAGTCGCCAAGCACATGAAGACCGGTCTCAGCGTCGCCATGAAGTTCATCAGCAAGCGCAAGATCTCGACCGCCGAGATGAGCGCCCGTGTCCACCGCGAAGTCCGTCAGCACCTCTTCCCCCCTCTCCACCGTCCTTGCCCTGCTGCTGCAGATTGCGTGGCGTCTGTGAGAACGGGGGCTGACCGTCGCATCCCTCCCGCAGATCCAATACCTGTCCCTCCTGCGGCACCCTCACATCATCAAGCTGTCCGTTCCCTCCCCTTCTTCCTCCCCTTCCCTCATCCGGCTCACCTCTCTCGCGCTCACAGCTACGACGTCATCTCCACCCCAACCGACATCATCATGGTGATCGAGTACCTCTCGGGCGAGCTGTTCGAGTACATTGTCCAGCGGGGCAAGATGCCCGAGAACGAGGCGCGCCGGTTCTTCCAGCAGATCATCTCGGCCCTCGAGTACTGCCACAGCCACAACATCGTCCACCGCGACCTCAAGCCGGAGAAGTGCGCTTTCTCTCCTCCCCTCGTCCTTCTTTCTCGGCCACGACATGAGGCTGACCAGTTGTGTGCGCACAGCCTCCTCCTTGACGACAACATGAACGTCAAAATCGCCGACTTTGGGCTGTCCAACATCATGCGCGACGGCGACTTCCTCAAGACGTCGTGCGGGTCGCCCAACTACGCCGCGCCGGAGGTCATCTCGGGAAAGTACGCCTGAGTCCTTGTTCTCTCTCTCTTGCTCCTCTTCTCTCACTCTCAATCGAGTGCTCATCGTCCCCTCCTCCTTCTGCAGGCTCTATGCTGGCCCCGAAATCGACGTCTGGTCCTGCGGTGTCATCCTCTACGTCATGCTCTGCGGACGACTGCCCTTCGATGAAGACCACATTCCGATGCTGTTCAAGAAGATCAACAGTCCGTTGCCTCGCACTCCACTTTCTTCCTGTCTGTCAGCCGAAACTGACTCCTCGCGCCCCGCGCAAACAGGCGGCATGTACAGCCTTCCGCCATTCCTGTCGAACGACGCGCGCTACCTCCTCGACCGCATGCTCACCGTCGACTCGAACAAGCGCATCAAGCTGCACGAGATCCGCCAGCTGCCGTGGTTCCAGAAGGACCTCGCGCCGTACCTCTTTCCGCCGCTCGCGGCGCACTTCTCGCCCCGCCCGGACGACGTCGATGTCGACGAGATGAAGGGCGGCGTCGAGCACGTCGAGCAGGCGGGGCAGGGCGAGGCGCAGATGCGCGACTTGGCCGAGGACGGGGAGAGCGACGGCGGGCGGACGACCCGGAGGGCGAGGAGCGCGGACGGCGACTCGGAGGGCGACGAGCCCAAGACCCCGACGGGTGCGCCCGGGGAGCTCGACCGCCGGCTCCGTGCACTTACGCCCTCGACGCCCGGCGCGACAGGGGAGGAAGACCCGTCGAAGAACCCGACTGGCCGCCGGCGCGAGTGGGTCGAGGGTCTCGGCGTCGTTGATCAGGAGGTCGTCGACGACTTGTGCGACAAGATCCCGAGTTTGGGCGGCGCGGACGAGGTCTGGGCGAAGCTGAAGGAGGGGGGCGACCGCGAGCTCAGGATCGCGTACCAGCTGTGCCGGGACAACATGCGGATGAGGGAGGGGAGCCACAACGACGATATGGAGGCGGTGCAGCAGTTCTACGCTCCACCAGGCGATGTGCGTTTCCTTCGCTGCCCTTCTTTTCGTTTCCGCTCGAGATTGACTGACTTTCTTCCCACCACAGCCCCGTGCTCGCCAGCCCACCCTCCGCCGGCGCCCCGCCCCGTCCGATTCTTCCAATGGCGGCAACGGCTCCGCCTCGACCGAGTCGTACTCGCCCGACCCGCTCACCTCCCGCCCGACCACGATCCGCATCCTCGAGTCCTCGCTCCGCCGGCCGCTCGACGACCCCGAGCTCGCCTCGCTCCTCGAAGCGCCGCCGACGAAGCCCATGCTGCGGCGGTTCAACTCGCCCTTGAAGGCGCTCGCCCAGCCGCTCACGCCCACTGCCGCCGGGGCGCCCTCCGCCGCAGCCCGCGAAGGCGGCAACGGCGGCGGCGGAGGGAACGGCAAGGGCAGCAGCGCGAAGGACACGAGCAAGCGCCTGCGGCAGAGGTGGCACTTTGGCATCCGGTCGAGGAGCGAGCCGATGGAGGTCATGCTCGAAATCTATAGGACGCTCAAGGCGCTCAAGATGGAGTGGCGCGTCCGGACGGAGGACAAGGAGGACTGCCCTGTTGAGAGAGGGGACGGGAAGGAGAATGAGCGGAAGGAGGGAGGAGGAGGAGGAGGAGAGGGAGGGAGCGGGAGTAGCGGCCATGGGAGCGACACGCCCGAGGAGAGGGAGAAGAGGCGGAATAGGCGCAGGGAGGAGGACGACAAGATCAAGAAGGCGAACGAGCTGTACTTTGTCGAGACGAGGTGCCGGATGGACGACGTGATGGTGCGTTCGAACTGTCTGTCTTCTCTCTCTCGGGCGCAGGCGACTGACTTCCGTCGGCATGCACAGGTTCGCATGGATCTCCAGCTCTACCGCATCGACGACCAAAACTACCTCGTCGACTTCCGCAACCTTGGATACCGCCCGATCCGCCCCTCCTCGACCTCCAACTCGACCTACGCCACCGCCCCTCACTCGCGCGACGTCTCACCCGCCATGTCGCTCGCGGCCTCCCCGACTCTCGGCAACGGCGTCGAGCTCCCCTCGCTCTCCTCCTCCCTGAGCACTAGCACGAGCGGCAACAACACGGCCGACGAGCTGCGCACGCGCCGCCCAGACGTCCTCGGCTCGCGGCGCGCGTCGCTCAACCCCGCGCACGCGCACTCGCACTCGCGTCACCCGAGCGCGGCGGTCCCGAGGGGCCGGCAGCCGACCGCGGCCGAGGTGACGAGCCCGTACCTGTTCCTCGAGTGCGCTGTGCGGCTCATCGTCGAGCTTGCGAACCCGAGCCCGGCGACGCAGGCGGCGATGGCTGCGGATGCGCCGGGAGCGGTTGCCTCTCCGCCCGCAGAGGGAGCTGTCCCGACCGCATGAGGTGGCGGTCCTCTCATTCCTATCTTCTCCTTTCCTCCTCTGTACACCTCCCTTTTCTTCCTTTCCTGCCTTCCACCTGTCGTGCTAGACTAGCATCCCCTCTTCCTCCGTCTCGTCTCGCACCCTTCCTTCGGACAAACACCTCTCCTTCATTTCGCCCCAACTCTTGGCCGTTTCTGTATAGCTCTTCGCCGCAGTGTCGTCTCTTATAGCCGCCTTTTCCACCCTCTTTCCGTCCTTCACTCGTCCCCGCTGTCTTCTGCCTCGTCGCCCTTCATAGCCTCTTTCTCGCTCCTTCGTCGCCCTCGTTCTTTCGTCGCAGTCTTTTCCGCGTGTAATGTCTCCAATACAGTCCGCCGCGCTTGCTGCGTGTGTGCTCCGTACTTGAGGAAGAATACAGGGGTGAGATTGAGAAGCGAGAAAAGCGAGGAAAGAAGAGCGGGTCGACAGCGAGTCAGTCCCGGCGGGTGCTTTATCGTGAGCCTTGGAAGCGGATGCAGCAGCTCCCCCAGGATGAACGCGAGAAGCGAGGAAAACAACCAGAGAGGCGAGGACGACGAAGCGAGAAAAAGCCGCGATGAGGGCCCGGCAGCCACTGAAAGGTGATGCGGATGATACAGGGCACCCGCAACGCCAGTCTGACGAGCTCAGAGCGGCCGGCAAGCGCGTAGCGGGCCGGAGAAAGCAGGTCGGCGGCAAGAAAGCAGGACGGGGAGGAAAGAAAGGACGACTCGCCCGCCGCACAGCTGCCCGGTGGCAGAGATCAGCCCAGAGGTGCCTTCGGGGAGCAGGAGAGAGTCAAGGGAACGCACCAGCACGCCCTCGGCATGGTCACCAATTCGCTCCCTCTCCCTCTCCCTCCCATATGCCTCGACCTCGCCTGCTGCCCCGTGGCCATGCGCCATGGCCCCTGCGCACTTTCTCGACCACGCCAACCCCACGCGCGCGGTCGTCGTCGCTCCCGTCGCTCGACTCGCGGCCGTTCCGAGTCGCGGTCGTTGGCGGCGGTCCTGCCGGCTTCTACGCCGCGTCGAGGCTGCTGAGCCTGCCCGGGTCCGACAAGACGACGGTGGACCTGTTTGAGCTCCTGCCGAGCCCGTTCGGACTGGCGAGGTTTGGAGTGGCGCCGGATCATCCAGAAGTCAAGGTGCGTCCTGCTCGCCGTTCTCGCTCTTCTAGCCCTGCTGAACGCTTTCTCGCCCGCAGAACTGCGAGCACAAGTTTGAGGAGACGGCCCGAGACCCTCGCTTCCGCTTCTTCGGCAACGTTCAAGTCGGCACCTCCCCTTCTTCCTCTTCTTCCGCCCTGCCTGTCGCCTCCTCCCAGTCCCTCGCCGCCCAGATCCCCCTCGATGCCCTTCGACCACACTACGACGCCCTCCTCTTCACCTACGGCGCCGCGCTCGACCGGCCGCTCGGGATCCCCGGCGAAGACTCGCTCTCGAACGTCTTCTCCGCGCGGAGCTTCGTCAACTGGTACAACGGCCACCCGTACCACGCCGAGTCCCTCTCCCCCCTCCTCGACCTCTCCAAGCTCGACCACGTGACCGTCATCGGCCAGGGCAACGTCGCGCTCGACGTCGCGCGCATGCTCCTCAAGCCCGTTGACGACCTGCGCGAGTTCGACGTGCCCGACTACGCGCTCGCCGAGCTGAGTCGGAGCAGGGTCAAGCGCGTCGACATCGTCGGCCGGCGCGGGCCGCTCCAGCTCGCAGCGACGACGAAGGAGCTTCGCGAGCTGATGAAACTCCCTGGCGTGGGCTTCGAGATGGACACGCACCTGCTGGACGAGGCCATGAGGGAGGTCGAGAACAACCCCAAGATGGAGAGCGGGCGGATGCGCAAGCGCGCGATGGGCCTCCTCAACTTCGGCAGCAAGACGTCGCTGGCGAATGCGACCAAGTCCTGGTCGTTCCAGTTCCTCCAGAGCCCGGTCGAGCTCCTCCCCGCCCTCCGGGACGACACCAAGGTCGGCTCGGTCTCGTACGCGGTCAACGAGCTCGTCCCGCCGACGACGCCGCCGACGACGGTGTTCGACCCGAACGTCCTCAAGGCGCGCCCGACGGGGCAGCACCTCGAGTGCAAGACGGACGCCGTGTTCAAGAGCGTCGGGTACCGCTCGGTCGGCATCCCAGGCCTGCCGTTCGACGAGAGGAGGGGCGTCGTGCGGAACATGGAGGGGAGGGTCGTGGACGAGCAGGGCGAGGTGGTGCGTCGTTTTCTTCCCCTTTTCTTCTTCTGTTCCAGCTCACCCATCTCCCCCCCTGCAGGTCAACGGCCTCTACACGTCGGGCTGGGTCGCGCGCGGCCCGAACGGCGTCATCGCGACGACCATGTTCGACGCCTTCGCCGCCGCCGACCTGCTCGCCTCGGACCTCGCCTCGCTGTCGTCCTCCGCCGGCGGGGGCGAGCGGCCGTCGCTGCCAATCGAAGAGATGAGGGGGAATGCCCGGGTCGTGAGCTGGGAGGACTGGGAAAAGATCGACCGGATCGAGAAGGAGAGGGGGCGGGAGAAGGGCAAGCTGAGGGAGAAGATCACGAGCGTGAAGGAGATGCTCGAGGTGCTGCCTTAGCCCTTTCTGCCGTCCCTTGTAGGCTCTCCAAATGCCGTAGACCCGAACTCCTCGCATAGACGTCAAAAAACGAGTACAACAGGTAGGATTGCGAGGCGAGAGATGCGAAGAGGGTGTGCAGAGAGGCGGGCTCGTCTAGGGCGCAGGCCACATCGTCCCATCGTCGCCCTCCACCGCGCCCTTCGGCCCCTGCTTCCTCTTTGCCATCCCGCCCTCCGGCAGCTCGTAGTAGTCCGTCCTAGCGCTCTTGTCAATCACCTCGCCCTCGTCGTCGTCGCTCTCCTCCTCCGCCCCGTCGCCCTCGAGGTACTTGTCGAGCGCGCTCCGGTCCACCTGCGCCGTCTGCCCGTCGGACGAGACCTTCATGTCGCGCATGAGGCGCGAGATCGACTCGGCTTTTTGCGCCTCCTTCTTCGCCTCGCGCTGCGCGACGATCTTGGCCAGTTCGGGCTTGTAGTCGCTGCGGGCGAGTATGCGTTGGTCAGTATGGTAGGAAAGGGCGAGGGGCGAGGTAAAGGAAAGAGAGGCAGACGCACTTCTCGTACTCTTGCCGCGCCTCCTGCACCGCGTCGAACAGCTCCTCCATGCCCTCTCCCGTCATCGCCGACACACCGACGGCCTGTGATGTAGAGAGTCCGCAAGATCAGTCTCCGACGCAAAGCCATACCGAACAGGGAGTGGCAACCCCGCCCAACTCACCCTCAAGTGCTGGTAGAACTCGTCGAGCACCAAGCTCATCGAGTTCATGAGGCTGTCCATGTACGCCGGGCCGTCCTCGTCGCCATGCGTCTGGCGGCGCTGCATCAAAGCCTCCTGGAACGCCTCAAAGTCGCGCATCCACTCGAGCGCGAACTTGTGGTCCTGCACGTCCGTCTTGTTGAAGACGAGGAGGAAGGGGAGGCGTGTCTTGTAGAGGATGCTGCGCGGCGGGAAGAGCAAAGAAAGGGAAGAACGGCGGATGGGAAGGGGAAAAAGGTCAGTGAGGGATGGGAGAGTGGGAGCTAGTGTGCGTACGAGCAGGCGTAGAGCATGTTGCTCATGAACGTTGCGGGCGAGGTTGTCCGCGGCGTGTCGATGATGTAGACGACAACGGTGGGGAGGGCAGAGGCGAGCGCGTCGGTGATGATTGCGCCCGAGGCGGACCAGGTGAAGATTTCAATTTGCCCGGGGGTGTCGAGGAGGACGTAGCTACACCGGGCAAGAGAAGGGAGGGATAAGAGGAAGAAAAGGTGAGGCGAGAAAAGGGGGGGAAAGAAGGGAAAGGGCGACGCACTCGACATCCTGCGCCCGCTTCTCGACGTGACCAAGGACTTGGTCGAACTTGGTCGTGAACAGGTTGAGCGCCGTCATGATGCCGCCGTTCGGGCCGAGGTTGTACCTGGGCGTTTGAGCGTTCCGAGGGAATCCCGTCCGTCAGCTTCTTCACTTCAGCGAGAGGAGCGTAAGAGAGCCATTTCGATCCGGCGGACGCACTGCTTCATGACCTCGGCGTAGTCGACGGTGTCGCGGATGTCGATGTTGGCGTCAAAGGGGAGGTGCATGACGGCGGGGTCGAGGTTGAGGACGTAAGGGGCCTGGTCGCGCGAGTGGAGGTACGAGTTGACGCGCTGCATGAATGTGGCTGTGCGGGGACGGGCACTGTCAACGAGAAGAGACGAGGCAAGAGAGGGAAGAGCAGACGGACTCTTGCCCGAGCCGGCCATGCCGATGACAATCATGGCGGTTGCCTTGGGGGACTCTTTGCCCTTGCCCTTGTCGGCTGCGGGTGTCTGCTGGGTCGTGTCTGCCATGGTCGAGGCGAGAACGGAGGCTGAGGAAGCCGACGAGATGAGGAGGTGAAAGTCGACGGCGGCGTTGGGGTGGGTCGCAGGTGGACTGGGTGCGTCGATAGAGCTCTGCTGAGGCGTCTGGTGGGGTCAACTAAGCAGCAGAGCAGTGTGGCCGAGTGCGAGTGGTGCCAACCTGCTCGCTCTCCTTCCTCTCGCTCCTCCTTGCTCCTCTCACCGCTCAGACTGCCTCTTACACCCGACCAATGCAGTCCACCGGTCCATCAGCGCTCTCGGGCGCTCCCTCTCCCGCCCCCACTGCCGCCCCTCGCCTCTCGCTCCTCCCCACCTCGTCCTCGTCCGGCTTCCTCTTCCCCTCCCTCTTCCAGTTCCCGCCCTTCTTCACCCGCCAGCCAAACCCGCAGACTTGGGACCACCAGCTCACACAGTGGGTCACCCTCGTCCTCGCCTGGTGCCGCTTCCACCGCCTCTACCGCATCGACTTGTCCGATGAGACCTGCGCACGAGAACCCTTCAGCAACGACCGCATCAAACGTGCGTCCACTCTCTTCACACCTTCCGCCCGTCCAGGACCGCTCACGTTCCTCTCTTGACAGGTCGACTCCACCTCCCCACCCTCCGTGCCATCATCGAACACATGGTCGCCTCGGGCCAGGCAGAGTACGACCCCAAGCCGGCCAAGGGCAAGCCGGCAGCCGCAGCGTGGATCTACTGGAAGCGGCCGGAGGAGTGGGCAGGGCTCATCTACGACTGGGTGCGTCCGGTCCAGGTCGCTTTTCTGCGCCGCTCGCTGACTGCTTCTCTACGGGTTCTTGTCCTCTGTGCGAACAGGTCAAGGAGACGGGACAAAACAACTCCATTCTGACGTTCTACGAGCTGACGGAGGGCGGCGACCTAGTGCACACGACCGGTTCGTGCTTTCCTTGCTCTCCCCGTTACGCCTGAGCGCTTGCTGCAGCCTCGCGTGTGCTGTAGACGTACTGGGACGCATAAGAGCTGACTCCGCCGTTCCCCCTCCTTCCCGTTCATGTCCGCAGACTTCTACCGCCTCCCGCACCCGCTCCTGCGCAAAGCCCTCGACGTCCTCATCAAGCAAGGCAAGGCGCAGGTGCTCAAGGGCATGGGCGAGGAGGGCGACGGCGTCAAGTTTGTCTAGCCTCCCGCTGGTGGCCAAGAGAATCGAGGGGGAGCAGGGAGGACAGAGTGTTGTTGTTGTACTGCTACCTTACGGGTCCCTTCCGTCTATCGCAGCAGCCAGGGAGAAGCTGGTTCACACAGCGACAAGCCCACTGAACCAGAAGAACCGAAGAAAAGGACTGGAAGAAAACACCTCTTTGCAGCTTTACACACCTCTCGCTACCTCCCCCTCCGCCCCAGCCCTCCGACCGCCACTCCCCCAACGCCCCCCGCTGTTCCGCTCGCCTGCACCGCCGCTGCCGTGATCGTTGCCGTCCCGCTCGCTCCCAGCTCCGCTGACACGCTGCTCATCAGCCCCTCAGCGCTGCTCGCCGCCGACTCTACCGCCTCCTCCACGCTCGTCGCACCCGCCATCGCTCCCGCCGAGGAGGAACCCGAGGAGGAGTAAGCCGACAAGGGCGTCTTGTCGCTCCAAGCTTCATTACCGAGGTGTGACCCGAGGTCGACGTTTCCGAGCGGGTTTTGGACGTGGAAGGCGAAGCGGGCGACGAAGTAGTAGAGGTAGAGGAGGGCGATGGCAGACCTGCACGAGACTCAGGGTAAGGACGGGCCGAAAGGATGGAGGCGGGAGGGAAAGGAGCTGGCTGGGCGAGAGAAGACGGAGGATAGGGGATGAGGCGTACCACCAGAGGATGAGGAGAGGAGTGAAGAAGCTGCGCAGGCGCTCAATCAGCAACCTCAGCAACATCCCTTCAACACCGACGGCGAAAACCCGGGGACGAGATGGATTGCGGACGCACTGCTCCGTCCTGCTCTGCCTCCTCGCGTCGTCCAGCAGCTCGTGCGCGCTCTCCTGGTACCCGCTCGTGTCGTCCGTTGGAACGCGCTCGGGCAGGCCGGCGAGCAGCTTCTTCTCGTCCTCCTCCCCATTCGCATCCGAGTCGTTGTCCGAGTCTGGGGCGGGCTTGTCTTCTGAGCGATACGTCCGAGAGCGAGAGCGGGACAAGGAGCGGCGGTGGGTGTGGCCGGCCTCGAGGTCGATGTGGAGCTGGCGAGCGGAGGACTTGGTCGGTTTCGAGGACGAAGACGCGCGGTGGTCGAGATGCTGTCGCCGCTGGGGTGAGCCCTTTTGCGGTGCCAGAGTCAAGAAAGAAGAAACACGCACGAACGCGTGCGCCAACGCCGATCCGACCGCCCAGCTGCCCCTCTTCTCGTCCGCCTTCTGCTTCACCCCGTGCTCGGCATGGTCGATCGTAGCGAGCACGGCATCGAGCGCCGTAAAGGGGTTGTCGAGGAGGTACCAGCCGGTGTAGGTCGAGAGCTGCTCGGTCCTCGGGTACAGGTCAGGGGGAGGGGACAGAAGGAAAAGGGAGGGAAAGAGAGGGGAGGACGCACGTCGACCCGTGACAGGTTGGTCGCCCTCGCAGCCTTCTTCGCCCTGCTCAGCTCCGTCGCCCTCCTCCCTCTGTCCCACTCGACCCTCTCCCCCTCCATCCGGCTCAACAGCCGCGCGTCGGCCTCCCCACCCTCGCGGTCCTTGCGCTCGTCCTTCGCACGGTCCTCGACGAAGTCGAGCAGAGAGGCGTAGGAGGTATTGAGCGTCCCAAGGTGCTTTTGCAGGCGGGCAAGGCGGGAGGACGTGCGAGAGGAGAAGGGGGAAGAGGAGGCGAGCAGTGCCTCGTACCGCGGCTGCAGCGCGCACACGGCCTTGTACTCGCCAAGCAGATCGCCCTTCGCCTGACTCACCAGCGCGGCAAGCTTCGTCGCCTCGTCGAGCTCGATCTTGCTCGACCGGGGCAGCGGCGCTGTCGAGCGGCGCGAGGAGAGGCGTAGGAGCTTCGCAACGCGGGGGTACGAGCCGCCCGTGAGGCGGTGGCGGAGGATGCAGATTGAGTCGCACAGGTCGGAGAGGGCATCGATCGCTTCTTGAGTGTCGTCGAGCTGTGCGTTTGGAGGGGTTCGGAGAGGACGAAAAGGTTAGCGCCGGTGGCGGAGAGTGAGTGGAGAGGAGCACACGTCTTGTTCAAAGGCAACTATCTCGTCTCGAGCCGAACGAGAAGATGCAGATGCAGTCTTTCGCTGCTTAAGCAACGAGGAAGAGGGGGGTTTGCTTGAGGTTCGGGAAGACGATGCGGGTTGAGCGTGTCGGGAGGCCTGCATGCGAGGAGCCGAGATCGTCAAAGTCGAGGATAAAGGACACGAATAGACTGTCAGACTTGCGGTAGAGCAAGAGGGAAAGAGGGAAGAGAACGCACCGGCGTCGGAACCTTCTGCTTCAAAGGCCGCTGCTCCTCTCCTTCGCTCGCCTCCGTCTCCGCCTCTGTTTCGTTGCTCCCTGGCGTCGATGAGCCGTCCCTGCCGCCCCTTCTCCCATCCTCTGCCTCAACAACCTCTTCGACCCTCCTGCCGACCCTCGCCGCCCGCCCCGCTTCGTGCGCGACGTGCTCGACGGTGTCCGCGATGTGCTCCGCCGCAAGGAGGCCGTCGTTGAGACGCTGGAAGAAGTTCTCGTCCTGGTGGTGGGGCGGCGGAGGTTGACCGGAGGACGAAGAGGGAGGGGCGCGAGCAGAGCGCGACGTGGGGCGGGAGGGAGGACGGTCGTAGGGCACGACAGGCAGCGGACGGGGGGACATGATAGGCGCGGGAGCGCACGAGAGGGAGGACGGTCGTGGACAGCACGAGGGACAGGAAGAGAGGGTCCGCGGTCAGCCGGAGAGGAGGCGAGGGTGAACACTGTCAGAATGGCCAAGTCGCAGGTCGTTCATGGGAGACACGCGAGCGAAGCGCGTGAGAAGTTGCAGCCCGACCATGAGCTTGAAGCATAACGCAGGAAACAGCGCCTTCTCTCGTCGAAAAGAAAACAGTCTCTTACCTACCTCACGCCTTCTACCGCCCCTTCAACCGCCGCATCTCGAGGAATTTGCCCTTCTCGACCCACCCGAGCCCGCCGACCTTCTTGAGCCGTCCCGCGCCCGCCAGGGCCTCGCTCAGCGCATCCCACTCGTCCTTCTTCGGGTTCCCTCCGGGTGCGAGCGTGAGGCGCGGGCACTCGGACGCGTGGAGGAGGCGGAGGGAGAAGGTGTACACGGAAGGGAGGCGCGTGAGGGAGAAGAGGTGTGGGAGCGGGAGGCCGAGGAAGGTGGTGGACGGGATCGGGTAGGTGAGGGTGGGTGCGAGGCGGGTCGGGGTAGGGTACCTGTGTGGCGGAGTAATGTTGGCGTCAAGGGTAGCATTATAGAAGCGAAGAAGACGCACTTGAAAGCGAGAACGAAAACGCGGACAGAGGTGGTCTTGCCGCTCGCCATGGGAGAGGACGACTGGGCAACTTCTGGGAATTTGAGCAGCGCGCGGTTATTCGAGGTGGTCGCCTGCGTCACGAGACCTGTGAGAACCCCGTGAAACAGAGGGAGAGGAGGACGGCAGCTCACCTCGGGGAAAAGCACAGCGGGACCAGCCGCCTTCTTCAGCGCTTCTTCCAGGCTCACACCGTCGTCTTCCCGCTGTTGAGGAAGAGCGCCGGACGACAGAATGGCGCTGAGGAGAGAGACGCGGCGGAACCCGGTGATCTTGCCGGAGGAAGAAGAGGCGACCGGGAGGAGGAAAGTTGGGTTGAAGCTGCGGACGTCGCCGCTCGCAGCCGTCAGTGAGGGCCCCTCCACATGAAACTTTGAGGGCAAGGGCCGCGTACCGGAACGCGAGGTACAGCAGGTCGAGGTAGGAAGACGAGTTGGCGACGATGAGGTCGCCCTTCTTCGGCGCGAACGGGACTTGCGGCGGAGAGCGGCTGCAGATTGGACGGCTTTGGTCAGCTACATGGCCAGCAGAGCAGCGCGAACGAGGCCGGGCGCACCCTGTCCTCTTCAGGCGGACCGTCTCGACCTTGATCCAGAGAACGCCAATGACGGCGAGCACGAGGCGAGAGATAGCGGCGGTAGCTGCTCGACTCAGCGCAGCATAGAGCGGCTCGACCGGGCTCTGCAGGCGAGGCAAAGGGGGACGAGGTCAGTACCGCCATCATCAGCTCGAGGAGGACGAGGAGGACGCACAAAGACCCGCAGGACGCCTTCGACCAAGATGAGCTGTGCACCGAGCAGCAGCACCACCACAAGCGTCCGCACTCCGCCCAGAAGCGCCGCGAACGGCGTGAGGAGGATGGCAGCGACCGGCGGAAGTGGGTCCGAGTTGGGCGCAAGGGGAACAGTGAAGGGCTGCACGCCCGTCGAGGCGTCTCGGAACTGGCTGAACTTCTCCATCGCGCGACAAGCAGCCGGAAAGGCGAGTCGAGGGAAGCGGGAGGAGGGCGAGGAGCAGGTCGCCCCCCTCATCGTCGACCTGGACGCCTCGCAGCTGCTTCTGTCGCTCCGTGGGTGCTTTCAGCGCCTTTCCGTACATCGCGCGAGCCAGCACAACCCGCTTCAGAGAAGTCCTTCGTCTATGCCCGCTGTTCTTCGTCCGCTCTCTGCTTTTCTCGCGGTCAGCAAAGGCTTTTCCGCGCCGCAGCGAGCTAACGCGCACAGTGGGTATGGCCAAGAAGGCTCTCTAGCTGTAGCGCAGCAGAAAAGTACGGGAATGCGAACGGGCGCGAGAAAACCGGCTTTCCTCACTGGAAGAAAAGAACAACGGCGAGAAAAGGATAAGTTACGCGAGCGCCTGCGCTCCGTCTACTCGACCCTGACCCATGCATCCTCCGCCGCGTCCATCTTGATCTCGAGGACGACGCCGCTCCGCACGCACTCGGCCATCAGGTCCTCGATGAAGCGCAGGTTCCACTCGGACGGCGGCTCGGCGGGCTCGACGTCCGAGGGTGCGGGCGCGTAGAGGACGAGCTTGCGGAGCGACGGCGGGAGGTTTTTGAGGCGCTGGCGGAGGGTGCGGTAGTCGGTCTCGTCGAAGGGCGGGACCGCGTTCGGGAGGATGACGAGGTGCTCGAGGTGCTCGAGCTCCCAGACAACGGCCATGAAGGCCTCCATCTGTGAAACGTCCTCGGAAAGCGAGCCCGTGTTGTTCTCGTAGTAGAGGCCGCCGACTTCAAGGTGCTCGAGCTGGGTGCAGGTCCGCAACGCCGGGAGGATAGTCTCCTCGAAGTCACCCTCGTCCGGCTGCGGGTACTGGAAGCGGATGGCGAGGTGGCGAAGGGAGGACGAGAGACCGCGGAGGATGTGGGCAATGACCTTGCAGTCGTGAGCCGGCTCGGCGATGAGGAAGGTGACCTCGAGATGGGAAAGAACGGGTGCCGAAAGAGAGGGAGGGAATGCGAGGGGAAGGAAGTCGTCCGGGTAGAAGGAATGGTAGGGCAGGGCGAGGACCTCGTACTCCGGGTGCTCGGGCGTCTTGCCCGCTTCGAGCGAGCCCGCTGCCGTTCGCTCGTACGCCTCGCGGGCACCGCGGTAGTGGTCCGGGTCGGCCGCGAGAGGTGGACCCGTAACGCCGAGATGAAGACGGCGAAGACCCCGCGGCGGCTCGAAGAGACTGAACCCGGCCCCAACCGGGAGGTGCAGATCCCGGATCTCGGAAAGGCACCTTCGCCAGTCCTCAGCATCGCCGGCGAGGTCAAGTGCTTGCCGCACGTCATCCTCGTACTGCGCTGGAGTGACCGGCTCGTCTGCCGGCGGTCGGGCGTGGATGTGGAGCCTGCGAAGGCGACTTTTCCGACTGAGCCTGTTGACGAGCGGCTTGATCCGTCGAGCGACGTCAGGCTGGAAGTCGGCCAAGGCGATGTCGATGGTCAAGCTCTTGTAGCGAAGGTCGTCGCCCGAGATGTCCTCGAGAGCGGCGGCCGCGCGCTCGACCTGGGCGGGCGTGAAGAGGTGCATCTCCGAGGCGAGAATGGGCGACACGACGCGGCAGAGGAGGCGTGACGTGCGGAAGAGGGCGAGGTTGGTGTTCTGGCGGGAGCGCTCATCGTCGTCCTGGCAGAAGTCGACGACGCGGGAGACGAGCTCGACGGGGAGGTTCGCGAAAGGCGAAGGCGGAGCCAGTTCCGGATAGGGCGGCGGGGTGAGCGGCGGGGTGGCGAGGGCGGTGAGGCCGCTGAGCTGGTCGAAGGCCGAGAGGGAAAGAGGGTGCAGGTGAAGCGGGAGGGTAGGGCGGCCGTCCTGGGAAGGAGGTGGGGAGAGGTCAGCTTGATCTGGCGAGACGGCGAGGAAAGGTTCACGCACCATCTGGCCGCCCTTGTCTCCTTTCATCGCCCGCTGTGCGTCCTTGCCGCCGTACGTCCAACCAAGCGGCGTGCAGGGCTTGCCCACCTCGAGCTGGCTGATGGAGTGGGCAGCCGTTCCGAGCGGGCGGACGAGGGGCGCGCGGTGGTCGCGGCTGGCGGGCGCGAGGTCGGACAGGCTGCGCTGGCGCATGCTGGCGTGAGGGAACAGCAGAAGAAGCGGGTGGGAAGGAGGGAGTGCCCAAAGAAGCCGCCGCCGCCTCCCCGCTCGAGGTTCCAGACATCTTCATTTCGACTCCACAATCGCCGTTCCTGCCTGCATGCTCTCGCCCCGCCCCACCGTACGGTATATCGTCTCGAACTGCCACCGCTCGCGGCCTTCTCCCACGTCCGTGAGCGACGTGCGCCACTCCTGCCCACTCTTCCGCTCTTTCCTCTTTTCGACGACCGCGTTCTCGCCCTCCTCTCGCTCGTACTCGTCGCCCCTGCTGCACCGCTCGGACATGAGTTTCATCAGCTCCATCTCCGAGACCAGTGCGTCGAAGCCCACCTCGTCTTCCCGCTCGCCGCCATGGAACTGCCCATCTCGCCCTTCCTTGCCCTCTTGCTTCCCACGCCTTATCGGCCTCGATTGCGCTGGTCGAGGCAGTTGATCCGTGCTGGCGTGTCACTTCCCGTCGAGTGATGGGAACCTGCCCTCTGGCAGCGAAACCTCGTTTTCTCCGTGAGGGCGGAGGGCAATTCCTGCTGATCTCCCTCGCGGCCGCTGCTCTCGTCCTCTGGACCGCCCGACGCCAGACGGCGCGGCGTATAGGGGCAGCTCGCACCCGGTGCAGCGTCCCCTTGTCGGAATGGCCCGTGTAAGCGCGCGCGAACAGCAAGGTGGCGCGGCGGGGAGAGAGGCGGGAAGCAGGACGGAAGCGAAGACTGACCGGTCCTTGAGCGGTCTCTTTAGCCTGGAGACGTTCCTTGGGTCGCAAAGTGACGAGGAGAGCAGGAAGGACCGCCGGTTGAAGAGTGCAGAGCCCAGGCAGAGGGATGCGTGCGCCTAGGGCTCGAGATCAAGAGCGTGTCAAAGCACTGGCCGTAGCGACGCTGAAGCAGAAGAAAGAGAATCTGGTGGCGAAGTAGAGACGGAGCATGTCCTGGAGTAGCAAGATGGGGGTTCAGATAAACGAGCAATCAGAGGATGAAAGGGGACACACGCTCGACAAGCTGTTCACGAGCTCCTTCCCGACGTCGTCGACGTCGTCTGCGAGGCCCCTTGAGCGTTGCTGCCTTTGCGTCCTTGACCGGATCGAGTTGGGCGGACAGCGAAGGGAGGACGCGCAGGAGGCGCATGGAGGCGTCGAAGGCGGCTGGGCCGAGGTCTGACGTGCTCAGTAGGAGCGTACAACCACAGCAAGCAGCAGCAGGCGAGTCGAGGTGAAGAGGAAGTGCGAAAGAGGAGAACGCGACGAGGACGACCAGGACTCGCGCCATAAGAGGGGTCCAGGACAGAACCAGATGGTTGCTGAGCACCCTTTACACGCTCCAATCAGCCCCGCTGCCTCTCCTGGCGGTCGTGAGCGGTGTTTGGTTTTCGAGTTCTCCCCTTCCTCTTCTTCCGACCACCGCTTCCCACTGCTTGCCCGCTTCGAAGAGCCCGCCTAGCCCCATTGGAGCAGCTGTACCGACCGCCAGCAGCCGTCGCCAGGTGCCCCCGTCGTCAGCGCGTGCACAGGCCTCCCCACCTCCTCCCGCTTCGCCGCCCTTGTCCTCGTCGCCTTGTCCTCGCCGTGGACGGGGCTGAGGTGCAGCTTGGTGGTGCTGCACACTCGCACTCAAGCACCCACGCTCTCCCCTACGACGGCCTAGCGTGACGGACGCGAGGACTGCTCGCTCAGGTGCGTTTGCCGTTCCTCCTAGTTGTGGTCCTCCAGGCCTCGAGGTCAGGGTTGCACGGTGCGTGATGGCGGAGGATTGGCGTACTGAACAGCCTCTGCCCCTCCAGCCCAGCCATCTCGCCGTTGTTCCGCCCACTGCACCGCTCGCCTCTTCTACCTCCTTTCCACCTGCGCGCACCCACTCGCCATCCCAATCTGCCCGCTCCGCCTCCATGGCCGCCCTCCTCCCGCTCTCCGACGACCCTTCGCTCGAGTCCTGGGATTCGGACCCGGACCTCGATCTCCCCTCGGGTCCACTCCTCCTCCCCTCCCAGGTCTCGAATGGCCTCCTCGTTCCGCAACTGAACGTCTCGGCCGCATCCCTCTCCGGCTCGGGCTCGTCTGCTGGTCAGCCGAGCCCGTCTCTGTCGACCCGGGATGAGGAGGACGAGGACGGAGGGTTCTTTGAGCACGTCGGACGCGAGGAGGACGAGTGGGAGCAGACGCGGGACGAGGAGAATGAGTCGTCGATGGACTCGAGCAGAAGTAATACGACCACCGGCACCCTAAAGGAGCTCATGGGCGGTCTCTCGCTCGCCGGCGACGCCGACACGACCCTCTCCTACTCGCACCCCCCTTCCTCCGCCAACCCTCTTTCCGCCTCGACCTCTTCCTCTGTCACCTCCGTTGCCGAGACTACCCCTCGCACGCTCAGCAAGATGACGACGCTCCGCCCGGGTTCATCCCTCTCCCAGCTTCTTGCCCTTGCCGCTCCTTCCCCGTCTTCCGCCCACCGCGGCAAGGTGCACCACCTCGGCTCGACGCAGCCGGGCATGGCGCTCGAGGTCGGCGATGGCGACTGGGACGAGGACCTTGACTTCGACGGGCTCGGACTGCCCGAGCCGGAGCAGGTCGAGGAAGAGGGGGGTCACCGACTCGCGAAGAAGGGCAGCTTCGCGAGCCACATCTCGCTCGACTCGGACGCCGAAGACGGCTTCGACCTTCCTGCCGCTCCGTCCTCTTCCTCTGCTGCGCCGGACGAGCAGCGCATCCGCGCCAAGGTCTCGATCTCGTCCTTCTCGGACGCGGACGACGAGGGCGCCGACGACCTCGACCTGGCGTTCGACCTGCCCGAGTCGACCTCGCACCTCACGCTCGCGCCTCTCGCCTCGCGCGGGAGCGTCACCTCTCTCCGCTCGGTTGGCTCGTCTAAGCTCGCCTCGGCACCGCCAGCTTCGCCCGTCCCAGCCAAGGCGGCTCTCCCCGTCCCTCTCGCTTCCTCTCCCGCTCCGAGCAGCCCTGGACCACTCACGCCGTCGAAGGCGTCCTCGTCCGACGACGACGGGACGACAACGGAGCGCGAGCAGGACGACGACGACGACGACTTCTTCGCCGACCTCGTCCTCCCCTCTTACCTCGGCGGCGAAGGCGGCAGCGTCGTGCCCGGCGCGCTCTCGACGCCTCCGACAAGCGAGGGCGAGCCGTCCGACTCGGACCCGTGGGGCTCGACCAGCCCGGAAAAGCCCTCCGACAAGGTCGACCTGCAGTCCCTCCTCCGCGCCAAGCTCGAGCAGCGCGGCGGCCGCGGCTTGCTCTTCCACGAATCGGCGCCCGCCAGTCCGCCGGTTAGCCGCGAGCAGGACGAGCGGCTGAAGAAGCACCGCGAGCCGGTCGAGGACCCGAGCGGGAAGGAGCTCGCGAGGGAGCTTGCCAAAGGGCAGGCTCCCACTGCGGGTTCAGGACGAGGAGGAGCAGGGCGGAAGGGCAAGGGGAGGGAGAGCGGCGCGGAGGAGGACGAGGCCTGGACGGCGAGGGAGATGCGGGAGCGGATGCGGACCATCTCGGGCGCGAGGGCGAAGGAGGCTCAGCTCGCGAAGGAGGCGCGCCTCGCCGCCAAGCGCGGCGGAGGGCTCATGAGGCGGACGATGAGCGAGTCGAAGATCCCGCCTTTGCCTTCGAACCTCCGCCGGCCGCCTCTCCAGCCTACGAGGAGCGCCACGACTGCCGGCCCTTCTCGCCTCGCTCGGCCCAGCTCGGCACAAGGCGGCGAGCGAGAGCGCCCACCCTCTGTCGCCTCGAACGCGAGCAGTACCGCGCCAACGAGCAGCAGCTCGACGAGGCGGGGCCCGCCGCCTGCTCCGAGCGCGGCGAGCCGGGACAGGGTCAGGCTGAGGACGACGTCGCTAAGGACGGTCGGGAGCAGCAGCGACCTCCGCAGCGGGACGAAGGGCACGAGACCTGCGAAGCTCGTCGTGCCTGCCGCCTCCTCCGCTGCCGGGCGGCCAGCGACTCTCTCCCCCGTGCCGATGACCCCGTCGACACCTTCGACGCCCTCGACTGGGTCCTCCTCCGCCTCGGTCCGGCCTAGTCCTGGCCTCCGTACCAAGCGCAGCCAGCAGCACCTCTCAAGTGCGCCTGGAACAAGCAGGACGCTCGCGAAGAAGCGATCGCTGCAGAACCTTTCCATCACCGCGCCTTCTCCTGCAGGCCGGCCCTCCTCCCGTCAGTCTCTCCGCTCGCCTTCGCCGGCCAACAACGCCGGCGCTCCCTCCCGCCTGCCCTCCTTCGCCGCCCCAACCGCCGCCTCTTCCTCCCGGATCCGAGAGCGGGTCCAGTCGAACCCGCCCGCCCTGTCCATACCTTCTACGCCCATCACACCTTCTCTCGCAAGCTACTCCGCCGCGTTCGGCCTCTCCCCCTCGACTGCGCCGAGCTCAACCGCACGCCTCCTTCGCCCTACCGTCGCGAGCGCGAGCAAGGCCCGCCCGTCCTCCTCTTCCGGCACGTCTTCCCGACCGACCAGCCCGATGAAGGGCGGCGTCTCGCTTCACTCGCCCACGCCGCGCCCAACGACCGCAACGGGTTTGCGCATCCCCTCCGCACCGCTCACCCTCTCTACGCCCCTGTCTCGTCCTCCTTCCTCCGCCACCGCCTTCCGCTCTCGCCGCTCCGCACCGGTGAGCAAGCCGAAGGAGTACGGCGACGGCACCGAGCTGGACGGGTTCGACGACCTGCCCGTCTCGAAAGACCGCGAACGGGAGGGCGTCGTCACGCCCCGCACGTCGAGCGCCTCGGCGGGCGGCCTGTCGAGCCGCAAGAGCTCGGCAGGGAGCGAGGCGACGGTCAAGGCCGGGAGCTGGGGGCGCAGGGAAGGGGCGTCGAAGCTGCCGAGGCCGGCTGCTGTGCCCGGCGGGAGGAGGGAAGGGAGCGCGGGGTCGGTGGTCAGCGTGGGAGAGGTGAGGGGGAAGAAGGAGGGCGATGCGGCGAGGTCTGCCCAGGAGAAGGCGAAGGGGGAGAAGGCGAAAGACCGCAGGAAGAGCAAGGAGAAGGACAAGGACGGGGAGGGGAAGGAGCCGAAGAAGAAGAGGAGGGAGCCGCACCTCATCCGGCATCTCGGTGGCGCTGGAGCGGGGATCAAGGGTACGTCTCTTCGCCTCTCCACCGCTCGGAGCCCGAGGAGACGGAGGCGCACATTGCTGTAAGATCCTGACTGACCTTTCCGTCTCTTTGCAGTCCAAAACGGCATGACCTACAACCCGCTCCTTCACCGCTGGGAGGGCAACGAATCCATCCTCCGCGAGTTCGACGTCGCGCTCGCCACCTCGACTCGCCCCGCCCTCATCTCCCCCTTCTCGTCCACACTCGGCCCGCCCGCCCGCGGCTCTTTCGACGCCCCCAACTCCGCTTCTTCCCCCACCAATCTTCATCCTCTGTCCGAGACCCCCTCCCTCGTCTCCACGGGCGCCGTCGTCAAGGGCGCCCCTGCTCCTCCGCCCGGTGCGGGAACTTCTCGCGCTGGCATCAAGGTCGTCGGCGATATGGTCTTCGACCCGACGACATGCAGCTGGCACGCCGTCGCAGGTCCCGATGCCGAGGACGAGCTCGAGCTTGACTGGGGCGACGGTGCCGCTGCCTCGGCTGGCGAGACCGCCGACGACGAGGAAGAGGTCGGTGCCGCCGAGCGGGGCGAGCGCGAGCGGTGGCTGCGCAACCGGGCGAGCTTCGTGCTCGAAGAGGGCGAGTCAAGCGAGTCGGGCGAAGAAGGCGCGGCGGCGTCCGAGGCGGAAGGGGAGAAAGGTGCGGGAGGGGAGGGGAAGAGGAAGAAGGCGACGAAGCGGAGGATGTGGAGGGAGAGCAAGAGGGCGGAGGAGCGGTGCGAGGTCGAGATGAAGGGATGGATCGTGAGGAGGGAGGAGGGTGAGCAAGAGGAGGAAGCAGGGCGGAGGTGGTTGTGGGAGCTGAGGGCGGTTCGTCTTCGCCCCCTCCTTCCGCCTCGGACTATGACTGACTTGCCTTCTCCCTCCCAGCTCATCATGGACACTCGCTAGCCTCTCGTTGTCGTTCACCTCTGGTCTTTCCGCCGTTTCATCGCCGTCTCGTCGTTGCCATAATTTCCTCGCACTCGCACGCTTTCCCTTTCTCTCCCTTCACGAGCTCTCCCCTTCGTCCGCGTTATCTTCTCGCAGTGCCCGTCCTGTTGTTGCTGTAACTGCCGTCTCGTTTTCTCAACAGCTGCGCGGGGACGGAAGGGAGAAAAGCGTGTTGAGCGAGCGGAGCAAGACGGGCTCGGCGGGCACCACGACACCTCCAACGGCGCTTCCCGTGCCCGCAGCGCTGGTGCTGTCATCGTCATCGTCAGTCTCGAGGGGAGAGGGAAGAATGGTCGCGTCGAGACGCGGCACGAGGCTGAGTCCAGCGACCGAGTTGAGGCCTTGTCTACTCGTCCCTCCCTTCCTCTGTCACCTTCCTCACCCACTCCCAGCCCTCGTCAACGCTACAAGCATGACTCAGAGCAGTCCCGCCGCCGCCGACGCCTCCGCTCGCTTCCTTCGTATCCGCGGTGCCCTCATCGCCCTCGTTCGTCCAGGCGAAGGAGCGAAGGCCAGCACGCTCAACGCACTCGCAGAGGACGTCGACGACATCAGGAAGGAGTACAGGGAGAGTCTGTCGAGCGTACGTCCTCGTCTCGGTCGAAGAGGCTCTTCCTCGCAAGTTAAGTTGACCCTCGTTCTGCTCCCTCCAGGGCGTCCTCAAGCTCTTCACGTCTGCCACTTCGTCCCTTTCGTCCTCGTCCAGCTCCACGGTCCCCTACACCGCCTGCCTCGCCGCCCTGGTCGCCCTCACCCAGGCGCTCCCTCTCCTCAGCACCGTCCCTCCGTCCCCTCGTCTTCCCTCCGCCTTCTCGCGCTTCCCCGCCGAGCTCTTCGACCGCATCGTCGACTACGTTCAAGACGATGACGACGTCCGTCTCCGCCAACGCACGAACCTCGCCCTCTCCCGCACCTGCCGCCTCTTCCGCTAAGCGGCCTCGGACCACTTCGCTACCGAGATGCACCTGTTCACCCCGAGGCAGGTCGAGCTCGTCTTTGAGCGCTTGCGGACGTCGCCGAAGGAGTGGTCGCTCCTCGAACACCTCACCATCGATGTCGAGCTCGACGCGATCAAGCGGCAGGAGGACGGACTTTGGACGGGCCGTCGCATCCCTGGACTGCTCGAGACGCTCTATCGCCACAGTCCCATCAAGACGTTGCACTTCCACGTCCGGACGACGCCATCGACCGACCCATCAAGCGCGGCCAACAGATCCGCAGCGTACGACTACGAGGTCGAGGAGGCGCTCGGGATCGACGAGGACCTCGGCTGGGACATCAAACACACGCGCGTCGAGGATCTCACGCTCCCGGGCACCACCAGCATCGCGCTCGAAAACCGCTTCGAGGTGATCGGGACGGAGAGCGTCTCCTCCCGTCGCCACCTTCGCATGGGAACGACCTGGCCGGCGCGCCGCTTCAGGCCCGAGCTGCAGCGCCAATGGAGCAGAATGTTCACGGCGGCGCAGGATAGGCGGGCTAGCCGAGGCGAACCAAGGCAGACGTTCGCCTACGAGATCCTTTCGCTCCCTTTCCACTTTTTCTTCCCCGCCGACCTCCTTCCCCTCGTCCTCCCGCACGGGCAGACCGCGCCTACCCTACACCACCTCGAGGTCACCTTCCGCATCGTCGACATCCAGCGGGACGGCCAAGTCGTCGCCGACATCCTCCGCGCCGTTGCCCCTTCCTTGCGTCGACTCGCCGTTCGCTATGTCTTCCGCGACGAGGACACCGAGTTCGAAGCTTTCAACCGCATCTTCGAACCCGCCCTCGAGACCTGCACCCACCTCGAACACCTCGAAATCGGCGGCGACTACGTCCAGCTCGACTTCCTCGGCGGTATCCGCAAGCTTCCCAACCTACGCACACTCGTCCTCCTCACCTGCCCCGAATCCTACGAGGGCTGGTTGGAGCTTCCCGACGACATCAGCGGTTTCCCCTCCCTGCGGGACCTCACCATCGTCAACCACGAGCTGAGCGGGGCGACCGTTAGCCGCCTGATGGACCAGTGCGAGAAGAACGGCGCGGTCCTGACGATCAAGGAGGATATGGCGGAGACGGCACTGAGCAGGACACTTTCTTCTAGACTGCCCATCAATTCATCTTTGTTATCTCTCTCTTCCGAGCCCTCGGTTCCCGTTCTCTGAGCTTGCTCAGAGACTGCAGCTGAAGGACGGAAAGGAGATGCACGACTCGCAGAATGGCAGCAAAAAAGTAAGTGTCTATTCTCCCCCGCTTCTCCCGACGCCTCGGACCTCACGCTCTCCCTCCGGCCGCCTCCTTACCCTTCCGCCTCCTCATCCACCCCAGCGCACCCTCACACCCCGCCGCGACCGCAAAGCACCCCCCGACGAACAGGACCAGCCCGCCCCATTTGCCCCTGTCCACGCCGTAGGCAAGCTTCTCCGACGTCGAGGAGGACGGGAGAGGGTGCGAGAGGAGGGCGGAGGAGACGGGCGCGGAGAGGAGGGAGCCGAGGCCGCGGGTGAGCGAGAGGAGGGAGAAGAGCGAGGAGGACAGGGAGGGGTCGTTGGCTGTTGGGCGAAGGAGCGAGGCGGTGACGACGAGGCGAGAGGTGGTGAGGAAAAGGGAGCAAGATGGTGCAGAGGGATGAAGGGTTAGCTCAAGATCACCGAGCCGAAGTGGGCGCAGGAAACGGAAGAAGGCAGACAGAAGACGAAAGAACGTACCGACCGCGCTCTTAATGATCGCCGAGTACAACGACGTCCACCCTCCGGCCGCAAGGCCGATGGCGAGGGAAAAGACGAGGAGCGGGGCGAGGCTCGTGGCTGTTTCGTTGCAATTGTTGTCAGCCGTCTCGCCAAGCAGGAACAAAAGTAGGCGGGGGAGAAGGGAGACATACAGGCGAGGCCCCAGATGAGAAAGACGGCAATGCAGCCGCTGCCCATCGTCCAGAAGCCGAGGGCGTGCGGCGAGTGCGAATCGCTGAGGATGCCGAGCGCGACTCGCGAGAGCACGGCGGCGCCTGGGTGCAAACAGGCGATCAGAATCGTCAAGGTCAGGGATGCTGGGGAGAGGAGGGGGGAGGTCCGAAGGGACGCACCGTTCACGCAGGCGAGGAGGGACGAGGAAGAAGTGGTTGAGAGGCCGATGGACTGCGAGAGTACTGGTGTCAGCAAGAGGTCCGCCGCTCAAGTGACTAGGCAGACGCACCGAGCCGAAGGAAGGCAGGTAGAGCGTCGAGGCAAAGTAGGCGAAGGCTTGAGCGACTGCACGCAGAATGGGCGAAGGTGAATCTTCTTGAGCCGGAGAAGGGCAAGGAGACGCGAGACGTACTGTTGGCGACCAGGAAGATCCACAAGGACCCGTTCCGAAGTAGCTTCGTCGCTGTCACCGGCCTCTCCCCCCTCTCCCCCTGCGGCTCACCAGTCGACTCGGCAGCATCTCCCCCCTCAGCGCGGGACTGCCCATCGACAACGGATGCGTCGTCGCCGCGCTTTTTGCTTCGCGCGTCGACGGTCTTGGCGGGAAGAGGCAGGCGCGGCTTGATGAGCGGGAGAGCGCTGCCGAGGAGGAGGAAAGTCGAAACGGCCTGCCGGGTAATGCGGATAATTGTCAGTCTCTTGCCACGATAACAGGAGAGATGTGACGAAGGGAAGAAGACACACGAGTCCCTGCAGAGTTCTGGCTGCTCCCCACTTCCGCAGGAGAACCTCGAGGATGAACGGCAGAATGAGACCGCCAGCGGCAGTACCTGTCGTGTATGTGACATCAGCGAAGTGGGTCCTCGAGGGAGTCAAAGGAATAGCTCGTACCGGCGAAGCAGACTCCGTTTGCGAAACCTCGTCGTTCGACGAACCATTCCGAGAGGAAGTAGAAGGTCGAGTAGTCTGTGGGATAGTGCGGGGCCTCAACACGCTTGCTGCTCCTGGAAGGTCAGAGAAAAGGACGAGGGGACGCACAGCACATCGAGCCGCCAACCGAGTAGAGCAGGCCCTGGGTGAGGAGAAGCTGCCAAGGCTGCGAGCGAGAACGCGCTCAGTCGAGCTTCCAGCGCCGGAGAGTGAGCGTAGACCAGCTCACCGTCTTGGCAAAGCTCGAGCACAGGAGACTCAGCGCGCAGAGGACGGCACCGAGGCGGATGACTGGAAGACGCCATCGTGGTCGCGGGTTCAGGAGCAGGGAGAGCGGCGGTCCCAGGAGGTCTGCGAGACGCGACCGGTCAAGGAACGAGTGAGTCGAGCGGAAGAGCAGTCTGTGCGTACAAATGAAGCCGGCCGCAGCGGTACCAACGAGCGGGAGGAGGCCGCTGTCCTTGTACTTGCCGGTTGAGGACAGGCCGTGCGTTTGGTAGTGCTCGAGGAAGAGACCATAGGACGACGGCAAGCCCCAGACGACCGTCTCGACTGAAACAAGCGGGAGGGGGATGAGCTGGAGTAGGGTCAGGACGGAGGAAGAAAGCGTACCGGCGAAGGCGCCGAGCAGGAAGAGGTAAGCTTGACGGCCGTGGTCTGGACGGGGTAGCTGAGGTAGCTCACGCTCTGTCGAGCGAGTCGAGGGCGGGTACGAAAGGGTGGACGTGGAGATCGAGGCGCGAGTTGAGGGAGAAGGCGAGGGCGAGCGGGATTGCGTCGCAGGCGTCGGGGGCTGCGAGACGACGCTGATTGGCCTCGAAGTTGCCTCGGTAGCCATGTTGAGCGTGCGATAGGGAGCAAAGAAGCGGTGGGGAAGCAAAGAAGACTCAACCTCGTTCTAGAGGAGGCGAGCCGGCTCCCGCTCGTCCTCGTGCTCCTCCGCTCGCTCGCTTGACTCGCACAGGCTCTCAGAGGCCAACATGCAGCGCGACATGGCCAACGTCGATGCCAGCACCCGCGTCCTCCGTGTCATCGGCGCCCTCGTCGCCGTCCTCGATCCGGTCAAGGGAGCAAAGGCGGCAACGCTCAAGGGACTCGCAGAAGACCTCGACGACATCGGGAAGGAGCACGGGAGAGCCTGTCGAGCGTGCGTGCCTTCTCGCCCTATGCTTGCTTATCTGGCTGACCCTCGTCTCCTCCCAGGACGTCCTCCAAGCTCTCACCGCCGCCTCTTCCTCCTTCTCCGCCTCGACAACGCCTACGGTACCTTACGCCGCCTGTGTTGCCGCGCACGCCTCTCTCGGCCGCGCGCTCGAGCTTCTCGTCCAACCTACGTCTCCTACCCCCTCACCCTTCCTTCGCCTCCCCGCCGAGCTCGTCGCCCGTATCGTCGACTTCTGTCAGGACGACGACCTCCGCCTGCGCCAGAACACCAACCTCGCGCTCTCTCGTATCTCCCGTCTCCTCAATCGCCATGCCTCGCCCATCCTTGCCGCCGAAATGCACCTCTTCACGCCCGGCCAGCTCGAGCGCGCCTCCTGCAAGGTCAAGCATAACACCTCAGATCGCCTCGCTATATCCACCTTCACCTGCGAGCTCGCCGTCGGGGAGCTACGTCGCAAAGAGCAAGGACCGTGGCCTGGCCGGCACTTCATGCCGCTGCTCAACGAGTTGAGCGCGCGGGCGACCATCCGAACCCTGCTGCTCGACTTCCACTACGAGCTCGACGAACCATCATGGACGGGCTCTCGCGACGAGGACGTCTACAGCGCGATCGGCGTATCGGAGATGGACTGGCCGTTTTCGGTCGAGGTCCTTTTCAAGACCCTCGAGGAGTTTCGTCTCCCCATCATCTCTCCCCACCATCCGCACTACCCGACCCACATCGGTATCATCGGTGCCAATGTCAAAACGCTCAAGCGCGTCCACATTGGCCGGCCCACCTTCCCCTACCTCGTTCCTCCCCTCTTCGTCAAGTCGCACTTCTCCGGAGCCATCAATGAATCGCCTGGACCTAAGCTCGCCGCGCTCGAGACCTTCGTCGGCCCCTTCTTCACCATGTTCCCCTCGGACGCTCTCGCGCTCTTCCGCTCCGTTGACCCGCCCATGCCGTCTCGCCTGCAACGCCTCGACATCGCCCTCCGCATTGACGGCGCCCCCGAGGACATGCCGGCGCTCACTGCACTTCTGGCCCACGTCGCGCCTACCCTCCGTCGCCTCGCACTGCGTATCGCCCGACTTCTGGTGCCCGCCGATAGGGCGGCGGTCAAGCAGGACGTCGTCGACGCGGTGTCTGTGTGCGGCCAGCTTCAGCACTTCGAGGTCGGCATCGAGAAACTCGGAGCGGAGACCTTGGTCGCCGTTCTCAAACGTCTCCCTCGCCTGCGGCACCTCGTCCTCCTTCCTTCATCCAACGATCCATACGACAACCTCGCCGCCGATCTCCGATACACGCTCCCTAGAATTCCCCTCGACGTCCTTACCCTCTGCACGCGAGTATCGGTGGAGGAGGACCCCGATGCTTCGTTGGGCGAGGTCAAGCTCCGCGAGTGGGCCGACCTGTGTGAGAAGAGGGGGATCGAGCTGGTGATCGAAAACCGCGAGCTTGAGGCGCCCTGGTACGGGCAACAGTTTGTTGAGTAGGTTAGCGGGAGGTGCAAGCGAGTTGCGTTACTTGTCCTTTGCTCGACCAGCTTTCTGCCTTGCAAGCTCGACGAGAAAGCTGACCAGGCATACGAGCGCTCGATTACGACTCAACGCAAAGAGAGGGATAAATCTACAAGCACGTACAGGGAAGAAAGACGAAAGAGAGAGAGGAAGAAGAGCCCGAACCCGCACTACCCAACCTACGCATCCACCTCGACCGCCGCCGGACCCGCTGTGATCGACTTGCCCTTCTTTCCACCTGCCCCCGCGCCTCCGCGAGAACCGCCCGGTGGCGCGTTCTCCTTGTCGTACATCGAAGAGGCGGAGCGCTGGGTCGTGCGCTCAACGACCGAGGTACCGTCGCGGAAGCGCGCACGGAAGAGGACTGAAGACGGTGACTGGGTCAGCAAGGGCAAGAGGAGAAGGGCTAGAGAGGGAACGCACCGTTCGCGTTCGAGAAGAGGCCGTCCTTGAGCGAGACGACGATGAACTGGCTGCCCTTGAATCGCGTACGGAACAGGCGACCGATGTTCTCGGCTGCGAAAAGCGAAGAGCAAGGTTAGTCGAGGACCAGGTCCAGGAGAAGAAAGGGGAAAGAACGCACTGTGCGACAAGTCGAGCGCGGCGTCAACCTCGTCGAGAATGTACATGGGCGCGGGCTTGAAGCGCAGGAGCGACATGATGAGCGAGAGGGCGATGAGCGAGCGCTGACCGCCAGACAGCTCGGTGAGGGATGCCTTCCAGACGGAGCCGAGCCGGACCTTGACCTCGAGGCCGTGCGTGATCTCCTTGCCCTCGAGCGGCTGGAGCTTGCAAAAGTTTCCGGGGAGCAGCTCGGCGAAGATGTTGCCAAACTCGCTGTAGGGGACACATCGGGATCAGTGGGGGAGAGGCCACGAGGGAATGGGAAAGGACGCACCCGTTAACCTTGTCCCACGTCTTCTCGAGGGTTTCCTTCTTGTGCTCGTCGAGCTTGGCGACAGTCTCCTCGATCTTGGTCTTGTCCTTGAGGACCTGCTTGTACATGTCGATGAGGTCTTTCTCCTTCTTTTCGACGCTGTTCCGGTGCACGGCGGTCAGTACCGCCCAGATACGAAAGAGCGAAGGAGAGCACCTGTCGATCATCGACAAGACCTTCGGATTGACCTTCCGCTTCATCTTGCGATGGTCCTCCTCCAGCTGGCGGCACTTCTCCTTGGCGCCGCGCATGTCGACGTTGTTGAAGTTGTATGGCGAGTTGGGCTTGCCGAATGTTCTGCGAGGAGGTCATGTTCAGCTGAGAAAGAGCAGGGTCGGAAGGCAAGGAAAGGACGCACTGGCACTCGTCGGCGATCCACTCGAACTCGCGCTCCCGCTTCGCGACCTTCTCCTTCGCGTCCTTCTCCTCCTTCTTCGCCTTCTCGACCTCCTTCTCCACCTGCCCGACCTTGAGGTCGACCTCGACGATCGCCGCCTTGCGCCCGTTGATCGCCTCCTTGAGCGAGTCGAGCTCGTCCGTGAAGCCCTTGAGCTTCTGCGTCTCCTCGTCGATGAGGCGCTGGACGGCGGCGAGGTCGGACTGCTTGGCATCGACGGTCGAGCGACCGGAGGAGAGCGACTTGCGGATCTTGTCAATCTGCGAGCGTGCTTCGGCGAGCTCGACGCCAGCGGAGGCGATATCCTTCTGCATTTGGTCTACAGACGGCAGGAGGAAGGTAAGCCGGAGAAGAAGGCGGGGAAAAGAGAGACGCCGCACCGAGTTCGAGCTCGTCGGTCATGACCTCGTTGCGGAGGTTGTCGACCGCAGCCTCGAGCTTCTCGACCTGCGCCTTCTGCTTGACGACGTCGGCCTATGCAACGTACAGCTCGGCCCAAGTCAGTCCAGCCCTGACGCTCGGAAGAGGTGCAGAGACAGCAAAAAGCCGCATACGCACCTTGATCTGCTTGACCTTGGCCCCCTTGTTGTTCTGCAGCTCGGCCATCTCGCGCTCGATGCGCTTGACGTCGGCCTGGGCGTCCTTGTGCTTCGCCTTGGACTCCTCGACCTTGGTCTGCAGCTCGGCGATTGAGGCCTTGAGGGTGTCAACCTCGCCGATGACCTGCATGACAGGAAAGAGGTGAGCTTGGAGAGTAGGAAAGGGAGGAGGAGAGCAAGGAGAGGGAGTCGTACCCTCGTTGCGTTGCTGTTCTTCATCGAGTTCTCGAGCAGCGCAAGCGCGTGCGCCTTCGTGTCGAGCGCCTTCTTCAGGTCGACCGCGCCCCTCGCCTTCCTCAGCTGGTCCTCAAGCTCCTCGATGGCCTTCCTCTGCTCCTCCAGCTCCCGCTCGACCCGCCTCAGCTCCTGCACCTTGACGAGCACTTTCTCGGCGCCCGCCAAACCGCCCGACAGCTCCGGGCTCGTGTCGTACACATCGCCGTCGTAGGTCACGCAGCGCATGCGCACCGCCGGGTCGTCCGTGCACTTCTTCGCGATCGCCTTGGTCGGCGCGATGAGCGTGTGGCCGAAGACGTACTCCATCGCGCGCGCGGCGCGCTGGTCGTACTCGACGAGGTGCAGCGCGAGCTCGGCGCCGTGCTTGCGGGCGGCGGCGACGCGCCTCTCGTCGACGCGGGCGACCTGGAGGGACGAGCACGGGAGGAGGATCGTCTTTGTCTTGATCGTCTTGGCCTTGATGAAGGCGGCGACGGTCTCCGAGTCCCGGACGGCGACGTTGTAGAGGCGCGCGCCCGCGGCGATCTCGAGCGCGGTGGCGGCCGCGGCGTGCTTCTGCGGCAGGTCGATGAGCGAGGCCAGCGTGCCGAAGACGGAGGAGCGGTCGAAGCCGGGGTAGGGGTCGTCGGCGTGGAAGTTGACGCGTGGGAGCTCGCGGCGCTTCATCTCGCGCCGCTACGAGAACAGGAACGTCAGCGCAGAAAGAGGAGAAAAGCAGAAAAGGCCAAAGACGCACCTGCCGCAGCCCCTCGAACGCCTCCGCCCGCTGTCCCCTCTCCGCCTCAAGCCTCTTCTCCTCCGCCTCGTCGTACCCGCTCGCCCTCAACTGCTCCTCCAGCCCGTCCTTCTCCTTCCTCGCCTTCTCGAGGTTCGCGACAAGGCCCTTGCTCTCCGCCGCGGCCTTCTTCGCCTTGGGCTCCTTGTCTTTGAGCTCCTTCTGCAGGCTCTCGATCCTGTGCGTCGCGACCTGCGCGTCGGTCTGCAAAGTGCCGGCGAGCTCCTTCGCGGCCGCGAGCTGGCCCTCGTAGCCGGAGGACTTGGCGTCCTTGCCGCCGAGGCCCTTGCCGTACTCGATTGTCTGGAGCAGGGACTCGGCGGTGGAGAGGGCTGCTTTGGCGGAGTCGAGCTCGGCTTGCGAGGCGTTGAAGCGCTCCTTGTTCTTGCCCGAGGACGACTCGCGGGTCTTGTGCTCCTTGGTGAGCTGTGCGTCGAAGAAAGAGCACGCTCAACACAAAGTCCAGCAAAAGGCGGCACGCGAGATGTAGAACTGCGAGTGCGACTCACGTCCTTGACCTGCTTCTCGAGCTCGACAACGCGCGCCTCCTCCTCCTTGATCTCTCGCTCCTTGCCCTCGGCCTGCGTCTTGAGCTTGGCGATCTCCATGTCGATCGCGTTGAGCTGCTTCTCGAGCTCCTTGACCTTGCCGCCCTTGGCGAGTTCCTGCGGGCCCGGCTCGTCAGCTCAAAGGGGAAGAAGAAAGACTGGCGGTGGAGACGTACCTTGTCGCGTGCCTTCTCGACCTCCTTGACCTCCTGCTCCATCTTCTTGATCTCGCCCTCCATCCTCGCCCGGCTCGCAACGGCCTCCTTCCTCCTCGCCTCGCCCTCCGTGATCGCCTCGCGCGCCTGCTCGACCCGCCCGTGGTCCTGGAGCCAATCCCACGCAATGACGAGCTTGGTGAGGCGCTCGAGCTCGCTCGACGTTTTCTGGAACTCGAGGAAGGTGCGCTTCTCCTCGCGCAGGCGGTCGAGCTTGGGGACGATCTCCTCCTTGAGGAGCGACTGGATCTCGTCGAGCTTCTTCTCCTTCTTCGCCATTGTCTTGATCGCCTTGTCCTTCTTCTCCTCGAACATGGACGTGCCTGCCGCCTCCTCGATCATCGAGAGGATCTCGAGCGGGCGCATGTTGAGGACCTTGGTGATCTTGCCTGTGGAGACGGATCGGTCAAAATGAGAGGTGGGAGAGGGTGACTGAAGGCAAGCGTACCCTGCATGATGAGGAAGTTGGGGTTGTTGATGTTGAGCTGGACGCTCTGGAAGAGGTTTTGCACCGCCTGCTGCGTCGAGCGGTGTCCGCAGATGAGGTACTTGCTCTGACCGTTGACTGAGATCTGCCGAAGAGAGAGCTAGTGAGCGAGTGCGCCCGTACACCTGGCAAAGAGGAAGAAAAGCGAGGCGAACCTGGCGAGTGACAGAGATTTCAGGCATGTTGTCGAAGCCGACGGGCGACTGCGACTTGTCCGAGTTGTCAAAGACGATGGTGACGGACGCGCGGGTGACGCCAGCCTGCCCCCTCTTGTAGATGAGGTCAAGGAGGTTCGAAGCGCGGACCTGCAGGCGGAAAAGGGTCAGCTGGGACGGGATAATAGAGTGAGGAAGGGAGCATACGGTGGTGAGGTTGGTGATGCCGAGGACAAAGCAGATCGAGTCGAGGATGTTGGACTTGCCCGAGCCGTTTCTGGCGGAAGAGAGGAGGAAGAGGTTCGCGAGGTCAGCTTCGAGAGTCTGTCTCGACTGTGTTGGCGTCCGCAGAGCCTCCGGCATCACGGCAGCGGCACCACCAGCTGCCTCACGCAGTTATGCTAGCGAGAGGAGGGAAAGTTGAGCGTACAGTCCGGTGATGGCGTTAAAGGAGGGGTCCCACCCAGAGACGCTGGTGCGCACTGGGTAGGACTTGAAGCCGTCCAAAATGAGCTCTGTGACCCTCATTGGGGCGGCCTAGAGGGTGAGACGGCGAGACGAGGTCGATGAACTTGCGGTCGAGGTTGAACCAGGCGAAGGAGTGGTCGTCCCCTCTGCGGGTAAACTGGTGGGGAGGTGTAGGGTACAGTCGGTGCTATAGAGTACGCTCGAGGTGTCCTAGCGGGTGCAAGCGCTGTGGAGCGAGTTGAGCGGAGGATGAGGGTCGCGTCTCAGTCGCGCTCGCCTCTCAGCCTCTTCCACATCACGGACAGCACCGTCAACTGCTTAGATACGGCCACTACAGCTGGGAAACGGGCCAGGCAGCTCCTGCTGCATCGGGCGACCGCTCCACCCTCTTCCGCCTCCTCTCGTCCTCCTCATCTGCTTCCGCTTCTCCCGGTGGCTGCACGGCCTCACCCACCGTTTCAGCACACCGGGGGAGCGCACTCAAGGGCGAGACGCGCCACTGCCTTCCACCACGCGAGCACCGACCCTCCGCGGACTCCTCCCCCCTCTCCCGGTTTCTTCTCGCGTCCTCGGACAGGCTTGTCCTCTCCCGCTTCCGCTTCTCTTGACGCGCCCCATGAACAGTGGCCTCTACGACCCACCCCTCGCCTCCGGCTCACTCAGGCGCGGCCGATCCGCCTCCCTCTCGGCCTCTTCCGCTCCGCACGTCTTCTCCTCCGCCCCGTCTCGTCGCCAGTCCCTCTCTTCCTTCCCGACCGCCCTATCAGCCGGCGCTCTCTCCGACGAAGAAGCGTCCGCCTACCCGCCCTCGTACCGCAGCCAGCAAGGCGACAACCTCAGCGGCGACAGCAAGCAGGATCCGGCGGACGCCGCGGCGGATCGCAAAGTCGAGAGGGAGGGGCGGCAGAGCAAGCAGAGGATCATGGAGGAGTACCCTGAGATGGGCAAGATGTCGGCCGACATGGAGCAATTCATGGCCCAGGTTCGTTGTCCTCTCCCCTCCAGCAACCAGGACAGGAGCTTCATTCTTTTTTCATTCGCCTCTCTACCAGCTGTTTGACCTCACGCACTCGATTGATGCCCTCGAAGACGACGTCGACGAGATCCTCGCCTTGCGGAACAAGATCGTCCAGCTCGACCCGCGCGTCGACGTCGGCCAAGTCTCCCTCCGCGCCGACCTCGACTCTCTCTCCGCGTTGACCACGCAGACGGGCAAGACGATCGTCTCGCTCGAAACGTGGCTGCTACAGCTGCACCAGTGGAGCAAGCAGGTCAAGAAGCTCGTCAAGGCCGGCCAAGCGGGCGAGACGCTGCAGGAGGTGGGCGAGATCAAGGCGCAGCTGGCGAGCGCGAAGCTCGACTTTGCCGACGCCATGGAGCGGATCAGGGAGGGCGCATGGAAGGAGCAGGAGAGGCGCGAGCGGTTCGTTCTGTTCCTGCCTTAGTCTCTTCCGGTTCTTACTGACCATTTCCTCACCGTCTGCCCTTCTCTTTGCGCAACTCCGCTTTTTCGCTTGCAGCACCCGCATCTGGATGGCCAAGCATATCCGCCAGCGTGAACCTGACATCGAGGACCGCGACGTCAAGGGCCTGCTCAAGGCGGCGGAGCTGGGCGCAGCGGACGGCATCTGCCACAGCGATGTCACGTGCGCGCTCTTTGTCTCTTCCTCACTCCCTTCTATCTCGGCTGACTGTAAGTCACTGCAGCTCCTACGCCGGCCTCTGGGCTCTCCAGAGTGCGTTATTGTCTTTTCGGACCTCGTCTCGATCCTCTGCTCCTCACCCTCTCCGCCTTCTCTCCCTTTTATGCTGACCCCGATCCGCTCTCTACAGACCCCTTTACTGAGCTCGCCGAGCTAACGAACGGCATGCGCTTCCTCCACGACGACCTCGACAAGGAGATCGTCGACGCCGCGACGGGCAAGTCGGCCAAGAAGCGGACCATCTACCTCGACGTGCTTCTTTCCTCAATTGTGGCAGACGCGGAATAGCGGACTGACCGCCTAGTATCGTTCCGCAGGACCCGCGACTCAAGCCGAGCAAAAAGTCCAAGTCGTACTTGTCCTCGAAGCGCTCGTCCTCCAGCAAGAAGACCTCAAAGCGGTCCTCCCGTGCCGCCGCCGCGGCAGCGGCCTCGCGCCCTGCTGCCTCCTCGTCGTCGTGGCTTGCCTCTCGCTACGGCCTCCTCTCCTCCCTTCGCGGGTCATCGTCCGCCGGCGCGGGCGGCGCAGGGAACGACGACTACGAGCGCAAGTTTCGCTACATCCAGGCGGAGCAGTACGCCGCGGAGAAGGACTTGGAGTACGGATTTGCGCGGCAGAGGCAGATGGAGCGGGTCAATCGGCGGAAGAAGCTCGTTATTGCGCTGCTTCTCGGTACGTCATCTTCGGTCTCGTATGTTCTCTTTTTGGAGGATGGCTAACCGCAAGCACATCCAGTCATTATCGCCGCCCTCATCCTCTTTGTCGTCCTCGCGACGATGAAAGTCCCGGATCAAACGGTGACCATCAGCTCCCTCTCCTCCGCCACCGGCTCCGCCCCTACCTCTGCTGCCGCCGCAACCCCGTCCGAGTCGACGCAGGAGCAAGACCCGCAGCACGAGAGCTTCACCGAGCCGACCCAGTCCCCCTCCTCTTCCTGGCCTTCTTCCGCCACCTCGGCCGATGAACTCTGGCAGAGCCGCCAGAGCGCAGTCTCCGCCCTCACCTCGGGCGTCTCGTCCGTCAACAGCGTGCTGAGCAGCGTCGCATCGGACGCCCAATCGGCGGCGTCTGCATCCTCGGCCTCCTACGACAACGGTCTGTACACCATCGCGACCACCTCCGCCGCAGCGACGGCGACGACGGCGCAGCAAGCGTCGAGCACGATCTGGTGGTATCCGGCTTCGAGCGCCTGAGGACGAGAAAGGAGGAAGCAGTGGAGGAAAAGCGGTCGTGGAGGAGAAGGACTTTCTTCTGCCGGTAGCAGCGTCGGGACTGTGTCTACTATTCTCGCTCTCTTGATCCTCTCTGTCCGACCGGAAGAAAACCCTTGCAAGTCGAGCTGCCATCTTTCGGCCGTTACAGCTGCCTCTGCTCTTCCCCTCCTCCCGCTCACCTCTCTCCCGCTCTCCCACCTCTTTTCGCTCGTTCAGTTTCTCTATCATTTCCGCCGAGTGCATCTACGCCCGATGGCGACCCTATCCGCCGCCCTCGCGCAGGAGCACCTCCTCGCCTCGTTCCCTCTCCTCGCGCTCGGGCTCGTCGGCATCGCCTTCGCCGTATTCCTGCTCAGTATCGGGAGGGTCAACAGGTGAGTCTCTCCTCCCTGTCTCCCTTTCTGCAGAGGAGTGCGAGGCTGACTCGGGTCGTCGAGCAGAACGCACCTCAACCTGTGGATCGCTCTCGCCAGCGCGTTCGTCGCCGGCCTCTTCCAGCTCGCCACCGTACTCCAGAGTCCTGTCGACGGGCCGACGAGACGCCGCATCGGGCTCGTCATCGTCCAGGGTTCGTTCTCTTGACTTGCTTCTTCTGCTGCACCTTCACCCCTCTTCTTTCTTGCTGACTCGAGCACGCCACAGGCATCGCTCTCGCCTTCTTCGTCAACTTCAAGCTCTTCTTCCTCTACCGCCGCAGTCGCCAACCCGGCTTGTACGACCCGCCCACGCCCAACTTCCCTCTCCCGCTTGCTCGCCATGGCCGGGTCGAACTGGCTGAGCAGAAGCTCCCTTCGCCTGAGTTAGGGGTCGTCATGCGGTTGCTCAAGAGGACCGGCAGGCCGCTCATCTGGGTCGCGATCCTGACCACCGGATTCATCGATTCGACCTGGCGCTTTCTCCTCAGGACCAAGTGCGTTTTCTCCCTTTCCCTCCGCTGCGGCATCAATCCTAACTCGCGTCCTTCCGGCAGTCTTGCCGCCTCGAAGCGCGTTAACGAGGCATCGAGCGGCCTGCAGCTTGTCATCCAGCTCTTCTTCCTCGTCAAGATCCTCGTCAAGGCGGCTCGCAGTCCTGGTCGACCGCGCGCCTACGTCTTCCTCTCGTGCGTTTTCACTGCTATTCTTCTTGGCGCTGCTGACCTTGTCTTCGACAGCTACCTCCCGCTTCTTCTCGCCATCATTCTGGGCATTGTCATTGCCATCGTCGGCCTCGCCAGCTTTCGCTTCGCAGAACGTCCGCTGGGCCGCCTGCTCATCTTTCTCGAGATGGTGAGTTCCCTCACTGGACCAATTCCTCACGGAAGCTGACGGTTGCGAGAACAGTACATCTTCCTTCTCGAAACCTCCCTGATCGACTACAAGCGCCCCTACCGCGACTCGTTCTCCTTCGAGCCCGTCCAGTCCACAAAAGCCTCTCTGTCTATGCCTACGGCTAGCCCGTATGCGGCGCCTTTCCTCTCCCGCTCACCGCTCGACCGCGCCGCTCAAGTCGCGGACGACGGCTTCTCCTCCTTCCGCCTCGTGGCCGGCTCGGACCTCTCCTCCCTTCCCGCCTCGCAGCTCCCTCGTCGTCCGTTCATGTCGCACGCGCTCACCCCGTCCGGATCGCTCGCGGCGGCGAGCACGACCGGGCCCGTCCTGAGAAGGTCGAGCCAGGCCATCTCGTGGCTGCCGCTATCGAGGGCGGGCACGAACCGCCGTCCAAGCCAGCAGGAGGAGCGCCTGTCGCTGACGGTCGGGGCGGTTGCGCCGCCTGGAAAGTCGAGCAGGAGAGGCGGAGGGGCGGAGGAAAGGGAGGGCGAGTGGCAGGGCCAGCCCTTCCTCTTCGTTCAGCAGCCGTCGCAGGTCAGGCCGCGCCGCCCTCTGCCACCGCCGACGGCGAGGACGAGGGAGACGCTCCAGGACGTCTTGTCGGCGTACCGCTTCCCGGAGAGCGTCGCCGCCAGCGGGGAGAACGGCGCCGAGCCAGGCGTTGGCGGCGACGGGATCTCGCCGACTTCGTCGAGGCGCTTCAAGCCCGCGCTGACGATCAACACGGCGCTCTCAGTCCCGTCCACGGCGTTGTCGACCCTCAAGCCGCTCACCTCAAAGCCGCTGCCGAACCTCCCAGGCGCTCGTCCCGGCCCGACCCAGCAGCAGCCGACCCCGGCGCCGGAGACGACCAGCACGGGCACGACGCTCGACTCGAGCACGCTCGCGGCGCTCCTCCCGTCCGCGCTGCAGAACCCGACTCGCCCGCTCGACCTTCCCAATCCTCGTCCTCCTCCCTCTGGCGTAGCCGACCGCCCTCGCTCAGCAAGCACGCCCGCGGCCGTGGTCGCGCTCGCGTACCGCCAGAGTGGCGTGACGAGCATAGCCAGCACGGCGAGAAGCAGCAGCCTCGGCCTCGCCGGCGGAGGAAGCAGCGGCGAGACGGGCGGGAACGGCGACGCGCTCGACCGCTTCCCTTACCCACCTCCCACGTCGCTGCTCCGTACGCAGAGCGGTCGGACGGGGACGACGATCAGCCTCGGGAGGATCAGGACGAGGGAGGGGAGCGAGTTCGACCTCGTTGCGCCCGCCGCGCCCGTGAGGCCGTTCTTGCTTAGCGAGGGCGCGAGCGGCTCGAGGGCGAGTAACGAGAGCCTCGTCGCGGGCGGCGGAGTCGGAGCGGCGGGAGCGTCGTCCACCGGAGCAGGGGTCGACATCACCTCGCTCATTGTCGGGACGGACGAGGCGCACGAGCTCAAGGAGCGCCTGCAGACGAGCGAAGGAGGTGTGGGCGAGACGCCAACCGACACCTCGAAGGTCGAGCATGGCGGCGAGGTCGTCTTCCCACTTCCCCTCCCCCGCCCGTCTGGCCTCCCTCTCCCGCTCGTGCCGGCCACCTCCCGCCAGACCCGCATCCCCGCCTCTCCTCGTCCGTGGCCTCCGGCGCGGGCGCCTGTCCCTTCACATCGCCCAGCGGAGGTGGCGATGACTGCGCTGACGCACACCAGGAGCGCCTCGAGCCAGTCCTCCTTCTCCGCCTCCCCGAGCGGCACGAGCCTGGCCCTCCGCCGCCCTTCGGCTGTCGCGCTCGCCGCAGCTCGCATCCGCGCCGAGGGCGACTCGCTCCTCCCGCGCCCTTCTCCTCCTGGTCCCCCTCCCGCAGCGCCTCTTCCTCTTCCCCCTCCCGTCCTGCCGAACCCGCCGCCCCTCTCTCCGCCGCTCACGCCGCCAAGCAAGCCGTTCGCCGCGCCCTTCGGGCAGCCCAGCCCGGGAACGAGGCTGAAGAGGTTCGTCTTCCCCGGCTCCGGCGGCGCAGCGGGGCAGAAGGGCGAGGCGGTCGGGGCGGGAGGGAAGGGCGAGCGCATGCTCGTGAGCCCGCAAACGCCGTTCGAGCACCCGAGGCGGGTCCCGAGCCAGAAAGGTGAGCGGTTCAGCCCGACGAAGAAGGGGGAGGACCTTGAAGGTAGGGCGAGCGAGGAGAGGCCGAGTGGAGAGTCGACGAGGGAGGAGGACGAGGCGAGGGAGGTGCATGTCGTTGTTGGAAGGGGAGTAGGGAGGGCGAAGGCGACATTGAGCCCGAGGAAGGGGTGAGGGCGGACACTTTAGCTGCATGAGGGAGAATGAGGTCGTAGCGCTCGCTGGCCGAGCTCTTGTTGTAGTGTACCTTGGCGAGCACACTCTCCATCGGCTGCTCGAGGAGGAAGGAGGAAAGAGAGTGATCTTACAACAAACCGAGAGAAGGACAACATGGTGGAGAACGACGGCGAGACCGGGGCGGAATGGTAGGAGGGAAGCTACTGGGCAACCTTCTTGCTCCGTCCAAGGCGCTTCTTCATCCTGCGAGTGGAGAAGGAAAGGGTCAGCATGAGGGAAAGAGAGAAGGAAAGGTAGACAAGGACGAACCGCTGCAGCTTCTTCGCGCTCATCTGCAATGAGGACAGCCGTCAGTACGGTGTAGCGATTGCGGAAGCCAGTGCGTGAACGCACCCTGGCCGCCATCTCCTCCAACCGCTTCTTCTCGGCCTCCTTCTCCCTGCGCTCCTTCGTAATCTGCCTCTTCCGCTCGACCTCGGCCTCCTTCTCCTCCTTGATGTCCCTGCAAGTACGAAGGGCGTCAGTACAGCCTCGAAGAGGCGGAACGAGAGCAAGGGAAACGCACTTCTCGATCTTCTTGACGGCGGCGTCGCGCTTGCGCTGCTCTTCGCGCTGCTTCCACTTCTTGTCGAGCTTGGCCTTGTCCTGCTTGCCAGCCTGTGCTCGTCCAGTCGCCTTGTGGTCCTGCTTCCACCACCGGCCGGAGACGTTGGTCGAGTCGTTCGGGAGCTCAGGGAGAGGCTGCTCCGGATCGGTGTGCGCGGTCGGGTCCGCGTTCATGAGCCTGCGGGGAGTGCTGGATCAGTCACAAGGCATCCCTGAGCGGGCATCCCCGCCTCGCGAGCCGTGCTGGCTGTCGAGGCTCGAGTGGAGAGATGTGGGAGGCGAGCTCGCGACTGACGGGTGGTGTGCGGGGCGCTCGAGCCAGACGGGTTGCGGGACCATGTTGCGAGGGTGTACGAGCTGTTCGAGCGGGTCAACAGGCAGCGGCGAGCGAGTGGGGAGCCGTCGAGGACGACCCGCTCCTCCTCCTCGTCCAAGCTCTGGGTCTCGACCGCTTGCACAGCCACACTCGTTCGCGACGAGAGTACGCGAAACAATAGCTATTACTCCTTGCTGTCAGATGTACAACCCCTTCATGCCTCCTCATGCAGCAGCAGCAGCTCCTGCAGCCGCCTGACGATCGTCCCCACGTACGCTTCCCGCTCCCGCCAGCTCGACCCGACGCTCTTCTGAGTCTGCGCCGACCGACAGGAAGAGTCAGCATGCAAAAGCGAGGGAGACGGGAAGGGGGGTGCGACGAAAGGAGGGGCGGAGAATGGGAAGAAATCGCACCAATTCGAGCCCGTTCAACCGGTCCGCCGTCCTCGTAAACTCCTCCGCGACGTTCTGCCTCAGCGCCGGCAAGTCGAACGACGACACCGCGGTCGGATCCCGCCGCGCTTGGAGCGTGGCGGCGAGACCGGCACCGACGTCCGGACGAGCCGTGTCGCGCTCGGCGCGCTCCGGGTCGAGGAAGAAGTTGATGTGGCGGAAGAGGAGCAGGAGGGCGAGTTCGAGGAGGTCTGCAGGTGAACGCGTCAGCGAAGGAATGCAAGAGAAAAGGGAAGAGGAAGCGCACAGAGACTCGAGCTCGTCTGCCTGCGCTGCTTCGCCTGCAGCCCCTTCAGCTCCTGGTGGATCTTCGCCTTGCGGTCGCTGCCGTCTCCACCCTCCTCCACCGGGAAGTCGAACACCTCCTCGACCTCGTCGAGCGGCTTGGCGTCGAAGCCGTCGAGCATGTCGGCGAGCGCGACCGCCTCGCGCAGCCGGTCGTCGAGGACCTGGGTCGTGTCCTGCACGAACGCGAGCATCGAGCCGAGCGACTGGCCGGAGGCGGCGTTCTCGCCGTATTTGAGCGTCGGGAGGAGGACGGGCCGGAAGGCGTTCGTGTCGGGGCGCTTGCGGGTCGAGACGCTCTGGTAGGTGAGGAGGGCGGCCTCGAGGGATTCGACGAGCTCGTCGACCTTTTCGGAGAAGACCGTGCCGTTACCGCGGAGGGCTATTGGAGCAGGGGGAAGTTAGCAGAAGGGAGTAGAGGAGAAGGAGGATGGAACGAACCAAGCACGCCGGTCTGGTCCTCTTCCCGCTCAACATCGTTCGTCGGCATGACGCGGGAGACCCAGTCTTGCGGTCCGCAGATCTTGGCGGAGAGGGCGAGGAGGGCAGAGTGAAGGCCGCCAAAGGAGGAGAGGGTGGTCTGAGAGAAGGGACGAGGTCAGCTCGGTAAGGCTGAGAGAGAGGCAGAGAACGAACGAGCTCATCGTTGCTAACGGTCGGCAGAACGATGCTCAGCAGCGTGACGATCAAGTGCGCCTCGCGGAGAAGCGACACGGTCTGGGCCGTCGCGCAGTCCTTGAGCGCGATGAGGAGGTTCTCGCGCTGGCCGGTGATGAAGGCGAGGGCTTGACGGGTCGCGACCGACGTGTCGGCGCCGAAGGAGACGAGGGTGTTGACGACGAGCTGGAGGGCGGGGAGGAGGAGCTGGTGGTGACGCTCCGTAGCGGGAGGGAGGAAGCCGTCGAAGTCTGCGGAAGGGAAGGGTCAGCTTCGAATGCGAGACGAGGGAGAGGAGGAGAGCGCACCCATGGCAGAAACGTCGGAAAGCGGACGAGCACCGAGGTACTCGCACTCCGCCAGCTTCGTCAACAGCTCCGCTCCGAGCAGCTTCTCGGCGCCTTCCCGGGACGAGGCGAGGCGGATGAGGAACGACATCTGCGCTTCGTAGACGTAGAGGGCGTTGAGGGAGGCTGCGGCAGGGACAGGAGAGTCAGTACGGTACGGACAGCACAGCGGGAGAGAAAGGCGCACGAGGGTCCGGCTGCAAGACCTGCTGCAGATCCGCCTCGGCGTCCTTGAGCTGCGCGACAAAGTTCCCCAGGTACCCCTGCTTGCTCAAGATCGCGAGCACGCGCCCCGTCGCCCTTGCGTCCTCGGCAACGCCCGTGAGCGCGTCGAGCACCGTGAACGCGACCGTGCGCCAAACCTCGTGCCCGACGGCCGCGTCGCGGCAGATGATGGGCACGAGGCGGTCGAGCGCCGAGGCGAGGATCGAGAAGTTGCCCTGCTCGAGCGCGTTGCGGTGCGCGCGGCGCGAGGTCGCGGTCGAGCCGGCGGTCGAGAGGCCATCGAGGGAGAGGAGGTCGTCGTTGACGGATCCGGCGACGGAGGCCGAGTCATCGAAGGAGCGGGAGTGGCCGGGGGAGAAGGCGGCGAGGCGGGAGGAGTACTGGAGGTAGTTGAGGAGGACGGCGTAGAGGTTGCCGCGCACGACGGGGGAGACGCCAGGCTGGAGGATCGCCTGGAGGACGGCGCGGAGGACGGCGTGCAGGCGCTCGGGCGGGACGGACTGGACCGACTCGCCCGACTCGCCGACGAAGAGGATGCCGACGCCCTCGTCGCGAAGCTTGGTCGCGAGGAGGACGGCCGCGCCGGAGAGCAGCTCCGAGATCGCCTGGTCCATCTCCTGCGCAGCGAGCGGCGGGAGAATCGAGCTCATCAGGTCGAGGAGGAGCGAGTGGCGAGTCTCGGCAGGAAGGAGGTGGAACGCCTTGGCAAGAACGATGTCGAGCAGATTGCGCCACGCCTTGAGGGCGTGGTACCGCGCGTACTGGATCTCGCGGCGATGGTTCTCGACGACGAGGGTCTCGACGATCGCACGCGTCTCCTTCTTGACCTCGTCCTGCTGCGCCGGGTTGTTCAGCAGCCCGCGATTCTGCAGCTCGCGCCTTGCTGCACCGAGGAGCGCGAGGAGGGAGGCAAAGTCGTAGACCTCACAGCCCGTGTCGTCCTTCTTGAGGCACGAGTCGAACCGCAGCTCGGCAAAGAGGTTGAGGCGGTACTCATTCGGCGCGATCGAGTCGTGCCACGCAAAGTCGAACGCGTGGAAGATCTCGAGCATGCGCGGCAGGGCCTGCTCGAGCCCGCCGCCCTGCTCGAGGAACGCCGGCACGTCGTCCTCGACCGCGTTCGGGTTGTCGAACAGCGCGGCGACGAGCTCGGTCGCGCGCCGGGTGTCGTTGCCGGCGGCGAGGACGTTGAGCTCGAGGGCGGTCGAGTCGAGGAGCCACGCCTCGGACTGCAGGATGGCGCAGACGGCCGAGGACGAGGTGACGACCTGCTTGCCGTAGGCGTACTGAACGCCGCCGAGGGCGCCCTGCGAGGCAGGCGGGATCGAGAAGGGCATGGCGAGCGTCTGGCGGAGGAAGAACTGCTCGCGGTTGCGGAGGTAGCGGGAGAGGGCGGCGGAGGTGTAGGAGTTGAGGCAGAGCTGGCGGATGAGGCGGTAGCACTTCGAGGCGAGGGTGGGATGGCGGGCGAGGAGGGAGATCTGCAGACAAAAGAAGCGTCAATGACGCTCGGGAAAGGAAAGAGAGGAAAACGCACCTGCACCTCGCTCTCATCGCTCGAAGCGTTCTGCGCCAGCAAGTCAAGCACGACATGCAGCGCCGTCCTGGTCGCCTCGGCCGCCTCGGGGTCCTCAATCTCCATCTCGTCCGGCCGCTTGCCCAAGTCGAACCCGAGCAGCAAGTGCGCGACGTTCGGCGCGCCCTTGTCCGCCCGGGTCTGCGCGAGCAAGAGCTCGAGAATCGCGCTCCGGATCGCGCGCCGCAGCGCGGACGGGTTCTCCTGCTTGACGGCGTCGACGTCCTCCCCCGAGGCGGTAAGCGCGCCAGCGTCCGGGCTCTCGAGCTCCGACTCGGGCACGTCGTCGTCCAGGCGCTGGACGAACGCCTCCTGGATCCGGAGCGTCTCGGGGCTGCTCTGCAAGAGCCCGACGAGGCGGTTGAGCTTGCCCCCTGCACCGGCGCCGGCCGCGGCGCCAGAGCGGAACTGCAGCTCGGGGAACTTTTGCTGCACGTCGAAGTAGGGCGAGTCGGCGACGGTGGCGAGGAGCTGGACGGCCAGGAGCGCGATCTCGTCGTCCTCGTCGCACGCGACGAGGAGCGCGATCTGGACGACGACCTCCGAGTGGTACAGGAAGGACTGGTCGACCGGCGAGAGGGTCTTGAGGCGCTGCAGCTTGTCGCTCGGGATGTGGATCGACGTCTCGGCGGCGAGGGCGGGGAGCGCGACCTCGAGGAAGGGCGCCTGGAGGTCGAGCGTGCGGCGGAGGATGCGCAGGCACCGGAGCATGCAGCGCGTGAACAGGGGCGTGCCGGCGAGGTTGTTGCGGATCGCGTCGTGGCCGGCGGTGACGATCGTGAGGACCTGCTCGAGAAGCGCGGAGCCGCTGAGCAGGCGGGAGAGGATATCGAACCCGGGGTGGAGAACGAGCTGGGCGAGCGGCGACGACGCTGCTCCGCCGCGCGAACCGCCCGACGCAGCCCAGGCGAGGAACGGCCCAAGGTCGAACGCGGCGAGGCACTTCTCGACAAAGGCGAGGCCGACGTCCGTGACCTTCCAGCGCTCCTTCGGGTCGAGGTACTCGCGCTCGCCCGTCTTGAGCAGCACGTCGTCGACGACGAACTTGACGTACGGGTCGACGCCCGGCGCGCGGTTCGGCGCGCCGAGCGAGTCGGGGATCGTGTGGCTGTCGAGCTCGACGCCGCGGGAGAGGGAGGAGGACGAGGCGGAGGAGGGGGCGTGGATGAGCGTGTTGAGCAGCTGGACGAACGCGGTCGATTCGGGGTAGACCTTGTTCGGCGCCTCGACCTCCTCGAGCTCGGTGAAGATCCCGCCCTCGAGGAGGAGCGGCTCCGGTCCCCGCATCATCGGTCCCGCCGTACTCGCGCCAAATCCGACTCCGCCACGCGCGTCCCGCCCCTCAGCCGCCGCCCAAGTCGGGAGGATCTGGCTCTGCTCCAACGCGGCCCACGTCCGCCTCGCGACATCGACGCCAAACGCGCCGCCAGGGCGCGCGAACGCCTCGATGGCGTTGAGCAGCGAGGCCTTGAGCTCGATCGGGACGCTGCGGCCCGTGAGCGCAAAGAGCGTCTGGACGGGCCGGTGGCGCTGGTTGTCGTACAGCGTCGCGCGCGCGACGTCCGAGTGCGCGACGACCTGCCGCAGGAGCCGGATGAACGAGCGCAGGAGCGGGACCTCCTCCGGCGGCATTTCGCCCATCGCGCCCTCGGCGTTCGGGCCGGCCTCGAGCGGCCGGTCGGGGAGGTTGGTGAGGTAGAACTCGAGCGCGCCGAAGAGGGCGGACCAGGAGCAGCTCGCCGAGGCCGAGCCGCCGATGGCGGACGAGTCGGACGCGGACGAGGACCCGCCGAGGAAGGTGAAGGCGTGGAAGGCGGAGCGGGGGCCCGAGGCGAGCGCGGCGATCATCTCGTAGTAGGCGCGCATCATCGTCGGCGGGCGGCACTCGCTGCCCCAGCGGAGGAAGGCGGCGAGGCGGGCGTGGGCGGGGTGTGCGACGGAGCCAGAGGAGGAGGAAGAAGAAGAGTGGTCCTCGGGCGTCTCCTCCCAGAACTTGAGCCCGCCGTCCGCGTTGTGGCGGTAGATGGTCGCGATGAGGAGGAAGAACGCCTCGAGGTCGTGCCTTGGCTGCTGCAGCTGCTTCTTCTCCTCGGCGCCCGTGCGGGACGACCTGAGCCCGCCGCGGTGGTGCGACGCCGACGAGACGACGTCCTCCTCGCGGTTGCGCAGCTTGCGCAGGATCGAGATCCGGTTCGTGATGACCTCGACGACGAGGAGCTCGACCTGCTCCGCCACGTAGTCCTGGAACGCCGGGTCGACGTGCGCGTCCGGTCCGCCGAGCGGCTGGACTTCCGCCCCGACGCCGCCCCAGACCTCGTCGAGCTCCTGGTCGTGCTTGAAGGCGAGGACGGCGCGGCCGAGGAAGGGGAACACGCCGGCGTCGATCGCCGACCAGGTGAGGGTGTCGACCTGCTCGCCGCCGTCGGTCTCAAAATTGGGCACGACGCGCGCGGCCGTGTCGAGAAAGATGGACCACTGGAGCTGGACGACGGCCTTGAGCTGCGGGACGGCCCATTGGCCGTTCAGGTCGGCGGACATGCGCGAGATGAAGGACGAGTCGGTGAAAAGGGGGTAGAGCGCCTGCGCGGCCGCCTCGTCCGAGGTGTCGAGCGCGGCGAGAAGGGCGATGAGGACGTAGATGGCGGCCGAGTCGGCGAGCTGGACGGTCTGGAGCTGTTTGACGAGGAGGTGAACGTCCTCCTTGGTCATGCTCCGCCCGGCGCCGATGAGGAAGAGGAGCTGGCCGACGAGGCGGCGCTCCTCCTCGAGCCGCTGGATGCGCATCTCGGTCACCTCGTCGGGGAAGGACTGCGCCTGGCCACCGGCAGCGGCGGGAACGAGGGCAGAGGTGGAAGGAATCGGCTGGCGGAGCTGGCTGCGGAGCTTGTCGACCTCGGCCTTGCAAGCGTCGAGCGACCGGATGACCTTTTCCACCCACGTTCCCTTGGCCTTGCCCCCTGCTCCCGTGAGCGGCACCTCTGCGCCCTTGCCGCGGGTGAGCTCGTCGACCTCGCGCTCGAGGAGGCGCTGGATGCCGGAAGCGGCGAGGCGGTCGTCGGCGGAGAGGGCGCCGCGCCAGATGGCGTGGAGGGCGAGGAGGAGGGAGGTGCGCTCGTCCTGGTAGACGACGAGGCCGGCCTCGGGGCGGGAGCGGCCGTTGCGGGGCTTTGCCTGGATGGCATAGGCGACGAGGGAAGCGGCGAGCTCCTCGGAGGCGTTGAGCTGGTCTGCGAGGAAGAGAACGTCCTTGGCGAAGGGCTGGCTGGCGGGGTAACTTGAGCCGGTGGGGATGTAGGTGAACGAGCCTGGAGGGGGGGACGAGGAGGGGGAGGGGGTGAGTGAAGCGTGTACACCTCGTCTCGAGCTGGTTCGAGTGCGGCAGGGTGAGCGTACCTTTCTCCAGTTGCTGTCTCTGCTGTGGATCCTTGTTAGGAGTGTCGAGGAAGGCGAGGAGAGCTGGGCGAGCTCGCTCGAGGCGGAGCTGCAGCTTGGAGAGGATGGACGGGTCGGGAGCAGCGGGCGGGTTGGCGAGGGTGGTGTCGAGGTAGGTGGCCAGCCGCTGGAAGCGGTCCATGGCTCAGCTGGGCAGCGTAGGCAGCAGTGGAACAACAGCGAGTCGACCAACAACCCGACGTCGTCCTCGACCACCTCTCGCACTCCCTCCACCCACTCTGACTGCTGCTGCACACGCACAGACACTCGCTCAGACTCTGCTTAGACCTACGCCCGACTCACTGGACGCGTACACCTCGCCCACCCTCTTCCTCGTCTCCACCTCGTCTTCCCACTTCATCCAGCCTCACACCCTCCAACGGCAACTCTTGAGGCGTGCAAGAGGTCACACTCGCCCTGGAGCACTCGTATACGTGTTTGCCGTAGGGCGCATCGCCCCTGCGCTCTCATTTGCGCCCTCGCCCTTTCACCTCGTCCCCCTCCCTCGAGATGGTCTCGCTCTGTCTTCGCATGCCACCCCGATCGCACCAGCAACATCGACTCGCGCCCTCCCTCGACCATCTCGCCCTTTGCCGACCTTCTGCTCTAGCAGAAAAGGTGCTCTCGAGCCTCTTAAACGCGCCTTTTCCTCTCCGTCGCTTCCTTCCCCCCTTCCCCTCCTTCTTCCGCCCGCCCACGTCCGTCGTCCGACTCGGCGCCTTCGGCAGCCCGTCTCTGAGCGCGGCGGAGCATGCCGGTGCTAATCAGGCGGCAGCATCGCCATGACGGAGGAGGGAGCTCGTAGAGAACCTTCTGCACAGGAGGTGGAACTCTGTTTGCCTGCATCGGTTCCTCGCTCGCTTCCTCAGCCGTGCTGTTTGTCGTCGAGAGCTGGCTGGAGACGCCCCTCTCGGCGAGCAGGAAGCAGAACCGGGCGAACCCCAGCGAGAAGAAAGGTCAACGAACACCCGCTCTCGCTTCTCTTCCTCCTCCCTATTCGCCGACGACCGCCGATGCGCTCTGATCGCCTCACGCGGCGCCTTAGAGCGGCCTCCACGCCTGCCATGCCTCGCTCGCGTGCCCCCAGCTGACCGCTCGGCTCGAAGTTCGGGACTTGGAGACCTGAACCTCGTTCATTCCTCAGGTCGGGCGCTCGAGATGCGCGAGCGCGCAGCGACCTGCCGGCGCGCTCGGGTGGGGGGCCATCGTCCGTCGTCGACTCGCCGTCGTCCTCTCGAGCGGGCTCAGCGCTGCAGGAGCGCTGCTGGCAGCTGTTGGACGGCGAGATGGAGGGACGACGACCCCGAGGCGGCGGCGAGATGAGCTGATGAGACCCGCATACACTCGAGCTGGAGCACTCGATGACCTTCCCAGCTGAGCCTGACCTCCTCGACATTCCTCTGGGCGGCGTCGCCCTCGATGCGGAATGCGGCCCCTCCTCGCTTGTTTGCCCGCTCCCTCCTGCCTTTCGACGTCCTGGAACGTCGTTCGAGATCACGTACGTCGTCTCTGCCGTCCTGCGAAGCGCTGCAGCCCCGCCGTTGCGGTCACGACTGCTTCCCCCCCTCCGTCTTCCTCGTCGCGTGCCGGTTGTTTTCCTCGCCTCGACATCGCGTCGCTGACCGTGCCGCTTTGCCCAACCGTCGTCTACGTCGTCGCAGACGTCGAAGCCGTCGTTCTACGCCCTCCACACCGCCCAGGAAGCCGGCACCTCTTCCTCCTCATCGGAGTTCTGCCCCGCTCGAGCCTTCTCCTCCTCATCGAGCCTCCTCTCGCGACGACCCACTCCATCAGCGCCTAGCCTCCCTCGCGCTCAGCTCGCGCAACGTCCATCGCCCGCCTTCGTACGTTCCCACGCCGTCCCTTTCCTCCTGGTCGTCCCTCAGCTCACCTCTGCTTGGTCCGCCCAGCGCCCGTCTGCCGCCTCCGCAGCGCTCGGACACGCGGAACGAGTCGCATCACCCGCAACAGCGCGGGCAGGGATCGCCCTCTAGCCTCGTCTCGCCTCGTCCGGGTGCGTTCTCCGCCTCTTCTTCCTCCACTCCAGCCAGTCCCGCACACGCTGACTCCCCTCCTCTTGCGCCTCCCGCTCAGCTGCCTCGTCTGGCTGACCGCGCACCTCCGACGACCCTCGTCACTCGCAACCGCCCCCTCTCGCCCGTCCCGAGCCTGAACCGAGTCGTCCGCGAGGATCGCTTGCCTGCCGTTGCAGCCCTCTCCTCTCCTCTCCCTCCCTTCTGCGGTGAGTCCGGTCGATCCGCTCCCGTTCGGCATCCTCAATCCATCTTCGGCGGCCAGAAGGCGAGAGGCAGTCCTGACGACCTTCGGTTTTCCCCCTTGTCTTCCTTCTCTTCTCTCTCTCCCTCTCGTTCTGCGGTCTTACAGATGCCAACCGCGGCTACTCTCTCCATGCCCTCCGGCCTCCCCGCTCCGCCCACCAACTCGCGCCTCTTCCACTTCCCCTCTTCCTCCTCGGCCAAGCCAACGGGTCCACCTCCCTCCGCCTCGCCCTCCTCCTCCTTGCTCGCGAAGGTGCACCACTTCCCGCTCTTCGGAACGGGCTGGGCGGCGGCCAAGGACGACCAGGCGAGCGAGCGGGACCGGCGCTTCTCGTTTGGCGGCGGCGGGGCAGGCAAGGGCAAGGCGAAGGAGCGGGAGAACAGGATCGAGGCCTCTCCGGCGAAGGGCGGCGCGGCGCTCAAGCGATCCAAGTCGGCGAGGTCGTCGCTGCTCGCGACGGCCAGGCGGCTGTCGACGCAGAAGCGCCCGAAGGACTTCCCGCCAATCTCCCGGCCTGTCCTCGCCGAGCGGAACGGCGTCGACCACGGCCACGGCGAGTCGTCTTTCCTGCACGGCTACCGCGCCCAGTGCGCGATGAGCTCGCCCGAGCTGGCGACTCCGACGGAGGAGAGCGGGCAGTGGGCTGCCTTCGCGGTCGGGGCGGACGAGAAACGCCGCCAGCCGTTCGTCGACAACCCGCACAGCCCGATGGTCAAGTGGGCGGGCGACGACAAGGAGCCGGCGTCGTCCTTCTCGCCGATCTCGCCGCTCGTCTCGGCCAGGCCGTTCTCGGTCTCGTCCTCGACCCCGTCAGGCGAGTCTTTCGCTCTCCAGTCCGAGCCCTCGACGGCAAGCTCGGCGGGTCCAGCGACACCGGAGCCTTCTTCTCCACGGGCCGAGGGCGTTGCAGTCCGCCGCGCCCGCTCGCCGAAAGCGAGGTGGGACCCGCCGGTGCTTCCCTCCCTCAGCCCGCCGCCGCTCTCGCCGGTCGAGCCAATCCGGCGCAGCACCTCCCGCTCGCCCGACCTCGACGAGGAGACGCGCGAGGCGAACCGGGCAGAGGCGCTCGCCAAGCTCACGAGCCCGACGCCGACCGCGTCCAAGTTCCCGGACGAGCTGGCGGCTTTCCCCTTTCCTCAGGTCGAAGCCCCCCCGCTTCGCTCTCCGCCCCCACCTCGTCCGACTCGTCCTCCCCCGGCCACGCCCGACCAGCGGACCAGCGCGTCCCTCATCCTCCCTCTTCCCTCCGCGCGCACCGCACCCGCCGAGTCCGACCCGACCACCCCGCCCGCCCTCGTCCGGTCCAACACGGTCGGGCTGCACCCCTCCCCCGTCCCGCTCGACATCGACTTCCGCGGCCGGCTCGTCCGCGCGCGCAACTCGTCTCCCGCGGCGCACGCGCCCTCGCCCGGGCTCACCATCTCGAGCTCGGCGTCGTCCGGCACGCTCGCGAGCACGCCGGGCAGCAGTCGCTTTAGCGAGTGGGGCGCACTGGGCGGGTCGAGGAAGAGCAGCGAGTCGAGCGTGACGATGAGCTTTGCAGGAGGAGCGGAGAGGGAGAGGGACGAGTCGACCCCACCGCTGTCGAAGGGCGGGATGTACGCGCTTGCGGTCTCGGACCGCCGCATGGTCGAGTCCGCGGTTGACGTCCTCGCCATCGTCGAGGAAGACGAGCCGCCTCTCTCGCCTGCGAACGGGGTGAGGGTGAGGAGGTCGCCTTCGAAGGCGAGCGGGACCTCGCCCGCCCGCCGCATCTCGGCATCGAAGCGGCGCATCAGCCTCGAGTCGCCGCCTCTGCACGACGCGGCGAGCGTGCTCGTCGTCCCGCGCGTTCGACCTCGCCCGCCGCCGTCCGCCGCCGCCGCAGCCTCGGCCTCGTCGCTGATCTCGACCGGTTCTCCCTCCAAGCCGACTCGCCCGTACCGCCTCAGCCAGGCCGACCGGACCTTCTCCTCAGGCGTCGTCGTCGAGCCGACGCGCAACGAGCGCGAAGAGCTCGGCCTGCACCAGCACCGCCCACTCTCGCCCTCCCTGCCCTTCCCTTCCGCCTCGCAGAAACGCTCGTCCTCCCCCTCCGGCCTTCCCGCCTCGCAGCGCCCTCGAGCGGACAACAAGCGGTGCATGTCCGACCTGCACGCCGACGAGCGGCCCTCGATCGGCGAGAAGCTGTACGGGCTCGGGCTAGGGCTGCCGTCGACGCTGCAGACGAGCGGGGCGGCGGGGAGGACCCGCCACGAGAGCTTCGCGGCGGACGGCGAGGAGCTGAACGGGAGCGACTACCGGCAGAGGAGGGTCAGTCGGCGGGTCTCGTCCGGGGCGGCGGTGAGGACGAAGCTGGTTCTGCGGGAGAAGGGCAAGGCGACTCTCACCTACGTGCGTTTCCTTCCTTCTTCCTTCGCTTCTCTCCCTCGAGCTGACCTTGACGTGCTGCGACAGCAACTCGGCGAATGCATCGGCCGCGGGCAGTTCGGTTCCGTCTACCGGGCGCTGAACCTCACGACCGGACAAGTTGTCGCCGTCAAGCGCATCCAGCTCGAGGGCAAGTCGGATGCCGAGGTCGACCAGCTCAGCAACGAGGTCAACCTCCTCCAGCGGCTCACCCACCCGAGCGTTGTCAAGTACGAGGGCATCGTCCGCACCGAGCACTACCTCAACATCATCCTCGAGTGCGTTCGATCGCGCTCTTCCCTTTCATACCTTCTCTCTGACCTCTCGCTGTGCAGGTACGTCGAGAACGGCTCCCTGGAGAAGACGCTCAAGCAATTCGGCCAACTCCCGGAGAGCCTCGTCGCGAGCTACGTCGTCAAGATCCTCGAGGGTCTGGCGTATCTTCACGAACAGGGTGTCGTCCACTGCGACCTGAAGGGTGCGCTGATTTCTTCCGCTCTCGCCGAGCTTGCCTGACCTTTTCCCCTCCGCTTTCCAGCCGCCAACATCCTCACCTCGAAGCACGGCAACTGCAAGCTCTCCGACTTCGGTGTCTCGCTGAACTTGCACGCGATTAAGGCGACCCGAGGCGTTGCTGGAGCGGCAGAGGCGAATGGCACGCCGAACTGGAGTGCGTCGATGACCTCTTTCCCCTTTTTCGAAGGTTTCTGACCTTTCTCTCCTCTCACAGTGGCACCCGAGGTCGTCAGCCTCGAGGGCGCAACCGCCAAGTCGGACATCTGGTCCCTCGGCTGCACCGTCTGCGAGCTTATGGACGGCAAGCCCCCGTACGCCGACCTCGGGCCCATGACCGCCATGTTCCGCATCGTCGAGGACGAGATGCCGCCGCTCCCGTCGAGGTCGTCGGACGAGCTCCGGGCCTTCCTCCAGCGCTGCTTCAGGAAGGACCCGAAGGCGCGCCCGACCGCACAGGAGCTGTTCGAGGACGAGTGGGTTCTCAAGCACTGGGACCCGGTCAAGGTGCGTTTTTTCTCCCTTCTTGCCTCGTTCGGAGCGCCCCTGACCGACTCGACCTCGACAGGATGTCCGCCCGCAAGACTCGATCCCCTTCATCCGCCGCCTCTCGACCGAGTACCGCCGCCCAACGCTCAATCTCCCGCTTTCGATGGAGTCGCTCGTCGCCGATGCTGTCGACGAGCTCGCAGACTCCCCCGAACCGCTCGTACCACCCGAGCCGGCGTTCGTGCGGGAGGTTAGAGAGGAAGGTCAGGCGAGAGATTCGCTCGACTCGGGCTACCGGGCGAGCGGTGAGACGGCAAGGGTGCGTCTCTATTTGCCTTCTTCTGTCTACGTACCCTTACTGATTGAGCCGATTGTAGACCTCTTCGCCGACCATTCCGCACGGCACGGAGGAGACGCCGCGGCCGCACAACTTCGTCAAGACGACCTTCTCGAAGGGTGCGCTACCTTTCCTCCTTCGTTTCGTTCTTCACGTTTTGACCTCTGCCTACTCTCTCTCAGCGATCGAGTGCAAGATCTGCGGCGACACGACCCGCCGCCACGCCGTCTTGTGTTCGTGCTGCGGCCTCGTCCTCCACCAGCGTTGCAAGGAGTTCGCCCCCGACTGCGCTCCTCTTCGCCCTTTCTCGTCCCCAGCACCGATCCCGATGCACCGCACCCCCTCTTTCGCCCAGACCCCGAACGGCTCGCCTTCGACCTCTTTCTCCCTTACCGACTACCTTCCTTTCGGCAAGACTCGCCGGCCCAAACCCGCTACTCCTGCCTCGTCGACTACCAGCATCCCCACCACCGCCTTCAGTCCCGTCCAACCCACTCAGTCTCGTGCGACGGGCGCGATCCGGCACCTCTCGAACGCCCTCCTCCCGACCAAGACCCGCACGCCGGAGCACACTCCGCCTAGCTCGGTCTCGCGCAAGACCCGCTCCCAGTCTGTCTCGACAGCGGCGGTCGCGGCGCAGCAGCGTGCGGCGAACAGCTCCGAGACGAGCCTCGCCAGTCCTCCCGCCGAGGCGGCTCCTTCCTCCTTCGCCAGGAGTGGTCCCCGAGTCAGCCTCGACCTCCCCGCTTCCCCTACCCGCCTCCTCTCCCGCAAGCACAGTCACCTCCAGGTCGTCCAGACGGCGTCTGGGGCGCGAGCGCTCGCGAGGAAAAATAGCTACTCGAGGTCGGTCTCGCAGCCGGTCAACTCGCCACCGCCGGTCAAGCAGGGCGACTGCATCGTCATGTAGGCGGGTCAGGCAGCGGCCAAGTCGCCCCCGTCCTCTTCCCTCTTGTTCCTACCTCCCTTTTCCCCTTTGCCGGAAGACACCTCTGCCATCTCTTTCCCACACACGGATTTCGCGATCGTCCCTTCCTCAGCACCCTCTCTTCCGTTTCCGATGTAGCGCTTCCCACGTCCCGTCGCTCGTTGTACAGCACTCGCTCTTCGCATGCCTCTTCTCTCTCCTGTCCTTCGTCTTTCTCCCTGTCGGGGTCTCTTATCCTTTCGTAGGTACATACTCGGCATCGTGTCTTGTTACCCAGATCAACGTTCCGCTTGAGCTGTCCGTTCGGTGTCGTCAAAGGGTGGAAGACGTGCGGAAGTGACCAAGAAGAAAGGGAGGTGCGGCTGGATGAGAGTGAAAGTAGCACGAGCGGGGAGCACGAGCGCAGTCACTTTGCGGTAGAGATGGAGGGAAGGGGCAATCCGGCTGGAGGGGAGATGCAGAACAGGCCTTTACATTCTACAACTCCCCGCGCATCCACCGCTCTTCCAGCCCCCTCTGTTCAACTCTCAGCGTGACTCCGGCTCTTCTACACTGCTGCGAGCATACTCGGAGAGCATCGTCTCGGTCGCTCCAACTCCTTGTCACCTGGAGCTCTGCCGTGGCGGGTAGGCACACGGTGAGGTTGTTCAATTGTTCGAGAAGGGTCGGTGACAGGCTAGCCGAAAGGCGCTCCATGTCGAGCGAGTTGGGTAGCGGTAGAATGGTGAGATGGTGCAGGAGTGGGAGTGACGAGGTAACCGAAAGCACGAGGTCTTGATCGAGGGCAGGGCCGCCTAGCTCGAGATGTTGAAGCTTGATGCACCTGCCGAGTGCCGACATGAGGCGTTCCACCGCCTCTCGCGCTTCGTCCGGCTCGATGTTGGTCAGCCGGATTCGAACGGCAGTACGGTTGAGGGACGGTGCGAGGTAGTCGAAGATAGCGGCAAGTTCGTTGACGTCGGACCGCACAGCGTGGCGATCGAGGTCGAAGGCAATGTCGAGGTGACGAAGGCGTGGAGCCGGAGTGGCGACCCAGGAGTCGAAGTAGGCTGGGTGAACCAAGGCGAGGAAGATGCCGGGGAGGAAGCTGAAGAACGGTGCCGAAAGAACGAGGAGTTGACTGACGACTGGGGTGGTGTGACCGTGTTCTTCGGGGAGGTGGTCGGCGACGTCCGAGGCGGGGACCTCGTACGGGATGGACGAGGAACCGATGTTGATTGACGAGGCGGTGTGGGAGAGGAGGACGTCGACAAGCCCCTTGTAGTACTCGTAGGTGTCGCCAAGCGCCGGGACCTCAACCTCCTCATATCGACAGGCGTGGTCGACGATAAAGGCGCACCAGTCCTCGCTCGACATGTCGACAATGGGCTCGAAGTCACGAAAGGTCGGCGTCGGGGACCATGGCACGAGGCGGCGGCAGAGGTTGGGTGGCATAAACTCGCCTTCAAAGGTTTTGACAAGTGGCGGCATGATCTTGCCGAAAAACCGACCGTCCGCGTAGGCCTTCAGCTCCTCGATGTTGATCCTTACGTTGACCTGCTCGAGCGGCAACGCGCGGACCACGCCGGTACCGTTGACGTCGCTCTCGTACTCGCTGATCCATGCGGCGAGTCGCTCGAGCTGGGCAGGAGTGAAGACGGTCATCGCGGGGAGATAGTGCGAGACGGCGTGGTAGAACCTGCGGCTCGTCCGTGCAAGGGCGACGAAGGTGCATTGGACGAGGCATGGGTCGTCGACTTCGTCGTCCTCCACACAATCGACGATGTGGGCGACGAGTTCGTCCGGGAGGCGGGAGAAAGGGGAGGGACGAGGAGGAGAGGGAGGTACGGCGAGGAGTTGGAGAGCTTGGTGAAGGGTCGCGGAGGCGGAAAGGCAGAGGGTGTAGGGCACGGTCGCAGCGGTCGAGGCGGAGAGGGAAGAAGAGGCCGAGGTGAGGAGTTGGAGGACGTCCTGGAGGAGCAAGAGGGTTAGCCAGACAAGCGAGTGTAGGACGAAAAAGAGCGCACGCTGGATAGGCTCCCCCCGTGCTCCTTCCCGATGTCGTCGACGTCGTCTGCGAGTACCCTGAGCGTGGCGGCCTTTGCTCCCTTGACCGGATCGAGTTGGTCGGACAGCGCAGCAAGAACGCGGAGGAGACGCCTGGAGGCGTCGACGGCGGTCGGGCTGATCTCTGACATGCTCAGGGACAGCGTACGACCGCAGCAAGCAGCTGCAGGCGGTGCGAGGTGAGCGGGAAGAGGACGAGGAGCAAGTCGTTCCCTCTTCCGCTTCTCTGATCGTCCTCGCAGGGCGCGGGCTCAGCCAAACAACCTCTTTGATGCTCTGTACCAGCGCTGACTACTCTCTCTTCAAATTCAGGCCTGCACCGACTGCTGGAAATGGAGATCGGGCGCTTGCCGCCGGTCGAATAACAGGAAAACAAAACACAGAGCCCAATAAGGCGTCGGGGAGGACGAGAGAAAGACGAAGGGCGGCCTAAGGGTACACATACAGAGGAGACAGACGGTAAAGGGTATAAGTGCGCAACCAGGGAGACTTAGGCCTCTTCCTCTTCCTGTTCCTGCGCTTCCTCCTCGACGGCCTCATCGTCCTCGTCGAGGTCGGGCAGCTCGGACAGCTCCTTGTTGTCTGTGTATTCGGGAGGCGAGTCAGCACAAGCGGATAGTGGTGTGCACGGTGCAGGGCGTACCAATGGCGACACTGCGGGTCTGGTTGGCGACCTTGTAGATACCGACGAGGCGGGCTGCGAGCTCAAACATGTTCTGCAAAAGGGCATGAGGGAGTGAAGCAGACGAGAGGAAGGGCCGCGATACGTAGTTAGCTCTGTCCCGCTCTGTTTGGGGGGAGGAGAAAGACGTACGTTGCGCAGCGAGATGATGATGTGCTGGCAGCCGATGGCGCGAGACTGAATGTAGTTGGCGATAATGGAGACGTTGCGGAAGTCGAGGGCAGCGTCGATCTCGTCCATGAAGTAGAGCGGAGTGGGCTGTAGAAAGGAGAGGGTTAGCCTCCGCGCGAAATGGAGAGGAAGGTGAGCTACGCACCTTGTAGACATGCAGGGCGAAAACGAGGGCGAGGGAACTGAGCGTCTTCTCGCCTCCGGAAAGGTTGGCGATGTTCTTCCAGCTCTTCTTCGGCGGCATGACGGAGAAGACGATACCCTCCGAGAAGGGGTCGGCCGAGTCGTACAGCTCGAGCTCGGCGTTGCCGCCGAGCGTGATCATCTGCAGAGAGAAGAGGGCATGAGCGAGGGAGAAAGCGAGGGGAAAGTGGGAGGAGGGCGCACCTGATACATCTCCTTGAGCTTGTTCGAGATGATGCCGAACCCGCTCATGAACTTGACGAGGCGCTCGTTGCGCAGCTCGGTGACCTGGCTCTTGGCAGCGTCCCAGTCGCGCGAAATGCTCTCGAGTTCCTCGCCGCGCTTCCGGAACTCGTCCTCGCGGCGCTTGTACTCCTGCAGGACGGCGAGGTCGGCCGTGTTCTTGTCGAGGCGCTCTTCGAGCAGGGCGATGTCGGCCTTGAGGCGCTTGACGTTGATCTCCTCGATCTCCTCAGGCTCGAGGACGCGGAGGACGTCCTCGACACGCACGGCGCGCTGGCGAGGCTCAGCGCCCTCGCCCTGCTCGCCCTCGTGGTCGGACTCTTCGTCCTCGAGGCTGTTGAGTGAGGAACGTTAGCAGGAGAGGCGATAGAGAGGTTGTCGGAGCAGGACGCACAGCTCGAATTCGGGCATCTGCAGCTCGCCAATCTTGCCGGCCCAGTGCTCGAGAATCCGAGTCGTCTCCTTGAGCTTGCGGTCCAGGTCGTTGAACAAGCCGCGGAGGTGGGCCTGGCGGACCGGCACAGAGAGGTCAGTCTTGGCTGGAGTAGAAGGCAGAGAGGAAACGCACCTCGGCCTTGCGGAACTCGATGATGGCCTCCTCCTGCTCTTCCAGCTCGGCTTTGAGGTTCGCGAGCTCATCGCGGCCCTCCTCGACCTTGGCCTGCGCCTCCTCAACGGTCTGGCGCACCGGCTCCGCCTCCGCCTCCTTCTCCGCGAGCTGCTCCTTCAGCTCGGCGATCTCAGCCTCGAGCTCCTCGCTCTTCGCGCCGTTCGTCTCGATCGCCTTGGCGAGCTTGACGAGGTCCTTCTCGGCCTTGGCCTTCTCCGTCTTGACCTTGACGAGGCGCGAGTCGCAAAGCCGGATCTGGTCCTGCAGGTCGCTGACCTTGGCTTCGGCCGTGCGGAACTTGATACCGCCGACCTCGCGGATCTGGTCTTCGAGAGCAGCGATCGCGTCGGAGAATTTGGACGCCTGGGTGCGGAGCCCTTCGACCTCGCCTTCGAGAGTCGCGATCGTCTTCTCGAGCTGCGAGGCGCGCTTGACGTCGGCGGCGTCGGGCTCGCTCTGTGACCTGTGGAGAGTGACAAGTCAGTCGACGCACGAGAAGGAGAGGGAGGACAGCGGAACGCACTGAAGCTCCTCGAGAAGCGCGACCTTCTCTTCGGCGTCCTGCTTGTTCGCCTCGAGGTCCATCTCAACCTTTGGAATCTTGCTCTCGATGTCGGCCATCTCCTTCTCGAACGCCTTGAGCTCGCCCTCGACCTCCTTGAGCGCGGCGACGACCTCGTCGAGCTGCACGGTCGCGACCTGCTCGTCCTGCTCGAGCTTGGCGAGCTGCTTCGGCGAGACCTCGTCGGCGGCGATGCGGCTGCTCATCTTGCCGCGGACGGGGCGCGAGCCACCGACCTGCGCCGCGCCGGACGCCTCGGCGATGTTGCCGTCGACGGTGACGACCCTCCAGCGCTGGCCGTCGACCTTGCCGGTCGAGACGGCGTGGGCGGTGTCCCAGTCGCGGGCGACGAGCGTGTTCTTGAGGGTGTGGCGGAAGACCGGAGCGTAGCGGGCATCCTTGGGCGTGACGAGGTCGAACAGGCGCTCCGTCCCGCGGGGGCACTGGATAGGGCCGAGGTCCACGTTGGAGGAGAAGCGGTCGAGGGCGATACAGGATGCGCGGCCGATGTTGTGCTTGCGGAGGTGGTCGAAGATGGCTTCGGCGGTCTCGCGGGTGTCCACGACGAGCGACTCGAGACCGGCAGCAGCAGCGGTAGAGATGGCGATGTCGTAGGTGTCGTCGATGCGTCCGAGGTCGCCAAGACGGCCCTGCACGTACGAAGAAGTGAGCGAGAGATAGAGAAAGGGACAGAGGCGAAACATACGTGGAAGCCTGGAAGACGACCCTGGTCCTTGAGCTTCTGCACCGCCTCCAGGACCTTGCCCTTCGACTGGCTAGCGCTCTGGCTCGCCTTCGCCTCGAGCGTCTTCTCCCTCGCGGCACCAACGACCTGCTTTGCCCGCTGCTCGACCTTCTTCTGCTCGCCGTAGCGCTGGCGAGCGTCCTCAAGCCCGGCCTTGACCTCCTTCTGGCGCCGCTTGAGCTCGCGCATCTCGCCAATCTTGCTCGTCTGCCGCTCCTGGAGGTCCTCCATCTCCTTCTCGACGCGCTCGATCTCGGACTGGGCGTGGGCGGCGCGGCCGCGGACATCGGCGAGCTGCTGGGTGTTGATCTTGACCTCGTTCTGCTTGGCCTCGATCTTCTCCTGCCACGGCGCGAGGAGTTGCTGGTTCTCCTCGATCTTGGCGTTGAGCGGCGCGACCTTGTCTGTACGTCGAAGACAAGGGGAGATCAGCCCGCCTGTTCTGGAGAGAAAGCGAGGGAGGAGCAGCGAATCGCCCAAACGTACCCTTCAGGCTCGCCATCAGCTGGTTGAGCGTCGCCTGCTCCTCCTCGAGCTCAGCCTTGAGTGAGTCCTTCGACTCGACGAGCTTGTCGAGGCCGTCGGTGCTGTCGCGGATCGCTCCCTCAGCAGCACTGCGGGCGTGCTTGTCCTGTAGGCATCACAAACGCCTCAATCGGTATGCACTTCTCTGAAGGAGCTAAGCACGAGACAAAGCGAGCGTGCAACAACGCACCTCCTCGAGCGCCTTCTTGAGCTTGGCGAATTTGGCGTCGGCGGCCTTCTTCTGGACAGTGAGCTGGACCTTGGCCTTCTCGTACGTCGCAAGCTCCTTGGCGAGACCAGCGGCGGCTTCTTCGATCTCCTGCTCAGGTGAAAGGGGAAGGGGGCGGTCAAAAAGGCATCATAAAGGACGACAACGCTTCAACCCGCGGGCAGCGCGGGAGTCGAGCGAGCGAGACCTCGCGACCGCCAGGAGAATCGGCGAAAGACGCACCTTCAGCCCCGCCTCCGTCTCCTTGACCGCCGCCACGCCCTCGTCGTACCTCGACCGGTCGGCCTTCTGCCGCTCCATCTCGCCCTCGAGCTTGACGCGCGCCTGCTCGAGCTGCTCGGCGTACACGCCGTGGTCGGCTTGCGCCTGGTGCGCGTGGCGCTGGTACAGGCGCGACTGAAGCGAGACGAGCTGGACTTGGTCGCGGAGGTAGGCATCGGCGGACTTTTTGCGGTCCTGCGAATCGAGGATTTTACGCCAGATCAGCCTCATCCTGTGCTGCAGGAAAGGAAGCAGAAACGGAAGCTCGACGCACCTCGAGCGCCCCCTTCTCCTTCTCGACGAGCTTGACGCGGTTCATCACGACCTGGCGCTCGTCGCCGAGCCGCTCGACCTCGACGACGGCCTCGTCGATCTGCGGCTTGAACTCGGCCGTGCCGATGATGTCCTCGAGGTACTCGAGCAGGCCCTCCTCATGCTCGGTGCGGCCTTTGGGCGGCATCTGCGCGATCGACTCGACTTCGCCCTGCGAGAGTAGAAGAGGTCAGCGAGCGAAAGGGAAGGGTGAGACAGGAAAGCGGACCTGGAGGATGAGGAAGCGGTTGTGGGTGAGGTCAATGCCGCGGCCGAGGAGGAGCTGCTTGACCTCGCCAGGAGAAGTTGCCTTGCCGTTGACGCTGGAAGGGGGCGAAAAGTAAGCATCTTCGAGACACGATGCTCGTGGAGAGCGGTTTGCTCACGTGTAGCGGGTCGAGTTGTCGCGCTTGACGGTACGGGCGACAATGAGCTGCGAGCCGGGAACGACGGCGAACTTGTCGCGGCCTCCAGGCTGTAGGGACGGGGGATGGTTATGAGTCAACTCGAACTCTCCGGAAGGGAAAGAGAAGGACAAGGCCAGGAACTCGACGCACCAGGTCGACGATCTCGCGGAACCAGACCTCCACCGTCGCAAAGTCGCACCCACCCCTCGCGTACGCGGCGTCGCGATTCTTCCTCTTCGCCGGGGCCTTCTTCTTCCCCTTGCCCTTCTTGCCCCTCGGCCGGACCTCCTCCTCGCTGTCCTCGTCGTCGTCTTCGTCCTGCTCGAACCCGTCCGAGTCATCCTCGGCGCCCTCGTCGACCTCGTCCGAGGGAGAGGGTGCGTCGCCCGAGTTGTGGATGAGCTCGCTGAATTTGCCCTGGCGCATCTTGGTCGCGCGGAACCCGAAGACGAAGAGGAGGGCGTCGATCGTGTTCGACTTGCCCGAGCCGTTCGGGCCGACGATGGACGAGAAGGACTGATGAGGGGGGCGGGTCAATTGTGCTCGGTAAGGTGGAAGGGGAAAGAAGGAGAGAGGGGGCGCACCTTGTGGAACGGCCCAATAACGCCTCTGCCCTTGTAACTCTTGAAGTTCTCGAGCACGAGCTGGTGGATAACGAGCCTCGGCTTGCCCTCGAGCTCCTTTGCGCGCTGCGCCGACTGAAGCGCATGGTCGAGCGCGGCCTGGCGCGCGATCGAGGCGAGGGCGGAGGCGGTAAGGGCGGTAGGGACGGGTGGAAGGGGCGGGACAGCCGGCTCAGCTGGAGCGGCGGGCTTGTCCTCTGCGGCAGAGGGAGAGGCGGGGAGCGGAGTAGCGGAAGGGGCGGGCGAGGGGGGAGTGACGGCGGGTTGGGCGGCGAAAGGAGGCTGCATCTCCGTGTCGTCCTCGGCGTTCTCGTCGTCCTCCTCCTCGTCGGAAGAAGCCACGACGGCGCGACCCTTGCCCTTGCTCGCCCGCTTCTTCGCGGGGGTGACGGGCTGAGGGGTGCCCTCCTCCGCGTCTTCCTCGTCCTCCTCGCCCTTGATCTGCTCGACCGTCTCTTCCTCCTGCTCCGTCTCGGCCTCTTCCTCGTCCTCGTCCTCCTCTGCTGCACTGGACTCGGCCTCGGGCGTAGGAAGCTGCGGCTGCTTGACCGGCGAGGCAGGCGCGAGGGAGACGCGCTTCTTGCCCTTCGCCCGGGACAACCTGGGCTTGACCGGCTCCTCCTCCTCGTCGTCGTCCTGCTCCTCGGCCTCGCGGTACTCCGGCTCGGGCTGCTCGGGGAAGACGACCTTCCGCTCGACCTCGTCGGCGAGGTCGTCGACCTCCTCGGCAGCCTCTTCGTCCGAGTCGACGACGACCTTGGGCTTCTTGCTGGCGCCGCGCTTGGCGGGTGCGCGGCGGGAGCGTGGCTTGACGACCTCTTCCTCCTCCTCCGGCTCGTCGTCCTCCTCGGCTGCAACGGTCGAGGCTGCGCTCACCCGTGCAGCCGAGCGCCGCGTTGACCGCAACGACGAGGTGGTGGCGGCCGAGGTGCGTGCGGCGGCTGAGCGGCGAGTCGAGGTCGAGCTGGCGGTTGTTGAGCGACGGGAGAAGCGGACGGGCTTGTCGTCCTCGTCGTCGTCTTCTGGGCGGTTCTCCTGCGCGTCGTCGTCCTCCTGGGTAGCTTGAGATGCCTCGCTGACCTTAGCCTTGCTTGCGCGGGTTGAGCGAGTTGCGGCGGTCGAGGGTTTGTTGACAGACGCAGACGAGCGGCGGGTGGAGCGGGAAGGAGGGGCATTGGTGTCGAGTGCTTCGAGTGGCTCTGCTGGTGGTGCTGTCTTGCGGCGGGGAGGCATGGTGACCGGCCTGGAGCGAGCTGGGAGCAGCGGACAAGGTCGAGGAAGGGAAGAGGACGAGAGGAGGACGCGTCCCTCGTCCCAAAGCAAGGTGTGGATTGGCTGAGCGGTGGTCTAAGGTACTCTTACGCGCTCTCGGCGGCGTACTGGCTCATTAAGAGGGAATGCCGTCGTCCCCTCCTCCTCTCCCAATCCACCACGGGCTCTCGCTCATCCACACTCGCTGCTTCGCTCGCTGGACTCTTGCTCGACACCGACACGCTCTACTACCTCCAGAGACACCGTCGAGCACCGCCGTACGTCTTTCGCGTCCATTCTCGCTGTTCTCAACCCCACCTCTCGCGGCCCGAAGCTGATGAGGCTTTCCTGCTCCCGCAACAGCTCCATCGGCCCCTTCAAACCCGCACACGGCATCATGGACGCCTCTTCTCCCTCCTCGAACGCCTCACCAGTCCCTCTTTCGGTCGGACGCATGTCTGCCAACTCTGGTTCAATCGACAGCAGTTCGATCCAGCAAGACCCGAAGCCGGCTCGGAAAGACGGCTGCATCGTCGCGAAGGAGATCTTCCTGTCGATCGGGACACTCGAGGGGTGGACGAGCGGCGACATTGTCGGCGCACTCGTCGTTGGCCTCGGCGGGCCGTACTTTGCGCTCACAATTCCCGACGGGCTCTACTCGAGCTTCCTCGATTACGCCTCCGTCTACGGCTTCGCGAGCAAGGGCGGACCGCCGCCGGTCTCGTACCATCTCATCAGCCTCCGCAACCTCTTTCTCCGACACTGGTCAGAAGGACTACTTGTTCTTCCAGGCCGTGATCCTGTCAAGCGGGTACGCCGTAAGCGAGTGGTGGAGTCGCGTGAGCTACGCTGGAGCGAAGGAGGACAAGCCGAGACGTGCGCTTCCCTTTCTTCCCGCCTTTTTCTTCGTATGCTCACCCGACTTGCCCTTTCTTTACAGTCCAACTGTCCGAACGCTGGTCTCTCTGCACGACCTTCGTGCTCATCGTCTTATTCCTCCTCCCCGACGGCAGCGTCCTGTACTACCGAGTCTTCAAGTTCCTGGCTTTCTCGCTCAAAGTCCAGTGCCTCCTCTCTCTCGACAATGGCCCGATCCGCTCTTCCCTCCTTCTCCTAATCTTCCTCCTCAGCGCCTTCATGTTGGCCTTCCACGTGCCTGGCCTTGACCTCGACCCAGACAATTTCGCCTCCCGTGCGGTCTCTCTCCGCTCCTTCGAGTCCGACGGTCGTCCCGACTTTCTCGATCTCCCGCTGCGCGCCACGCTCGACCTCCTCGGCTCCAAGGTCAAGTACGACGTCACCAAGTATAGCCTCGCCGAAGCACGCGCGGCCCTTAAGGCGCTCAACAGTGTCGCGCCGGTCTAGGTCGAGGTTCGCTCGGTGCAAGCCATTCTCGTTATTCTGTTTGCACTGGGGATGCATCTCGCTCTGCTCCCCCTAGGCCGCATTCCGCAGCGAGATGCTCTTTCCTCGTCGAAAACTCGGGAAGCAAAGGTTAGGGCGCGCGGAAAGCCAGGCAGCCCTAGGCTGGAGCGTCGTGATATGCTCCAGTCAAGGTCAAGGAGGGCCGCCGCATCGGTGCACTTGGGTTTGTTTACTTAGCGAGCAGATCCCGTCCGGTAACCTAAGTCTTTTCTGCACTTCCTGCTTCCCCCTTTCCGGCTCAAGACTGACCCTATCGGCTTTGCAGCCTCTGAACCTCATCCTTTCAGAGACACCTTCTCGTCTTGGTGCGACGGCGAGCCGCTCCCGGAGTCGGCCGTGCACGACTTCTGGGTTTGCGGGAACTGGGAGGCTCCCCCGGGCACCGAAGTTCTCTCTAGATGCCTCTCCTGAGCGCATGTAATCGGATCTGTACTGTGCGTCTCCTGCGCGGCGTCTTCTACCCGGCGAGAGCCTCCTCCTGCTTCATCGAAAGGCCCGTCTCCGCTTCTCCCTCCCTGCCCCGCTGATTCGCTTCACCGCTCGTATCGACAACAACCTCGCTCGCCGCGTCCAACTTCTCGGCGCTGGGGCGCGACTCATCGTGCATCTCGCCAAAGCTTTGCGGGCTGGGCAAGGAAGGCGGCACGGAGGGTTTTGGCGCGGCGGGAAGGGGAAGCGGAGCGAAAGACGGGGCTGCGAAGGGTGGTGGAGCGGTTGCGGGCGGAGGTGCGGCGTCGGGGGACGGAGGGATGACGAGAGAGGCGGCGAAGGAGGACGAGGACGGTGCGGGAAAGGCGGTAGAAGAGGGTTGCGGATCTGGCTCCGGGGTTGGGGTGGGGAGGCAGGACCCGGACGGCACGTCGATTGACGCAGTCGGCAGGATGGTGGAAGAGGCGGTGAAGTAGGAAGGCGGGAGGTAGAGCCGGAGGTGCGACTCGATGAGCGATTCGGCGTGCAGGCGGTCGGAGGGGGAAAAGACCGTGGTGGAGAAGGTGGCGCGCTGCTCTCCAGACTTGAATGAGCTCTCGCGCTTCGAGACGAATCAGTGAAAAGGCGTACCATAGCGAATGCAACGCCGCGGGTTGTGTACGAGAAGACGTCGCGGAAGTCGACGTGCTGCTTGTCGACGCCGAGCGTGACCAGGCGGGCGTGCGTAAGCTTCTTGAGCGTCTGCAAGACGGGCGAAATGTCAGTGGCCAGACTGCTGGAGGAAATGGCAGAAAAGCGGGAGAAAGAGGGAAGGGAAAACGCACATTCTTGTTCCTCCCTTCGACCGTCCCTGCCTCCACTCCCGCCCCGACCGCTGCTCCAGGCTCGACGCTCCCGGCCCTGCTCGGCGCAGCCATCGACCCGTCCCTCTCCTCCCTCTTCCGCTTCTTCGCTGGCTCGTCCTCCGCGCCAAGGCTGAACTGCCCAACCGGCAAGCTCGACGAGCGGTTCATCCGGCCTCGTCGCCTGCCTCCTGCGCCCGCCCCTGGTGCTCCGCTCGCAGCGGAAGCAGCCCCAAAGGAGCGCAATTCGGCCACCGCGTCGTGCATCTCCTCGTCCTCGTCCTCCTCGCCGAACCCGCCCGTCGTGGTCGCGACGCTGAGCGCCGGCGACGGCGCGCGGCTCCCTCCGCGCGCGAGACTGCCTCGGCGCGAGTTCGAGCCAGACTTGAACCGGAGAGGGTGGAGGAAGTCGTCCTCGTCGTCCGAGGCGGGAGGGGAGTCGAGCAGCATGGAGGAGCGCGAGGCGGTGCGCTGGAAAGTTCGGCCTGCGCCTGGTGCGGCGGCGGCGAGGATGTTGCGACGGGAGGACGAGCTGGAGAGGAGAGGAGGGAGGGAGGACTCGCGCCCGTTGTTAACGCTGGTAGTGGACGGGAAGAGGCGCGAAGAGGAGGTCGTGCGAGAGAGGGAGCGCGAAGAAGGCGGGGGCGGGGGCGGGAACGCCATTGAGGGAGGGAGGGACGAGGTCGTCTTTGGCTTCGGCCGGGCGGTGGATGTTGACCCGAGCAGGGATGCGATGGCTTTGTCCTTGGCCGTCTGCCGTTTCGGCTTGGGCACCTTCGGAGGCGGGATAGAGGAAGACGAGCCGGATGGGGAGAGGGCGAACGCGGAGGCGGGGAGTGAGGCGGTCTTGCGGAGCTTCTTGGTAAAGAGGTTCTCTGCTCAATATCGAGCGGTCAGTCCCGAGAGCTGCTGATGAGGGAAATGGTAAGGCATGCCTCGAGGGAGAGGGTCGTCTGGTCGAGGCTTCCTGATCGCAGAGCGGGAAGGGCGGCCGAGCAGGAGGGTGAGAGGCGGTCGAGGAGGTGGAGCAGTCGAGGTAGACGGGTCGACGTTCTCTTGCTCGACCGCCTTTGGGGGCGGGTAGGCGGCGAAAACGATGACCTCCTCGCCTGCGAGAAGGAGGTCAAGTTAACGGAAGACTGGGCAAGGAAAAGGAAAGAAGACACACCTCCCGCATCAAGCTTCACACCCATGCCTTCTCGCCCTTCTCGGCAGAAGTGGTCCTCAAACCACTCGACCGTCTCCGGACACCGCGCATCGACGTACACCCTCACGTCCGTCGGCGTCTCGACCTCGATCCGCTCGACCTCTTCCACCTTCTTCCCCTTGCCTTTGCTCCCGCCTCGTCCCTTCTTCTCGCTTGGCGGAGGCGGCGCTGCCTCTCCCGCTCGTCGGATCGGCACCTCCCCGACGAACTTGACGTCCGCTCCCCTAAGCATCTCCAGCCCGAGGCACATGTCTGCGCCGGACGCGGCCGAAGAGGACGCCGACGCGAAGGGATCGTCGAAGGGAGACATGGCGGAGGCGGAGGCGAGGTGAGGAGAGGCGAGGCCGGACGCGGAAAGGGAGGGCGAGGCGGACGAGGAAGAAAGGGTGAAGAGGTGGGCGATGATGGCGATTCCTGCGGGCGCGCCGAGCTCGTTCGGGCGTTCGCGGTGAAGGGAAGTGAAGGAAGTGGCGCACCGTGCAGCTTGTAGCCGTCCTCTGTCACGGCCTTTCCCCTCCACAGTAGCCGACACCCGTTCGCACCCCCTCCGCCCGCTGCACCGGGTGTTCCTACAGTGTTGCCCGTGTTTGTGCGCTTGAGCGGTGGTCGTGACGCGGTCGTATCGGCTGCTGAGGCTGTAGAAGGTGACGCTCGTTTGGCTGGAGGCGCGTCGAGGGATGAGGAAGGCGAGGAAGGGCGCTTCGAGCTGGGAGAGGCTGGTAGGGGTAGTGGTAGTGCTGGTGATGGTGCTGACTCCATCGCACGAGTCCAAAGCGTGGAAGAAGCTGGTTGTAGCGCGTGGTGGTAATCCAACCCTCGCCTCCTCCTCATCTCGCTTCCTCTCCTCCCCCCACTTACTCTCTTCTCCCGCTTGACACGCTTCGATGGCCTACGACGACGCTCAAGCACCCCGAGGACGCGGACGTGGTCGCGGGCGCGGCGGCGCACCGTCATCTCGCGGACGAGGCGGTGCTCAACCTCAAGGCCGCCAGCAGTCCCGCGCAAGCCAGGGAGAGCCCGGGTCCATCCCCAGCGGTACGTAATCCCTACAACAGGACTTTTTGACCCGCGCTCATCCTGCCCCTTGTCGCCTGTAGGGTCCGTCAGCAAGATCAAGGCCCAGCTCCGCCAGACCAAGCGGCTGCTCGCCAGGGTGCGCTAGCTGCTCTTTCTCTCGCTGAACACATTCACTGCACTGACACCTACCTCCACCCCCTTTCGCACCTTACTCGTCCGCGAGCAGGACGACCTCACCCCCGATGTGCGCACCACCTCGGAGCGCCGTCTCGCCGCTCTCGAGTCGGAGCTGGTCAAAGCAGAGCAGGGCAACCTCGAGAAGAAGATGGTCACGAGGTACCGCGGCGTCAAGTTCTTCGGTGCGGCTTTCCCCCCTTCTTTCCCTTCGAAAGCTGGCTAACCGCTCTTCCTCTTCCCGAGCAGAGCGCCAGAAGCTGCTCCGCAAGATCAAGCAGACGAAGAAGCAGCTGCAGAGTGCGCCGAGCGATGCGAAGCTGGAGCAGGCGCTGCTCGAAGCGCGGATCGACCTGCACTACGTCCTCGTACGTTCTCCCTCTATTCCCTTCCTCCGTCTCCTCCCCCTCTCTAATCTCTGCTTTCCCGCACCCAGCGCTACCCGAAAACGGAGAAGTACATCGCCCTCTTCCCCGAAGGCACCTACGTCCCGCACTCCACCTCGAGCATCTCCCCCTCCGACCCCTCCTCCGCCGCCACCGCCGCTTCCTCCAAAGACGCCGACTCGAAGCGCGCTGCGCTGCGCGCGTCCGTGCGGCGCCAGGTCGAGAGGGGCGAGATCCCGCTCGAGGCTGAGGGTGGGGATTTGGGCATCGAGGGGGAGGAGGATGTTGGGGCGGGCGGGGCGGGCGAGAAGCGGGAAAGGGAGGATGAGGCTGAGGAGGCAGGAGAGACGGAGGTGAGGAAGGAGAGTGGGAAGCGGAGGAAGGTCGCGCAGCCGGTCGAGGCGGAGGAGGAGGAAGAGCAGGAGCAGGAGCAGGATGCTCCGGCTGCTGAAGAGCCGGAGGAGGCCGAAACTCCTACTGGCGACGCCGACGTCGACGCGGCGCCGAAGAAGGAGAACCGCAAGCAGCGTAAGGAGCGCAAGCGGCGCGAGGCGGCGGCGGCGGCAGCAGCCGGCGAGGCGGGTCCGACACCGGTGAAGGAGGCGACGCCGGCAAAGGCGGCTGCGGGAGGGAAGAAGGCGGCGGGCGGGGCGAAGAAGGTGGAGAAGAAGCAGACGCTGGCGGACGAGGACGATTTCTTCGCGTAGTGTTGGACGCATGCTGTTGTACCACTAGAGCTTTTCTATTTCTCCAGCCTCGCGTTTGAGCTTCCGGCGACGGAGTCGTAGGAACGAAAGGCAAAGCGAGGGGTCGCTTTCGAGTGTGTCACAAACCTTACGAAGCGCGGAAAACGACCATCTCGACCTGGATCGGTGCGAGTTCGTGGACTGTCGCGAGAGCGGCACGGGCTTCGCCAAGGGTCCAGTCCGAGAGAGCCCAGGTGTTGTGGACGAACGAGGCAAGGACCGCGAACGTCTGGTCGTGCGCGAGGTTCAGGAAGTCGAGGGGGATCTTGAGGACCTCGGCGGGGGGAAGACCACCCGAGGCGAAGTCGGTGGGGAGGAAGTTCTGGAGAGCCGTGAAGTATCCGTAGGGCGAAGAGCGCCACGAGGGAGTAGGTCGGCCCGCAAAAGAGGAGGAAGAAGGGCTGGACTCGGAGGGAGAACAGGAGGACAAGGTAGACGATCGAGTAGTGGACGCTGTGGTTCGGGACGAGGTACAGCGAGAAGATGACCAGCGTAGTCAGGAGTGCAAAGCGATCCGGGACGGCCACTGAGCGCGATGGATGCTGATCAGCTGGCGAGGAGCGCGCCGGGAACGTTTCCGCTCGTCCAGCCCTCGAGCGTGCCCGCGTCGGCGAGGATCTCCTTGATCACCTCGCGGTCACTTCTCAGCAGAGACGCTGAGCCCTGTTGGTCTGACTCGGCCGCGTTAAGCGGCACGGAGGCGGACAAGGACGGGGCTTGCTTGTCCTGGACGCGCCGGATGGCGTCCTTCTCGGCCATGAGCTCGTGCGAGGGGTCCGAAGCGGGAGACGAGGTGTACATCGTGGAGTGTGAAGGCTTCGAGGCACGGACTGCGCTGTAGTAGGAGGGTGAAAGCCTCATCAGCTGGGTCGAGGAAGTAGGGAGAGGAGGAAAGACGCTGAAGGCGAGGGACTCACAGCGGCGCCCGATGGGGATCCTAAGCCTACCAAGTGTGCTGCCGAGTCCAGCAGTCGTCAAGTGAGCGGACCAAGGGAATTGAGGTGGGGGTGATGCGGACGAAGAAGAGGGAGAAGATGGGAAGCCTATGATGGGGCAGATGCACCGTGACGGGGCTGTTCAGAGGGTCGTAGGCGTGGTCTGGGCGGGAGCGAGCAGCGATACGAGCAGCGAGGGATGCGGACGAGATCAAGCCACGACCCTGGAGGTTGCCGACCTCTTTCCTTCCAACCATCGCTTCCTTTGAGCCTTACTCACCCTCATGGCAGTCAGACGCACTGTCGTACCCCCGGCGGACCCACCGCCCGCCGCCCCTCGCTCGTCCAGCACTGCCCCACCTCGTCGTCGCTCCGCCCTCTCCATCCTCGTCCTCTCGCTCGTCTTCCACGCATGCTACTTCCCCGCCCTCTTCGACATCTACTTCCGCTCCCCCGTCATGCCCGTCCCAGAACGCCACACGGTCAGCCAGGGCGGACTCGCAAAGGTGCGCATTCCCTACTCTCCTTCCTTCGGCTGGTGCAGGCTGACCTTGGCTCCTGCTCGTAGCGCGTCGTCCTCTTCGTCGGCGACGGACTAAGGGCCGACAAGCTCTTCCAAGCCTACGCGAATCCGCCTTTCCCTGATGGCGACTCGCAACCCCTTCCCGAACCGCTCACCTCTGTACCTCATGCTCTCCTCTCTGCCGAAGACCTCACTCTACTCTCCTCCGAGCCTTCCGAGGACGGCGAGAAGACGACCCCAGCGCCGTTCCTTCGCGGCCTCATTCAGTCGGGTAAGGCGCAGTGGGGCGTGTCGCATACCAGGGTTCCGACGGAAAGCAGGCCGGGGCATGTTGCGCTCATTGGCGGGATGTACGAGGATGTGAGCGCTGTGACTCGAGGGTGGACTACGTGAGAGCTCTTTCTTCTCTCGCTTTTCCTTCCAGCGGAACTGACCCGCTCTTACTGCAGGAACCCCGTCCCGTTCGATTCGGTCTTCAACCAGTCCTCCCACGCCTACACCTTTGGCTCGCCCGACATCCTCCCCATGTTCCAGCTCGGCGCCTCCGACCCGAACCGCGTCTCTGCCTGGTCCTACGGCGAGGAGTTCGAGGACTTCACCTCGGACGCCGTCCACCTGGATCTCTGGGTCCTCGCCGAGCTCAAGGCGCTGCTCGAGAACGCGGCGGACGACCCCGACCTCGACCGCGAGCTGAGGCAGGACGGCGTCGTCTTCTTCGAGCACCTCCTCGGGCTCGACACGACGGGGCACTCGTACCGCCCGCACGGCCCGGAGTACCACCGCAACATCCGCGTCGTCGACCACGTTGTGCGCGAGACGGTCGAGCTCTTCAGCGCCTTCTACGGCGACGACGAGACGGCTTTCGTCTTTACGGCCGACCACGGCATGAGCAGCCTGGGCAATCACGGCGATGGGCATCCGGACAACACGCGCACGCCGCTCGTTGTGTGGGGGAAGGGCGTCAGGACGAGGGAGGACTGGGAGGAACCGGCAGGTCAGGACGAGTACTCGGCGGGCTGGGGATTGAAGGGCGTCAGGAGGGACGTCGAGCAGGCGGATGTTGCGCCGCTCATGGTGCGTTTACCCCACTCTCTCTAACTCTCGTCAGCAGACGTACTGACTCTGCATCCATCACAGTCGGTCCTCGCCGGTATCCCTCTTCCCGCCAACTCTGCCGGTCGCGTCCCGCTCGACTACCTCGCTGCCTCCCCTTCTTTCCGCGCCGAGGCCGCCTTCACAAACGCGAAGCAGCTCCTCGCCGAGGCCGAAGCAAAGAGCGGTCCGTCTCGTCCTGACCCTCTCTTCCCTCTCGCTCTTCTTGACCTTTTCTTCCTCTGCAGCCGCCAAAAAGCGCCACGCCCTCTCCTTCCGCCCCTTCCCCGAGCTCGTCGACAACGTCGCGCACGGCACCCTCATGCCCGCTAAGCATATCGAGGCGATCGAGGCGTTGCTCGCGAAGGGCGAATTTGCTGAGGCGGAAAAGCGGAGCGTCGAGCTGGGTGAGATCGCGCTGAGGGCGTCGGCGTACTTCCAAAAGTGCGTTTTCCAAGCTTGTCTCCCTCTGCTCGAACCCCAAAGAGACGGCTTGAGCTGATGCTGCAAATCGCAGATACGACTGGCTCCTCCTTCGCTCGATCGTCACTGCCGGCTACGTCGGCTTCATGGCCTACACCGCACACTCCATCATCGTCTCCCAGTCTAAGATGCTCGCGTCGGTCACGCCTACCGCCGCTCGGCTCCGCCAACTGCAGTACCCAGTCCTCGCCCTCTTCGCCCTCCTTTCCATCCGCTTCTTCGTCGAGAAGGCCCCGGCCTCGTACTACTTGTACGCCGCCTTCCCCACCTACTTTTGGACGACGGTCGTGCGCAACCTCGGGCCCGTCCTCTCCCTCTTCCGCTTCCCGCGCACCTCCCCCACCGCGCCCTCCTACACCCTCTTCGCGCGACACACGCCGCTCGAGCTGGCTTTCTACGCCCTCCTCGCCCTCTCGTCCCTCCTCGCCACTGCGCACGGCTACGCCGACTGCCGCGCGTTCGCCGCGATTGCGTTCGGGATGGGCTGGGTCTGGCCCGCGGTCGTGCACGAGGCGCCGTACCTCGGCAGGCAGAGGGGCGAGTTTGCGGGATGGACGGCCGCGATGACGGCGCTGAGTGTGTTCCCGGTGCTGCCGGTCGAGAAGGGGGAGGACCTGTGGCTCATGTGCGTGGGCGATGTTCCCCTTTTTCCGTCGGTTTTTCCCGTTGATGAGCGACACTGATCCACGCCTTCTGCGACGCGCAGTGCTGCCGGTGCCGCCGCTCTCGTCGCCCTCGCACTCTTCGTCCTCTGGAACGGCGACCGCTCCTCGCCCACTTGGGCTCGAAGCCGCTCCTTCATCCTTGCCGAGGTACTTCTCTTTGCCCTCCTCCTGGTTCACCCTCTCTGACCCCGCTTCCCTGGGTAGATCCTCCTCACCCTCGCCTGCCTCCGCGTGACCTGCTCGTCGGCGCTCAGTCTGCAGGCGAAGAAGGGCTTGCCCACTTACAACCAATGGGCCGGATGGGCGATTCTCCGTGCGTGCTTCTTCCCCTTCCCGCCCACCCTGCTGCTGACTCCTCCGTCTGCGCGCACCTGGACAGTTGCCTCCTCCCTCGTCCTCCCGATCCTGCACGGCCGCCCCCTCGCCCAGCCCCATTCGGAGCGCCTCCCAGTCCTCCTCCTCGCCTTCGCGCCTGCCTTCATCCTCCTCTCGCTCTCGTACGAGGCCCTCTTCTACGCCGTCTACCTCGCGGCGCTCGCGGCGTGGGTGCGCATCGAGGGCAGCTTGGCGAGGGAGGAGGAGGTCGAGAGGACGAAGAAGCGCGAGGAAAAGGTGGTCGAGGTGAATGAGGGGAGGGAGGCCAAGCTTGGTGCCCAGCACGTCCGCATCGCGCTCTTCTTCCTTGCGTTCCTTCACCTCGGGTTCTTCGGGTGTGGCAACGTCGCGAGCATTTCTTCCGTGCGCTGTCCTTTCTCTCTTCCTCTCCTTCTTCAGACGCACTGACCTTCCTTTCGCTGAATCAGTTCTACCTCGAGCCCGTCTACCGCCTCATGACCGTCTTCGCGCCCTTCCCGATGGTCCGTCGTCTTCCTCGGCCTGCCTCGCGTCCTCCGTCATGGCTGACCGCGAGATTCTTCCTGCAGGGCGCCCTCCTCCTCTTCAAGCTCCTCATCCCCTTCGTCGCCCTCGCCGCCGTCTCCTCCGTCATCAACCGGCACCTCCGCCTCCCGCCGCTCTCGCTCTTCCTGATCGGCAGCGTGCTGAGCGACATCCTCACCATCTACGTGCGCTTTTCGCTTTCTCCTCCTCTCCCCCCTCGCCAGACCTGACCGCCCTCTCGTGTGCAGTTCTTCTTCCGAGTCACAGACACGGGCTCGTGGCTCGAGATCGGGTCGAGCATCACCAACTACGCCATCTGCTCCCTGCTCGGCCTGTTCTCGTCGGTGCTCCTCGCGGGCGGGGAGTGGCTGATGGCGGGACCGG